>CM053769.1:259918294-259963290 GCA_028658325.1 Potorous gilbertii | reverse complement strand
TCCTGACTCAATTTCCCCACTGACACCTGGTAGACTTTAAGCCTGACTGAATGCAAGTGAGTAATCTAATCCTGCCTAGAATTGACATGAAGTTGGGGACATATTGTATCCCTGCAATGTCCTTACTATTGGTGGCAATTTCCTATAGTCAAAAGGTTTGTAAGCTTAATACCAGAACTATTCAATTATAGATTATGGACAGGAGAACATCCAAGGTTGTCTAAAATTAAGCTATTAGGCATAGGAGTTTAGACCAACAACATTAAGTTAGGGTACTTTAATTCTTAGTAATACTGTGGAGACAATTAGGTCAAGAACTTGTGAAGTTAGTAACATAAATATTATCTGTGTCTCAGTTGATTAATGTTTTAAAAAAAAGTTCTTTTGTGGTCCATATTGTAAATGCTTTTAAAAGATGTATCACCTGACCAAAAGTCTGAATTGCTTTATCTGTTATAAACTGTGTTAAAAATTAAAAAAAAAAGAAATGATGTTTTCCCTCAAGGAGCTTATTTATATTCTACTTGGGTGGCAGTTGGGGATGGACAACATGTACCCAGATAAACTCAAAGAATACACGGCATAAGTGTAAAGTTGCATTGGAGGAAAGAAAAAAGTTTTTATTAAGTACCTACTATGTGCAAAATATTGAGCTAAGCTCTTGACAAATATTATCTATTTGAACTTCTCAACAACCCTGGGGAAGGGGGAGATGCTGTTATGATCCCCATTTTACAGTTGAACAAACCTAGGAAGACAGCAGTTAAGTGACCTGCACAGAGTCACATAGCTAGTAAGCTTCTGAGGTCATATTTTAACAAGTCTTCCTGACACCAGGCCCAGGTCCCCTATTTACTGTTCCACCTAGTATGATTTGGCCCATAAGCATTAAAAGCTGAAGGGAAAGAAAAAGAGAAAGAAATATGAGAAATCAAAGTAATACATATATAAAAAAGAATATGATTTAGCCTATAATATCCCTAAATTCATATGAGATATCTAAATTCATCTATATGTTAAGCTGATGTATAACTTTCCCACTAAAGTGGTCACTCAGATCTTTTAATTGCAGCATCAGGGCTCTTTCCCCTGTGCCACACAGCCACCCTTCTGATCCTGCCTCAAGAATGATAGTGGACCTGGACAGGCTCCAAAGTACCTTTCCATACTGAGATTCCAGAATCATGTTGTTTCCAGGTACCCAAACATTTTAGCAAGAGAGACAAATAGTGTTCTATTAGTATGCTGATAAGGGGCTAGAAGAGTGAACTGGGGGAAAGATCTTTGGCCTACCAGAATGTACATTCCCCCAGATGGCAGCTTGAAGGGAGTAGGATCAGCAACATGCATCTTGATTGTGATTGGTGCCAATGGAGAACATAAGGCTTAAAGTCAGTCCAGGGTTGCTGAAAGCCCAGATCAGCCAGGAATAAAAAGGGCAAGCCCCAGGCCATTGTAAATTGGATATACTTCAGTGGCTTCTGGAACCAACTCAGAGGAGGCCCTCATCCAGGCACTGTTACAGTCACACAGCTAAGCTAAAAACCTAGGAAAGGTCTATCATGTTACTAGCACTGATGGTTGGGTAACTCAGAGGCTTAAGCAACCAGAACCAGGAGGTCCTTGAATATAAAGTAAATCAAGCCCTTAGAAAGCATATAAACTGAAGTCCAACACAAAAGTAGAAATCACTGTTGAAGTCACCCATTTTCTCCCCATCGCCCTTCCATCCTTATCACCACCCCATTTCCTCATTCCAGGATTTAATGCTCATCTGACCAATCTGTGTCAACATGTGCCACCTAGTCCCTAGTCATCTTTGGTCTTGAGAGCTGAAGGACTCTGAGGGCATGGCTTTGGCACTGGACCTGACAAAAAGATCAGTCTTGGTAACCAAGACTACCTAAACGAAACCAAAATCTCAATCCATCAACAAACCACAGTGACAGGTGTTGGTAACTAAAGAGCTTGGAAATTTCCTTTTCTTGTTAGAATTGGTCCAGAATCCTTGGGTTCTCTGAAGAGGAAATGGGCAGACCAGATTTTCTGAGACTACTCTACTACCACCCTCCTATTCCCTCATCTCAATCTAAACCTAGTCTTCACAGCAGGACTTGATATGAGTTTGCAGCTTTGATGAAAGCAGGAGAAAAGTTGAATACTTTTGTTCATTCTGGCAAATGTTTCTTCCTGTCTCTTCACCACTAATATGACCAAACAGACCTGACCAACCCAACTACCAAGACCTTTAATTAATTCCATTATGCCAAATTCTAGTTTGTGTAGTAGGTGAGTTAGTCAGTTGTGCTGTGCTGGAGCAGCTGTTAATTCCAGGACTTAGAACCCTGGCATAGGAATGATGTACCTCAAGCAGGTTGCCACTCCCATGAAATACAGCAAGCATTCATTAAACATTTACTATGTACCAGACATGGTCCTAAGTGTTGAGGATACAAAGAAAAAAAAAACTCTGCTTCAAGGGTCTAATGTTCTAATGAAGGAAATGATATGTACATAATACAAAACACATACAAGATATGTATAGAAGTTACAAGGCAACTTAGAGAGGAAGATGATAAAGACTGGAGGGATGGGGAAAGATGGCACTTGGACAGAGGTTTAAAGAAAGTCTTTCCTCTTTCCACCCCCTACCCTGACAGTATTTGTGGGAAATGAAATTTGGACTAAGAAATGTAGTTCTCTGATATTGACTGTCCACAGGCCTTGTCCTCCAAATGACCAGTGTTTGCGCTCCTGTCCAACTGAAAACCCTGACCCTGTGTGAATTGTTTATTCTCCAGGGCTGCTTACTAGGGTCCTATTAGGACAATTCCCTTTTTATTAGCAATGACAGATGGAGTTTATTGATTTCTAAACTGGAGAGGTGGAGTGGGGGAAATGGATGGCCAGGGAGCTCATGGGATAGCTGTGAGCATAGGTCACCTGTAACAAAGATGACCAGAGAATAAAGTAAATCATGTTTAGGGATGCCTAAACATAGCAGGATCAGGAAATATTAAGCTCAAAATAGTGAAGCTCCATGGCGGAAATTCTGGAACTGAAAGTCTTAGGTCCTCTATGGCTTGGAATGTAGATTCAGAGGGTCAGGGAGATTGATGAGAAGACAATTATATCAAAAGAGCCAAGGGAACACATACTTTCAACAAGTGAGAGTGATCTTCATCATCAATATCAAGCTAGGGAGAACTTCAGAGTCAATTAGTCCAACCCCCTTATTTTACAGATGAGGAAACTGAGAACCAAAAAGGTCAGATGACTTGCCTGACACCACATACGTAGGTAATGTCAGAGGCAGGATTTGATTCCATAACCTCTGACTCCAGAACCAATGATTTTTCTTCTCTACTACAATGTGTTAACCACAGTTAATCTTGTCAAGGACTGCAAAAATGGTAGCATGAAGACTCAGAAAAAGCAACTGGATTTAGTGATGAGGTGGTCATTGTGGTTCGTCAAAAAAAAAAATGTAGTTTCTGCAGAGCTATTTAGCCAGAAATCAAATCCAAGAGGTTGAGGAAAGATTTGATTATAAAGAAGAGGAAATAATGAGTACACACTAATTTTAGGAGAAATTTGACAGTAAAAGGAAGAGAAAGATAGAACTCGAGCTCTGTCCAGCATAAGGAGGCAGGGCTTAGGGATTTAAAAAATATGAAATATATTTGAAATAGTTACTCTGAGGAATGCAATGAGGAATCAACTAGAGAGGAATAACAGAAAATCAAAGGTTTAGTGGCATTAATTTGCATAAGTTTGCAGTGTAGTCATTGAAGAGGGTTTTGCTCCTTGATACAACAGTGTTTGATATCCTAGGAGTAGGTGGAGGAGAAATCATAGAACATTTACCCAAGGTTGGAAATTCATAAGGAGGTAAGTAGGAACAAGAGACAGGAGTGGAGAAAGATCAGAAAGCTATGGTCAAAGAATTTAAGGTCATGAAAAGTCAACAGTGTTGAGTGATGACAAGCTCCTAGGCAGGGTACTGATTGTAGGGGGATAATGCAAAGGTCATTTCAAGCACCACCTCCCAGAGGAAGCATATGTTGAACTCCATTCCAATTGTCTGGGCCCCTCAGCCCAGAAATTACTTTCTATATATTCTGTATTTAATTTTCTTTGTGCATACTGCTTTGTTCCAATAGAATATAAGCTCCTTGAGGTAGAGACTTTTTCATTTTTGCCTTTGTTTTCTCAGAACCTAGCATTGAGTCCATAACATACTAGTCACTAAATAAATGCTTGTTTAGTTGAATTAGTGATGAAATTTAAAAGAGGTTATTCAAGAAACAATTAAGGACAGTTCATCCTCATCATCAATGGAAAAATCTCTGAGAATGATGACTGAGAAGTGGGTAGAGAAAGGACTTATTCAGTTGTTGATGTATGTTCATCCTCCATTGCTGAAGAAGACCAAATTCAGTTGTTGATATTGCAGAAGAAACTAGAGTATGTAAGATAATAGTAAAGGAGATAGGATAAAATGTTGTGTCAGTCTGTCTCCAAGAGAATCTTTCCTTTTTCTCCCTTTGAATAGATTAAGAGATAAACATATAGATAGAAAAAACAACTTTTCAGCTAAGTTAGATAGTATTTTCCTATTGACCAGTTTACTCATTGGAAGGGAAATGAAGAATGGATAAAAAATATTATACCCAAGTATGTGAGAGAAAAGGACAAGTCAGGACAAGGGGGAGAGAAGATGGGGGTAGACATGATACTACACAGGTTAATTAAAGCAGCAGGGATGGCCAGTGTGAAGGTTGAAGTTGGAAATCTAAGGAGAGCTCTAGAGAATGGGAATCCACTATTGCTCTGAAAAAGAAGGATAAACTAGAACTAGATATGTATTGCCTGACAGGGCAGGACAGAAGCTTATGGGTCCTTTTGTAGCCATCAGTGTTGTTCACTGTTAATTATTGCATCTAATCATTCATTCATAGTTATATAATGTTTTATGCTTTACAAAAAATTTTCTCCTTAATGATCTACTGAAAGGTAGATAGTGCAAACCTTAATATCCTCATTTTACAGGGTTATGGGGATAGTGAATTGCCCAGAGTCACACAACTAGTTAAGTGTTAGAATAGGTTTCATTACTTCAGCTTCAAAATTCTTTTCATTACATCATGCTGTTTATCCAAGAGTTAAAGAACATACTCATTAGTCTTCAAAGATATTATCAACTGTCCTATCACATAGTGGACAAAACACAGAATTTGCAGGTTCAAATCATGGCTATTTTCCTTGCTACCTTTATGATCATGACCAAGTCATTTTCTCCTCTCTGAGCCTCCATTTCCTCATTTACAAAATGAGCAAAGTAAGGGTTGAAAGGAACTTCAAAAAATTATGTATTCCAACTCTTACCTGATCAAGTATCCTCTCCTTTCTACAACATCCTTGAAAAATGATCATCCACCTTCTGCTCAAATAGCTCCAAAGAGGTATTTGATTCTCACAAGCTACCAGAATTCATTTCATTTGGGATAGTTCTAGAAACTAGAAAGGTTTTCCTTGCATCAAGTCTAAATTTAACCCTTTACAGCAAACATCCATTTCTCCTAATTCTGCCCCCTGAGGCCAAGCAGAATGAGTCCAAGCACAGCTCTCATGCCCCCCTAAAATGTTCTTCAGGCTAAACAACTGAGCTCATTCAACTGACCCTCGTATGGCATAATATCAAGGACTTTCATTATTCTAATTACCCTCCTCTAGTCACTCTCTAGATATTAAATTTCCTTAAAATTTTACAATTTTATAGTTGGGAAGTTCATTTTTGAGTCAAAGTATAAAACCTGACATTTGTTTCTACTAAATTTCATCTCATTAAATTTAGTTCAACATTCTAGCCTTTGCTTTAAATCCTGACTGTTGTCTTATATGTTAGCTATCTTCCCTAGATAGAAAATAAGAGATATCACAGGAATATTTCATGTAAAAATGGGCATGATAAAAGACAAAAATAGTAGGGAGCTAAGAGAAGCAGAAGAGATTAAGAAGAGGTGGAAAGAATATACAGAAGAACTGTACAAGAAAGACCTTAACATCACCGATAACCACAGTAGTGTGGTTACTGATCTAGAGACAAACATCCTGGAGAGTGAAGTCAAGTGGATCTTAGGAAGCATGGCTAACAATAAGGCTAGTGGAGGTGATGGAATTCTAGCTGAGCTATTTCAAATCCTAAAAGACAGTGCTGTTAAAGCGTTGTACTCAAGAGGCCAGCAAATTTGGAAAACGCAACAACGACCACTGGATTGGAAAAGATAAATTTACATCCTAATCTTAAAGAAGGGTGGTGCCATGGAATGTTCAAATTACTGAACAACTGCCCTCATTTCACATACCAGCAAGGACACACTTAAGATTCTGCAAGCTGAGCTTCAGCAATATATGAACCAATAATTGTCCAAAGAGCAGGCTGGTTTTGAAGAGACAGAGGAACTAGAAACCAAATTGGCAATTAAGGAGAAAGCAAGGGAGGTTCCAGAAAAACATCTACTTCTCCATTATTGACAACACTAAAGCTTTTGACTGTGTGGATCACAACAAAATGTAACAAGTCCTCTAAGAGAAGGGAATACCAGGTCATCTTGATTCTTGAGGAACCTGAGTGTGGGTCGAGAAGTAACAGAATCAAACATGGAACAATTGATTGCTTTAAGTTTGGAAAAGGAGGCTATATGTTGTCACCTTATCTATTTAACTTATATGCAGAGTACATTATGTGAAATGCCAAGCTAGATGAATCAAAAGCTGGAACAAAGATTGCTGGGAGAAATATCAACAATCTCAGATACACAAATGATACCACTCTAATGGCAGGAGTGAAGAAGAATTAAGAAGCATCTGCTGGATGAAGGTGAAAAAAGAGGGTGCAAAAGCTGGCTTGAAGTTTAATATTATTAAAAAAAAATTATGGCAACTGGTCCCATCACTTCCTGGCAAATAGAGGGAAAAGAAATGGAAGCTGTATCAGATCTTATATTCTTGGACTCAAAGATCGCTGCAGACAGCAACTGCTGCTATGAAATTAAAAGACACACTCCTTGGAAGGAAAGCTGTGGCATATCTGAACAACAAACTAAATAGCAGAGAGCTTGTTAACAAAAGTCCATATAGTCAAAGCTATGGTTTTTCTAATAGCAATATATGGCTGTGAGATTTGAGCTATAAGGAAAACTGAGACCTGTAGAATTGACACTTTCAAGTGGTGGTGCTAGAGAGGACTTTTGAGAGTCCCTTGGACAGCAAGAAGGTCAAATCAGTCAATACTTAAAGAAGGTACTTCAGACTGTTCACTGGAAGGTCAAATGCTAAAGCTGAACTTAAATAGTTTGGCCACAAAATGAGAAGACAGGACTCACTGGAAATGACCCTCATATTGGGAAAGATTGAAGGCAAGAGGAGAAGAACATAGCAGAGTATGAGATGGATAGACAGTGTCATGGAAGCAACAAACATGAGCTTGAACAGACTTTGGGAGATAGTAGAAATAGAAGAGCCTGTTATGCTATAGTCCACAGGGTTACAAAGAGGGAGACATGATTGAACAAGAACAACTAATCTCCCTAGATACGTAAGATCTGCAATTTCGATAAACAGGTGATCTATACGTTTATCCAAGTTATTTATAAAATTATCAAGGGTAAAGTAAGTATAGATATATAAGATATTCCACTGGAAATCTCCTTCCAATTAGATATCAAATTATTAATAATCACTCTTTGATTCTGCTCATTCAACCAATTTTGAAGTCATCTATCTATATGATCATCTGTCAGCTCTCTCTTGTCCACAAAGATGGCATGAAATATTTTAAGTGCTTTACTTAAATTTAACTAAACTAAATCCATAGCATCCCCTGTTACCTAATATTTACTAACCCTGTCAAAAAAGAAAATGAGGATAATGGTTATGCCAAGAACTGACATGATCTGTTCTTGTTGAAGACATGCTGGCTCTGTGATAACTTCCTTTTCAAGACATTGAAAATGGCATTTCTTCCATTCTCCACAGTCCTTTAGAGTCATCGACAGAAGCTCAGTAATCACATCTGTCACTCCTTTCAGTTCTCTTGGACATAATTCATCCAGGTTCAGTGACTTGAATTCATCAAGTCAACGTGGTCCAGGGAAAAGAATGGTGAGATCTGAATCAGAAGTCCTGACCTAGAACCCTGACTCGGCTCATTTCAATATATGACTGTAAGCAAGTCATATTATCTCTGGGACTCAGTTTTCTCATCCATAAAATGAGAGATTTGAACTAGATGACCTCTAAAGACACTTTCAGAACTAAATCTGTGGTCCTTGGTACTAACTTTCTACTGATCTCAAGTTCCAATTAACCATTTCTGTTCTGGTCTTTCCAATCTAAAGATTATTCTCCTTAGAGGACAAAAAATAAAAAAAAAATAAATTATTCTACCTTATATCCATTATTCATTAGTATTATCCTATCCTTTCTTTGATATTAATCTCCCCTTTACCAAATAGAGCAAAGTTTAGCAGTCCCTGGAATATAATAAATACTTAATAAATGCTCGTTAACTGACTGTCTAAACACAGGAAAAAGGATGGTGAATACAAGTTCATAAATAGACATGACATAAGATGAAATGAGAGAAGAGCAAAGGAGCACCAAAATACTCAAAAAAACTGGAAGAGAATTCACTTTCATCTGAAATTGTTAGAGAAGGCTTCATGGAGGGTCCCATCTGAGCTGAAACATAAAGGAAGAGAAAGATGTCAAAAAAGTTATTTTTCAAGAGTTGATTTCCAACACTACAATAATGGAAGCAAGAGAGAAGCAAGGGAGGAGGAAAGAGGAGAGAGAAATAAAGAGTTTAAAAGAAGGGTTCATAACTGCTACCAAAATAACAGTATGGAATTGATTACATGAAAATGGTTCGTTTCAAGGAAGGATTTGTTTTCCTCTTCATCATCTCACATAACAATCAGTTGCCAAATTATGATGGCTCTAATTTTTTTTTACAACATCTCTTACATCCTACCACCTCTCTCCATTCAACACAGTCACCAGCTTAGTTCAGGATCTCATCAGGATCTAAATTATTGCAACAACCTGCTAATTGACCTCCCTGCATCAAATTTCTCTCAATTCCAGTCCATCCTACACATTGATCCCAAAATAATTTTCTTACTCAACCAACTCTAGTTGCTCCCTAGTGCCTCTAGGATAAAATACAAAGTCCTCTGTTTAGCCCTTCAAAATCTGGTCACAGCCTATCTTTCTAGATTCTCTGGACATTACTCCCCTTCCTATGTTCTGTGATCCCAACAAACTGGCCTCTTCTCTTTTTCTCATTCACATAAATATAGTACAATCTTTACCCTTGAGGGGTTGACTTTTCCCTTTGCACTGTCCATCTGCCATGCCTGGATTGTACTCCTTCCTATCTCATAAAATCTCTCTTTAATAAGTAGCTCAATCATTGGCTTTTGCATGAAGCCTTTGCTGTGCCCTCCCTTCCAAACAAATTCGTATTTAAGTACTTCACATATATACTTGTATTTATGGTATATATATTTTTCTTCGTTGAATGTAAGCTCTTTATTAGTAGAGATTGTTTCATTGATTGCATTTGAATCAACCCAGCAAAGTGCCTGGCACATACTAGGCATTTAATTAACATTTGCTGATTGGCTCATTTTGCACTACCCTTTAATTTGCAAAGCATTTTGCAAGGAATTACTTTTACTATTTTCCCCTTAAGTATTTATTAGGCTATATAAAAAGGAAACAAATATTATTACAAGAATCTCTGATCATCCTAGAAATAATATACCTTGCAGAATCTTATGAAAAGGTTCCATAAAATGGCTAAAAATACATCATAGACTCAACTCGTTTCTACTTTGCTTTCTACAACCCCTCTCAAGTCTCTCTAGTCCTGAAAAAAAAACTCACTAGACCCTAAAATTTATGCAAAATATCATCCTTTATCTTTCTTCCTTTTCTCAATCAAACTCCGCAAAAAGGCTTCTATACTCATTTCTTTTACTTTCTCTTCAAAAGATTCTTCAATCTGATTTCTATCATCATAACTCAAATGAAACTGCCCTTCTCAAACTCACCCATAAAGTCTCAATAGCCAAATCTGAAATCTTTTTTCCCCCAGTTCTCCTCCTTCTTGACCTCTCTGCTGTACTTGATACTGCTGACCACCCCCTCCTTCCAGATACGTTTTCTCTCTGGGTTTTTATGACTAATACTAATAATATCTAGCATTTATATAGCATTGTATATAGCATTCATATTACATAGCATTAGATATTATATTACATTATATGTTATATAGTATATATTATATGTTAATTAGTACAATATATAACATTTTGCCATAAGGTTTACAAACTGTTACCTTCATAACAACCTTGGGAAGTAAGAGCTGTGATTATCCTTATTGTACAGATGAGGAATCTGAGGCAGACAGAGGTGTAATGACAAGTCATGCAGCTAGTCAGTGTTTGTGGCCATATTTGAAAGCAAGCCATCCTAACCCCAGACTCAGCACTCAATTGACTGCACCAATAAGCAGTCTATTTCTCTTTCTTCGTTCTCCTACCTGTCTGACTGATCCTTCTTAATCTCCTTTGTTGGTTAATCATCCATAGCATGCCCCCTAAACATCAGTGTCCCCCAACACTCTGTTTTGGATGGTCTTCTCTTTCTTCTATATATTCTCTCTCTTGGAATAGGGAAAGGCTTCCTATAGAAGGTGAGACTTTAGCTGGGATGTGAGGAAAATCAGGGAAGCCTCAAACTCAGTATGTTCCAAATAGAATTTGTGATCTTTCTCCCAAAATTCATCCCTTTTCTGAACATCTTGATCTCTGTTGAAAGTGCATCTTTCCAGTCACCAGACTTGATTTTTATAGAGCATAAATGACTGTCTCTTCTCTCTCTACTCAAAAAACTCCATTGACATTATATAGAGGAACAGCAATAATACTTGAAGAACAACTTTGAGCAATTAAGTCATTTTCATTATTATAAATACCCAAATGAACTACAAAGGACATATAAAGGAAAGCACTACCTATATCCAGAGAATGAACTGATATAAAGAAGTATGTATAGAATGGTTTTACATATATACATATTTACATCTAATGATAGCCATCTCTAGCACAGGGTGTGAGGGAAGGGAAAAAGGGGAATAAAGAAACTTACAAGATGATTTTATTATATATTTAAAAGGAATAGCAAATTATACGTAATAGATTTGCAGTTTCATGTGCAGTCATTTTTTATTATACAGTTATGAAAATGCTTGTTTCATGACGTAAATTCAAAATAAAATAAATAAAAATTTAAAAGTAGAAGAAACTCCATTGGCTTCCTATTAAAGAGTCACAGACTTGGAGAACTATAAGGAAATTCAGAAACTCTCTACTCCAACCCATGAATGAAAGGAATCCCCACAACAACATGGTCAACAAAAAGGTCATTCAAACCTTTCTTAAAGATATTCAAGGAGAAAGAACCCAAAACCTCTCTCAGCAGCACATTCCTCTTATAGATAGCTCTATTTGGGGAAAATTTTCCTGACCAACCTTAAATTTATCTCTTTACAATTTCTATAAACTGTTCCCAATACCTCTGGACTCAAACAACCCAAATCTCATTCCCCTAATATCGAACAGGTCTTCAAATACTTGAAGGAAATTGTAATGTGCCCCCCTCCATAGCCTTAGCTTTCTCTACTCTAGGCTTAACATAACTCCTTTCTTCAAGCAATCCTCCTATAGGACTTGGACCCCGAGCCCTCTACCATCCCAAGTGCTCTCTTCTGGACACTCTACAATTTGTCAACTTCCTTCTTAAACGCAGAACTGAATGTAGTACTCTGAATAAGGTCTAAGGAGAGCAGAGCAGGATGGTATTATCACTTCTCTATTCATGGAAGATATTTTTTTAATGCCCAAGTTCAAGACTTTCAGTCATGCCCAACTCTGGGTGACTCCTTTTGGGATTTTCTTGGCAAAGACACTGGAGTGACTTACCACAAAAACAAGGTGACCAGCAGCGTCAAAGACTAAAGAAAAGCAAAGTAGGATGAAGACTGTGAAAAGATCATTAGATTTGGTAATTAAGAAGACACTGGTAATTTTGGAGAGAGTAATTTCAGTTGAAAGATGAGGTCAGAAGCCCGACTGCAGAGTTAAGAAGAGAATGTGTTCTTCCTTCATTGCCGAAGAAGACTATGCCATCAGAGAAATAATGACATGACTTGCACTTGACTTTGTTTTGAATGAGGGAGGGCTATGCAGGTCACCAACCTCACTTCTCCTCCAGAGCCATCTGAATCCAGTGACCAGATATTCATCAGGATGACTGGAGATGACCCAGGATGAGGCAATTGGGGTTAAGTGACTTGCCCAAGGTCACACAACTAGTGAGTGTCAAGTGTCAAGTGTCTGAAGTGACATTTGAACTCAGGTCCTCCTGACTCCTGCAGTGGTGCTCTATCCACTGCACCACCTAGCTTCCACTAAGAAGAGAATGAAAGGAAAGGAAATGGAGGTATCAATTATAGATTACCTAAAGGATTTTAGAAACAAAAGGTCCCTCCAAAGACCACTGTAGATGGTTCAGCAATGATATCTGTTAGTTTTTCCCAATGCACTGGGATGGAATTTGCTGAATTTGGCAGCAGGAATGATTCAAAGTCATCTTAATGCTTTCTTACCTTTTCTTGACTCATAAGAAATTTTAAGCCCTTACCAGTCATTTTTGTCTTAGCCTTTCCAGGCCAAAGCTTTCTCTGGGGAAGAGAAAGCAAGAAAATTAAGAGTTGAATACTTTTGTCATCTCTCCATTAAAGCAATGGGGAACAGTGTCAAAGAGAATACTTTAAGCTTAGGGTGAGGAAAAACTTATTAACCATTAGAATTACTGAATAGTAAAATGTGATCCCTGCTTGAGGATTCCTTCTCCTTGGAGGCCTTCGAGTAAAGACAGAAGGACACTCATTCACTATGTTTTAATGAAGAGTTTTTGTGTATAGGATTGTACTAACTGGTAGCTGAGGTCCCCTTCAACTCTCAAATTCTGTGAAGTCTAAGGAGATAAAATTCATTATTAACTGGGATGCCAGGAACCTCTGCATAGAGCTGAGATGTCAAACACCTGGCTTACAGCCCAAGTGGCCAGCAGCACTCCTTAGTGACTGAACCAGATTAAAATGTGATTGGGAAATAGTTAACAAAATAAAAAAAAATACAATAAAACATTGATAACATTACATTTAAACTGGGTCAATATGCTGCCTCTGAATGATTTGTCCAACGTTACACAGTAAGTATGGGCCAGATTTAGCAGCATTTTCTTAATGAGTTATTTCCAGTATGAACCTATCTTGAGCTTTAAGTATCACTTTAAGTATCAGTTCTGCCACTAACTTTATGAGCTTAGAATGTCATTTGACATCTTTAATCCTCAATCCCATCACCTATATAATGGGGAAAGTAATACACGTCCTTCATTACCTCAAAGGTAATGACTGTTCCAGGATCACACAGCTAGTATATGTCAGAAGGAAGACTTTAAATTCAAGTGTTTCTGGCTTTGGAGTCAGCTTTCTATTTCAGCACAGCTGCCTCTCAAAGGGTGATTAAAAGGACTGGATAAGATTTTATGTAGATATAAATATGTGTATGTATATACGCATATACATATCTATATATATGTATATATATAGATATATATATAGATATAGATGTATATAGATATAGATCAAAGTGCCAAAGTATAGTGCCAATACTATTCAGTGCTATGGATCATTGTTATTGTGGTTGATGAGATGAGAGATATCAGGAGAGAGAAAGTACTCCCAGCTGGAGGGATCCTGTAAAGTTTCATGGGAGAAGTGGCATTGAGTTGGGCCCTGAAAAAAATGTAGAGTTTCTTTCTCTTTTCCTCTTCCCTTTCAGCATTTATTAAGTAGGAGATACAATGAATGAGGGCTGCTAGGTGGTGCAATGGATAGAATGATGGGCCTGGATTCAAATCTAGCAAATCAAACACCTACTAGAGGTATGACCTGGGGTAGGTCACTTACCCTTGTTTGTTTCAGTTTCCTAATCTGTAAAATGAGCTGGAAAAGGAAATGGCAAACCACTCTAGTATCTTTGCCAAGAAAACATTAAAAGGGGTCACAAATATGCAGCCACAACTTTAAAAACATCTGAACAAATAGCAAATAGAAACTAGGAGCCAGGATAAGCTAAGTTCAAGTTCCATCTCTGACATATACTGACTGCCTGACCTTAGAAAGATTGATTCATGTCTCCATGCTCTAGATCAGAGGTGTCAAAAGGCTGTAGATGAACCTTAAAATTCCCAAATGGGCTTGAACCAGATCAAAATGCAATTGGGGAGAGGGGGGAGGAGTCAATATAGAAAATTAGAGGCAGCCTGCCCACTCCAGTCAAACTTTCTCCTCCCCTCCAAACAACTTTAAAATAACCCTTCAAATCAAACTTTGGAGTGGCAAGGCCAACAAAAGATCCAAATGAGGTGTTTTTCTGGTCTAAGACAGCTTAAGGGTCAGTGTGAGAAGTCTGTAAACCTGGGGTGGAAGGAAACCCAGAGAGCAGCAGCAGCTATGAGCTTTGAGGGTGGTTGTGACAGACACAAGCAGTCTTGGGAACTCTTAGCCCAGACACAGTAAGGAGGTTGGACAACTGATCAGAAACAGATTACAGAGGCCCCTTTACTGGCACTGGGTACAGCTGGTTCTGACTGACAACTCTATTGCCCATACGGAGTTCTGGTAGCAGAGATGTTGAAAACTGTTGATGTTCTGTGGTGGAATCATCTTAAAGAATTCAGAGTCAGATCACCTCTAATATAAGTATAGGCATTTATTGAGACTGATGACTTTCATAAAGTGGGCTAAGTTCCAAGAGGAACCAGCAACTTCAGAGAAAGCAAAATTGATTTTTATAGGGTAAAGATTCAATTACATAACAGAAATTATGAGTATTAAAAAGGTAGCCAAGGGATTAGGTAATAAAGAGGGGTCCCAGCCACAGTGGAATTGATCATGTGATTCCCCAAAACGCATATAGAAAAACCCATTTGGGAGGGGTAAGTATGATAATGATATTATAATAAGCTTCTCTACATCATAAGTTCACTCTAAGCCAGTTCTTTACTATTAGTGTGCAGGTGCCTACTTAGGGAAAGTCCTTTTAATTGTTTTGGGGGTCCACATCATGCTTGGGCATCCTGGTGGTGCTGTTTTCTGATTGGCTGAGTATTGTGGTCCTGTCTGAGATTAGATGGATGTGATTGTGAATGTGTGAGTGCATGGACACACCTGCTATTTCTGTGGGAAATATGGAGAATGGGTCTGGGGGCAGTGGCTAGCTAGAGGTAGTGACTGGGATTCCATCAAATGGATATGTCTGCTGTTTCTGGGAGAAATATGAGCTTACAGACATATCTGTTGTTCTAGTGAGCAGTAAGGCATATACGAGGAAGTTAAGATATTATCGGGGTTGAGTAGCTAGGTAGGGGCAATGGGCCTACTGTTCAGTGGGACCTATAAGGAAGTTAGACTACTGGGGCTGGGAGGAGCTTTATTAGGATGTCATCAGTTCCGGAGCAGAGAAGAGCACTGGTAGCTAATCACAAGGGAGCAGGGTCCTAGTCCCAGTTCTAAGGAGAAGTACACTAGCACATGGACCTGCAAGAGAAGAGGGGGACCTGGTCTCAGCAACTACACCTCTCTGTGAATCATGCCACCTTGGAATCACCAACAACTTGCAGATCACCAGGACTAGCTCTGAAAACAGCAACACAAAAAAAGTCTGAAGCTTGAAACAGTCCTACCTCCAAGTAGGCAGATGCCAACTTCAACATAATGTTCAAAGTGAAAAAATAGGCTGAAAAAGTGAGCAAACAAAAAAAAAAGAATTTGACCTTAAAAAGCCACCATAGTGGCAAGAAAGATCAAGACATAAATTCAGAAAAAGATAATATGAAAACAGCTATATATATATAAGAAAAATGCTCATTGGACCCAAGGCCAGCAAGAATTCCTGGAGCAGTTGAAGAAAGAGATGAGTGGTAGAGAAAACAATGGGAAAAGAGATGAGAGTGAGACAAGAAAATTTTTACAAAGAGAATTAAGAGTTTAGTAAAAGAAGCACAAAAGAAAATACAGAGGAAAATTACGGCTTAAAAAACAGAATTGGTCTAATGGTAAATGAGGCACAAAAATTCTTTAAAGAAAAGAACTTCTTAAAAAGTAGAATTGACCAAATGGAAAAAGAGATACAAAAACTCACTGAGGAAAAGAATTCCTTAAAAATTAGAATTGGGGTAGCAGTCCATTAGGAACTACCTGTTCATTCAGGGGAAATGAGCATAAAAATTAATAAAACTTTCCTTCACTCACTCCTGTGTAAGACTCTGCCTTTGAAATTTTCCAACAATTTGGTTCATGGGCTAGGGAAAATCAAAGATGATACAGGAGCAACATGAGAGAGAACCCAGGGAAAAGCACTCCCGCTACAACTGAACAGTCTCTGTCTCTGAGTCACACAAAGATTCTGGAGGCCCCATTTGTAGAGGGAGTGAGCAAATGATTGTAGGTAAAAGTGACAGCCAGAACTACACAAGTTGATATAACAAGCAAAGTGTGGATACCAAGAAAGTCTGTTTGAGTCACTGATCCATGATGCTAGCAACCCTGTGCAGGAGAATGGACACAGGAAAGAGAATTTCTACAAAAATATGGCAAGAATATTCTCTGCTGAATACAGCTTGAATGAGCATCCCGACCAGGAAACTGCATCAAATGACATTTCCCCCTTCCCACTCCCAGAGTTATTATGAGATGAAACTTCTAAAGGGACAGTTCATTGATTTACCTTTTTTGGGGGGTGTCTGTATCTGTTCTTATAAAGGAAACTGCCCCCTTGTAATTTGTCAATGTATTGATCAACTTCTCCCCCTTCCCTTCCCATATTTACTTAAAAGGAAGACAGATTGAGAGGAAGAGTTCACATGGGAAAGAAAGTAAGGAGTACTGATTAAATTTGGGTGTGGAAACAAAAATTTTGATAAAAAAAAGCAGGAGTGATTGTGAGAGATGAATTGAATTTATGTTTCCACCGAAAATATGTAATACCAGTGATAATCATTTAATATCATTTTTGAACCCTCAATAAGGGCCAGAGCCTGAACTAAACAACCCAGAAGAAGAGCCTGGACTTAACAGTTTCTTTGTTCTGTAAGTGAACTCAGAAAATACTTCTTCCTATGTCAACAAGGCCAGATGGGGCTGATTTAAGAGCATTCTTTCTGTTGATGACCACTAAAAATGAGAACATTAACCTGAGACATTCTCTTAAGTAATGGGACTTTTTCTTAATATTTTATGAACACACACTATGTTATGGCATGTTAATAGTAAAGAAAACACATATATCCTGGGTCACAATTTCAATAGACACTTTGTCAACTCTTATTTTATTGTAGTTACCACCTATTCAATTAAGATATCACTTAGCCTGTTTGCTTCTTTAACCAAACTTTCAGGTCAACACCAGAAAGATAGTACATCAATTAAGGGAATTCCTTTAAAAAAATTTATATCATGTCATTCTATAAAGAAAATGAGGAATGTGGCCATAGTGTAGATTCACATGGGGTGGGGTTTATTGAACACTGAAATGCTGGCCAGTGGGAAGCAGGTGAGAAATTAGAATTGGAAACAGGGCATAAAAAGACTTGCATTAGTCTAAACAAATATTAGAAATATTTAGTCCATTAGAAACTACCCAGGTGTTCATTCAGAGTGAATGAATGTAAAAGTTGATAAAGATTACTTTCACTCAAAAAGAAATTAGAATTGTGCAAGTGAAAGCTAATAACATTATGAGACATTAAGAAACAATAAAACAAAGTCAAAAGAATGAAAAAATAGAAGAAAATGTGAAATATCTCACTGGTAAAACAAATCACCTGGAAAACAATTTGAGGAGAGATAATTTAAGAATTATTGGGGAGGACTCAAGGAGGATGGAATGTAAGTCAGAAAATTCTAAACTCCAGATTTCCCCCAGAAACAAGACAAACTGGTACCTCAGGGCGGATGTAGAGCAGTAAAAGGGAACAGTTGGGGCAGAACGGTGTCCTCCTGAGACAACCAGAGAAGATCCAAAGAAAAATCCCAGGACTGAGGTTTAGTCCCTGTTCACACCTTCGGATCAGTTCTGCTGAAACAACAAGAAGTGAGCCCTGGGGCTAGCTGCGTTGGAGGTAGCCACAGCCCCAACCACAGGGATTTTCACCTCCTGGACAGTATGGGGAGTCAGGCATGCAAGCAGGGGAAGATTAAGGGAATCTCTGCTGATAAAGGATATCAGGCCTACCTGTGTGGCCAAGACATGGCCCTGGGCAAGAAGGAACCTGCACATGCCAGCTAAGTGTAGAAGAAGTGAGTTGGGGAAACCACAAGCCATGGTCACTTATAGGTGAGCAAAGTTCTTGGTTTTGGTCCAGACCAGAAGGAGGATGTGAGGCCAGAGGCACCATTCCTCATGCCCCAAGAGTAGAGGTGATTACAACAATAAGCTGCCACAAATAAATAAACAAACAAACAAATGAATGAATAAACAAATGAATAGATAAATAAACAGCTAAATAGATAGATAGATATAAATAAATAAATGAACAGGCAAAGGTGTAATACCAATGTGACACCCATAGCAACAGCTATGAATATACATGCATATTTCTGGGATAAATTCGCAAAATGTAATAAACTCTTCCTCAAAGGCGAAACCAAAATATTTATTTGAGACATCATTAGAATACCAGGAAGTAAAATTTAACAGGGTATTTATCACTAATCAGGGAAGGCCTACATCTGAAAACCTTTCTATCAGGCCTACCCACAAAAATAAGTTCCCCTAGACAAATTCCTCCCTCCACCCACTCAATGCTTTTCTCTTTCTGTTCTTTGGGCCAACTGCTCCCACTCACAGCTTGTATCTCTCTCTCTCTCTCTGTTCTGCCTGCTCTCACTCTCTGTGCTCCTCTCTTTCCTTTCTCTCTCTCTCTCTCTCTCTCTCTCTCTCTCTCTCTCTCTCTCTCTCTCTCTCTCTCTCCCTCTCTTTCTCTCCCTCTCCCTCCCTCTCTCTCTCTCTTTCTGTCTCTCTCTCTTCCTCCTCCTAGGGCAAGCTCCTTTCAGTCTGAGCTCCATGTGACCCAGGTTCCATGTTATCACAGGTTCCATGTGTTAGGCCTATTAATGAGTGGAGAAGATCTTCCTATTCTATTAACATTACAAAAGGAGAAAGAATCAAATCATAGAAAATTCCTATGGGAATAGAGAAGAACAGGAATGGTCTTTGGAGGATGATACTGAAGCCTCTCATACACCAAAGAGTAATGTCAAATGATCACCCAACCAGAATTCATAAAAGAACTTTAAAAAGACTTTAAAAATCAAATGAGAGAGATTAAGGGGAAAAAATTTTAAAAAATAAGAAAAATTCAAGAAAAATAATAAGATTATAAAAAGAAAATCAACCAACTGGAAAAGGAGATCCAGAATCTTAATGAAGAAAATGACTTCTTCAAAATAAGAATTGAACAAGAGGAAAACAAAGAAGTCATAAGACACCAAGAAATAATAAAACAAAATACAAAGAACAAAAAAATAGAAGAGAATGTAAAACATCTCACAATAAAAACAACTGATCTGGAGAACAGATCAAGAAGAAAAACCTAAGAATAATCAGACTATCTGAAAACTACAATAAAAAAAGTATCTTGATACAATAATACAAGAAATAATCAAAGGTAATTGTCCTGAAGCATTAGAACAAGAGGGAAAAGTAGAAAGAAAAATAATCCATTAATCACCACCTGAAAGAGATCCTATGAGGAAAACCTACAGGATTATGATAATCACATTCCAAAACTCCCAACTCAAAGAGAAACTGTTACAAGCAACAAGAAAGAAACAATTCAAATATGGCAGTAACAATTAGAATCACATAAGACGTAGCAATGGCAAAAGACTGCAGGTCTTGGAACACTATATATCAAAGAGCAAAAGAACTGAGGTTGCAGCTGAAACTGTCATACCCAGCAAAGTTAAACATAATCCTGGAAAAAAAAATATGGATATTCATTGAATCGCCAGACTTTCAGCATTTTGTTGGGGGGAAAAAAAGCTAAGCAATAGAAAATTTGATACACAAGATAAGGTATACATTAAAGAAAAATTACAAGGTACTCAATAAGGGCAGACTGTTTACTTTTATGTGAGGAAATGTAAAACATATGTGTAAGATTGTTATTAATAATTGGGTAGTTCCAAATAAAGATTGGTGTAGACCTGAGTATGATATGATTCTTAAAAGTAAAACCACTTAGGAAAAGATAAAAAGAGGAATTATCTTATACAAATGAGATGTGAGAGAAAGAACTGACAGAGGAATTAGATGGGAGAGGACGACAGTAGTTCTGGAACCCTACTTTTATTGGGAATGGGTTAAAGAGGGAACAATACATATATAAGTATATATGTATGTATATGTGCATATGTATTATGTATGTATATATGTGTATTATGTGTATGTATAGAGACAGAGAGAGGAATAAAAGTCTTCTAAATTCAGAAATAAATAAAAGGCAAAGGGGATAGGGAGGGGGAGAGGATGAGAGAGGGATTTTTAGAGAACCCTACTCACATCAGATCTGGGTTGAAAAAAACAAACAATATACACATTTAGAAGGGAATAAAAGTCTCAATTTAATAATGAATAAGAGGGCAAGGGGATAGGATAATGAGGGAGGGTATAGAAGGGTGTCTAGATTAATGGGAATAGGACAAAGAGGGAATAGCATATGTATTTGGAAAGCTATAAAAGTCTTCTAAATTCAAATAGAAACTATATGGTAATGGCATAGAGTGGGGGGAGGATAAGGGAAGGATCTTTGATGGGAGGAGTTGATTAAGTAATAGGACGACACAGTAGCGGGTAGAGGTAAACTAGAAGAGGCAAGAAGGATAGGAATTAAGAGATACACACAAACAAAATAAAGAGCTGGAGTAGAATTTATTAGGGAAAAAAGCCAGGAGTATTAATCATGATCTCAGACAAAGTCAAAGCTAAAATAGCTTTAATCAAAAGAAGGAAAATAGGGAAACTACACTATATGCCAGCTATATTAATCAATAATGTTTTAGATGATTTAAAATAACTAGACAGTATAAGTTGCTGTGGTGTACATAATGATGAGTTGGTGGACTTAAAAAAATACTTAAAGACTTACACTTATGAAGGAAGATGTTATCCACCTTCAGAGAAACAGTGGACAAACAAGGATAGAACAATATTATATAGATACATGTGAATGCATATGTCTATATATGAGTATTATTATAGATATCTAAGTATATGTGTGTATGTATGTGTATATATGTTATATATATGTGCGTATGTATACATATGAATGCGTGTATATATGTAGTAATTGACTGATACATTTTTTCTCCCAACTTTCCCCTTTATTATCTGTGTGACTGCTCAAAATCACTTAACCTTTCTAGTTTCTGTTTCTTCATCTGTAAATTGGAAATAATAACATCTGTAGAAACTATTTTACAGGATTGTGGTGAAACTCAAGTGAGTTCATATATGGTACTCTTCCCAGCAAGTAACAGAGTACTAGATTGTTTTGTAAAGGCAAAGTAGACAATCTTTTACCTCAATTCTTACCTAGCCTTGAATTACTGCGTGGGTGTTGCCTCAGACAAACTGAGACCTGGGAAAGACCTTAGCTTAAAAGGGCTAAGGTCTCCCTCTGCATCCTGGACTATCCACAATCATCCTAACCCATGTCTTGCCACTGGAGTCTGATGACTTAAGTTCAATTCACATGCAAGTCAAACCATCACCCTCCTCATGTCATTGGTCCTCTCTGAGAACAACAACATAGTAGACATAGTAGACACCTAATAAGTGTTGATTCGATTAGCTCATTTAAAAACCTTTATAGATCATTTTCTTAGGTTTCTGGAAAATTTGACAATATTTCTTTGGTCATATAATTTCCTCTTCCCTAAAAAAGTCAAACCAGTTACCTGGAGTTACACTATTATCAAATGAATTCAACAAGTATAGTAAGCACCTGTAAGACTCTATGTTGCAAAGATAAAAATTAAAACTGTCCCCCCACATTGGCCTTTATTCATTTTGAGAGGAAAGATCTCCTTATAAATCTTTTTGGCATTAACAGACAAGAAAATACATTATCTATCAATACAAAAATATTTCTATCACCATTATTCATAATAGCAAAAAACAAGAAATAAACCAATAATTGGACAAAATTTTGACAAATTGGGGCATAGGAACATGATTGAATAATGTTATACCATATAAAATGATTAATATGAAGAAAAAAAATATGGTAAAACTTGCATGAAGTACTATGGAGCTAAAAAAAGAACTTTTATAAAAAAATACATACAACTATGTAAATAATAATAGTAATAATATTAATTAAATCATATTAAAGCAGATCTTTCATCTTATGAGAAACTTCTCCAGGAATATCAAAATGTCATCTGAACTTGATAAAGGTAAAATTATTCATGTGTGCCAAGGATCTTTGGCTTAAATCCAGGGATCAAATTGAACCAAAAGACAAAGGCAATACTTAAAAACACATCAATCTTTGTCAGAAAAGACCAAATGAATGTAAGATTGACTGTCATGGAGAAAGCTAAGGTTGCTTATTTTAAGAGAATAAATGATATACTTCTTCTGGGAAGAAGACATTTAGAGTAATTAATACCTCTGTAATACTAGTCTTGATATAATAATATTTAACAACAGCAATAGCAATGATAACTAGTGCTTATATAGAGCTTTAAGGCTTTCAAAGCACTTTATATGTTACCACTTTTGATCCTTGTAACAACTCTGGAAGGTAGGTACTATTATTAACTCCATTTTACAGATGAAGAAACTAAGGTAGGTTAAATAACTTGGGGGGAGGGCATGGGAAGGGATCAGAGGCATAATTTGAATTCATCTTCCTGACTCCAAGTCCAGCACTCTGATCACTGCATCATCTTGCTGCCCAGCTATTATACTTTTGGCACAGCTCTAGAAGTTATCGAAATAAAAATCTATAAAGTACTAACAGAGTAAAGAACCCATTGCCCCCAAGGTGGTTGTAGAAACCTGAAGGTCCCCTCCCCTTACGTAAGGAGAAAAGTGAAATGATAGATGTTTTTCCCAGGACGTGATAAATAGGTTCAAAGTTCATAGAGCTACTTTGGGAACAAACAGATCTCACTTCACAAAGCAAGGGTAAAGCTGGATAACAGTTCTACGCTCCTAGATTTGTTGACTATAACAGAAAGTGGTTTATTTCCAGATGGAGCCTATGAAATGCCGAAGATATGAGAGTGGAGACAAAAGGCTTTTCCACTCTGACGTTAGCATGAATTCAACCAACAATTTGTTGACTTAGTTGAATCAACCTCTGACAACTCTTTAGTGGTATTGAGCCAGGATGGTTGTTCTTTGTTGAATGGTAGAAGACCAGGAGGAGAGGAAGGGGGGAGGAGGAGGGGGAAGGCAATAGAAGAGGGGATATGGTACATCTATTGGAGAGAAAATATCCTTTCCTCTGGGACACAGTCGCATTTACTTGTTCTAGTTGTGTGTGGACAAGAGTGTGGGAGGATTTTAGCTTACCTGCGGACCTGAGGCTGGCTTGTGTGATATCTCGCTATTTCCCTCTAATTGGGCCCTAAAAAATAAGTCCAAAGGGACTACAGCCAGCAATTTCTTTCCACCACTAAAACCCTGTCCAGGTCCCTAGACAGCCGTAATCTCTGGTCTGTATGTTTTTTCCCGAGTTACGTCCCATCAATTCAGAGTGCCAGCAGCTCACAATCTCTTAAGCTAGCAGATCCAATATTCTTCCCAAGCTATCTCTAAAAATGCTGGGTGAGGAAGGCTAAGAAGTAGGAAAAATGCCTCCGCTGAGTGAGGCATCATCAGGTAGTTTTCATTTCTATTAACGAGTTAACCAACCACCCCCACCCCCCCTCTCTCTCCTTCCCTCCCTTCCTTTCCCTCTCCCTTCCCCTTCGCCCTCCCCCTCCCCAATCCTCTAGCCAAGCAGCCTTCCTTTCAGCTTTGCCTCCAGCTGGGTTTCCTAGAGAGAAAAGTCCTAAGAGGACTCCCGGCTCCTGAGCCTATCTCCTTCAGCGAAGCCAGGTGTGGGAGGGCGGGGCCAGATATTTCTGACCGTTTCTCCAGCCCTCTTGCTAGCCTGGCCAGGACTGCTCCATTCTGTTCTGGGATGCTTCAGCCCACAGACCAACAGATGCAGCGCAAGTTTCCGGGAATAGAAAGGGACCCCGCCTTGAGTTCCTCTGTCCCTCTTTGGCTACTTGACATCACGAACACTGAGGCTGCTTGCGGGAGGGTGAAGAAAGAGGTGGAAAGGCTAGGGGCGCGCGGCGGGTACCTGTGGAAGTAATGTCCGCAGAAGAGGCCAAGCAGTAAGGTCCCTGGCGGGCCGAAGAGCGGGTGCGGCTGCCAGGCAAGCAGCCCCACGGGTACCACGAAAGAGGGGAGCTCCTGGAGGAACCAAGCTACGCGGGCTGGTAACTGGGTGGGCAAGGGCAACTGAAGTTTCGCCTGTTTGCCATAATTGCTGGGGCTGGACGTCAGCAGGTTACGCAGCCCGAAGCCGACCATCAGCGCGCTGCCCGCCAGCACGGGGTTCAGTTGGCACATCGTGGTCATCACGACGGTGCGCCTCTCACCAGCACTCCGTGTGTGAAGAGCGTAGCCCCCAAAGGTCTCTTTATGGGGACAAAGACACCTCCCTGTGTCCGCCCCTTCTGCCAGGTCCCCCGCCCCTCCATCTTATCCACACACACCCCTTCCCCCCACCCCCCCCCTCCCGGCCCCCAGCCAGAGGCGTCCGGGGGGTATGGCAAATAGAGAGGTGACCCTGGCCAGGACGTCACCCACTCTCCAGGCTGCTGGCTTGGATGAGTCGAAACTGTGGGAGGCAGCCCGAGGCGGGAGAAGAAAGTGGATCCACTCCTGGGGATTTTTTTTAAGTCCCGAGGCTCCAGTCCATCAGTTTCGGCCACCGCCACTACAAAGAGAGGAGACACATGGGCCCCTCACCCCCTCCTCGATTGCCTTTTAGCTGCTTCTTTTCTCCTTAAAGACTGCTCCTTGTAACCTGACTCTGGCTGGGATGGAAAATGCGTAGGTAGTGATGATGACCGTGAAGCCTGCTTTACCCACCACCAGAACACCCTATGGACGCTCCTGTCCCCAGTGCTTCTGTCCTACCTTACCACACGCCCCCTCCCCTCCTTCTTAACAAAGGTGTCACCAGAAGTGTCGTCGTACACAGGAATGATCATTGACATTAGTGTCCGACGACCTGGGTTCATATCCTGCCTCTGTCCCTTACTACCTGTGTGATTTGAGGCAAGTTACTTAATGTCTCTGGGTTTCAGATTCCTTGTCTATAAAATAAAGGGACTTGGACTTTTCAGATTCTAAGATTTCTTCCAACTCTTAAACTATTATCATATTATAGCTACTCTGCCTCTTCATTCAGTAGTCTTACCACTGAATTTATCCAGCTTCTGTGTGTCTCTTTTCCCTGTTTCCTCCCTTCTCTCCCTACTCATCCTCACTAGTGTCCCAACCTCTCCCATTCATTTCCCCATCTCTCTGACCTTTCATCTTTATCTCTCTCCTTTCCCTTTCCATTCCTATTTCACTCATATCTGTTAGTCTTTTCATTTCATTTCTTCCATGGGTGCAGATCAGATCATTTCCCGCTCTCGTCCACTAAACTCCCACTCTACACTTCTGCCCTAAACCCTTTTGTCTTTCCCCTTCTCTGTGAAAATCATCTAAGTGGATCCCTTCATGTTATAAATGTGAAAGCTGAGGTCAAGAAGTGTTTCCCTTCCAGTCTTAAATATATGAGCCTAGTCACCAGTTGTCATACAGCTGGCTGGTGGCAGAGACAGGATGGAAGTGCATCCCTGCCTACTTTCTCCCACTTCACCCCTCAAAAATCCCAGATAGTCATCACATTTTTCCACTGTTTTTGCTTTTAGCTCCCTCTTTAAGACCAACATACCTTATTTCTTTCTTCCCATTTTCCTCAGCCCCTTCTGCTCCTTCTACTTCTCACCCCAACTTGCTATGTTTCTTCCCCCTCCTATGAGTTATACATCAGAAAATCACTGCCAAACTCTGCCTTAGCCCTCAGGTGTGGGAGGGCGGGGCCAGATATTTCTGAGTCACTGGACCGCTTCTCCAGCCCTCTGGCCAGCCTGGCCAGGACTGCTCCATTCTGTTCTGGGATGCTTAACTGTAACTCTGTTAAGACAGAGTTGAAGGCTTCCCAATGAAGAAGACACACAGACCACTGACAGTCAGTAGAAAGGCAGTTTTATTGCAAGCATCCTTGGGACATAAAACACTCAGCAGCTCTCTCAGGGGTAGTGGAAGAAGCCCTAGTCAGTAGCACTTAGCATCCTCACTGGCCACTGCTTCTTGCCCTCATGTGTGTGATAGGCTCCGGCAGTTCACCAAAGGCAGAATATAGCTGTCTCACTCTGTGTGACTCATCTTTCTCTAGTAGTTAGTACTTACATAGTACTTTTAAGGTTTGCAAAGCACTTGACATACTTTATTTCATTCAGTCCTCACAACAACCCTGGGAGATGGGTATTATTGTTACAGAGATCTATCTGGGGAAAAAAAACCCACAAGATAACTTGGGTAACAGTGTTGTCTGATGATAAAATGAAAGTAAGTTGGAATCTTCACATCTTTACTATAACTCCCATCTGTTCACCTGTTTGCCATCTCCACCTCTCCTCCAGCTGGCTGTAGCTGGCTGTAACTTTTAGACCTTCCCAGCCTTTAAATGGATCAGAACGAGGCAAACCTGAATGATTATGGCAGTGCAAGAGCTCATTGGGTAGAAGGAACAGAACAACCTGTCCCCAGTATAGGAGACCAACAAGCTCCTGCCCATGGCCCCTTCAGGGTATTAGGTACTTGCTCTGGTTACAGTTTCTGTTCCTACAAGGCTGAAATCTTGTCAACAACAGTGAATAAACTCGGTTCAAAGATCCGATGTCCTCTAATGCCCATTGCAGATTTCCTTTCCATCCCTAAGTTCATTGGGCCTTAGCAATGCATATACTGTATAGGGAAGCCTCTAATCAGCCCAGTTTTTTTTCATTTAGTATCATCATCATCACAGTTATCTCATTCTCATCTATGTGATAGGATTCATACAGAAATAGGCTGAAGACAACATTTTATCGTCCTTTCATTCTTTCATATCTTCTATGGATTATTGTGCAGGTAGATAAAATGACTACTTTTTATAATTAAATGAGATTAGGGTATAAGTTCATCTTCTATAGCTTATCTTCATCAAAATCCTCTTTGGGAAATCTCTGGTAGCATACAGGAAGACAAGAATGACTTGTTTCTCAATGTGTAATTTTCATTTATTCTGCTATGATAAAATCATAATCATACAATGTTAACAGAATATAGGGTCCATCACTCTCAGGTAGTTTAAATACTTTTTAAAGATAGCTTGCACTTCCTCACCAAAAAGATGGAAGAGAATTGGTAGACATTTGTAAAGCACGTAATAAACCAATCCAAAAATCACATAAATACATTAGGAACAACCAGGTATCTTTATCAATCAATAGTCAAGAGTGAAAACAGGTGTGCACTATTGAATTTGTCAAATGTACCTAAAAATGGCTTCCTTTGGGATAGAGTCTATGAGGTGGCTAAGATATGAGATGGAAATCAAAAGGCTCTCCATGTGCAACAGCTGCATGAAACTAGCCAACAAAAGGGCAACAAATAAGTGTTAAACAAATGAATCAGTGTATAGACTTGTTTTAAAAAATAGAATGGTTTATGATGGCAACTCAGCACCAGGACACTATGGCCAGAAATGACAGGAAGGTTTATATTTAATGAGTCACACTTAATGCTCAATGTAGACAGAGCAAGGAAACTGTGCAACATATAACTGTAGGCTGTAAAAATTTAACATCTACCAAATATCTAGCAAGATATGACCTACTGGCAAGTTACATACATCAGAAGCTCACAGTCTTTCGCCATCATCACCATTGTCACCACATCCTCAGTGGTATCTTCTTCATGCAAGGAAGCTCCCAGTTCCTGTACAAGAGAGTTTTTGTCATAGATGTCCTGTTTTACCTCTGGATGAAGCCTATGTCATGGCTAAGATCCAAGATGGAATCAAAAGGACTGTCAGACAATAAATTCCCATACTGCAAATATATACCTGAAAATATATGGTGAATTCAACTAATAAATTCTACTAGAGCCAGAGTATTATCACAGACCAACATGTTGCCCACAGTCTTTCAGACCTAAACCTGACCTTGAAAAACTGAAGAAAAGAATTTAAAAATCTGCTACCATACCAAATGGGGCATCTTGGTGGTACAGTGTGTAGAGTACTGGCCTGGAGTAAGGAAGACTCATCTTCCTTTCAAATCTGACCTCAAACACTTACTAGTTGTGTGACCCTGGGCAAGTCACTTAACCTTGTTTGCCTCCAGTTTCCTCATCTGCAAAATGATCTGGAGAAGGAAATGACGAACCACTCCAGTATCTTTGCCAAGAAAACTCGAAAGAAGGTCCATCAACGAGTCAGACCTGACTGAAAAACAACCTCACGCAGGTGAGGAAGCTGAAACTCAGAGAAATTAAGTGACATAATTTGAACTCCCATCTCTACTAAATCAAGTTCTCTTTCGCTTCACTTTGGAGTGGTAAATCTATATGGTCCAGTTTTCCTCACCTGCTGATTCAAGGTTCAAAGCTGGAGGGAGCCTAGCAATCTGAAAAATCATCTAATCCAGAAGTGTCAAAGACTACAGCCCATACCTCCCAATCAGATTAAAATGTAATTGGGGGAAAAATTAACAAAATAAATAAAAATACAATAGCATATAGATAGTATTATTGTGTGATTTTCTAAGTGAATATATGCCTGCAAAGGAACCCATCCTTACGTTTAGAGGACCCATTTATATTTAACTTTCCTACCACTGAATCCAGCCTTCTCATTTCACAGTTGATAAAACTAAGGACAAGGAGTTTAACTGACATGCCCAAAGTCACACAGTCAGAACTTCTAACATAGGTCCTTTGACTTCAAATCTAAGACTCTTTCTATATTCTACAATTAAAGTAGAACTAAAATGTTAAATACCAACAAGTAATTTAGTGCTAGAGACAATATTCAAAGCCAGGGCTCTCCTAACTCCAAGTCCAACAATCTTTATTTTAATTATACTATTCCTACCATTATACTCTGTCATTCATGCTGATTTTTTTTCTTTTTCTCCACGTCTTTTTCCTTTATCTTTGCCTATAGCTTAGGACATTTCCCCCAGCTAGTCTAGATAGTTGATTCTTCTTAAGCCAACATTTTAGAGAAAAGTTGCACTGGCATTTATGGAATTTAATATAAAAATCATTTGAAAATTTGTCATATCATGGATTAGATTTAGTATATGTAGATCTACAAAAGGCAGAATTAGGACTGATGGTGATAGCATGGGACTTGTGATATAGAAAAAGTAGAGGGAAATAGATTTTTAACTCAATATAATGAAGAATCTTCTAGCCAGAAGAGCAATCCAACAAAGAAATAGACTGTCTAGTGAGGTGGTAAGCCCCCTATCACTAGTTGGAAATGATTAAGCAGCAACTGGTTGGGCTCCAAACATTTTATTAAGTGCCTAACTATGTGCAAATAACTACCCTAGGCACCACTGGTGCCTCAAAACCCCTGGAGTCATCCTTGCCTTTCACTTTCCCTCATCTCCATAGTGTCAGCAGTTCTTGTCTTGCCAATGCTTTCTCCACAATATCTTGTGAATCTGTCCCTTTCTCTCCACTCACACAGTCTCTACCCAAATCCATGCTCTCATCTCCTTTCATCTGGACTATTGCTTAGAGTTTCCTAATTAGTCTCCTACTTAGTCCTACTAGCCTTCTAGTTAGTCTTCTCTCCAGAGCATCCTTGGCATGGATGCCAAGCTAATATTCCTGAAGTGCTAATATTCCAAAGTATTTGTCAATACCCTTCTCAGAAACCTTCAGGGAGTCTCTGATATCTCCAGGACAAAAGACAAACTTGTCATTCTGGCATTTGAAGCCCTGCACAGTCTGGTTCCTGCCTATCTCTCCAGACTTATTACATACTGCTCTCTTTTTCTTGCTTTCTGTTCCCTGCAAATCAGTGTGCTAGCTGTCTCAGTACAAGAAGACCTACACCTTCTGCCCAAGGGCTCCCTAATGTCTGGAATGTTCTGCTCATCACCCCTCCTTCACTGGATCCCTAGCTTCTTTCAATGCAAAGCTCAGGTACCACCTAGTACATAAGACCTTTTCAAGTGTCTCTTTCTCTCTCTCTCTCTCTCTCTCTCTCTCTCTCTCTCTCTCTCTCTCTCTTTCTGTCTTGAAATTATATAACTTTCTACATGCTTCATTTTTGTTCACTGTGGGTATAGACTGTTTCTTCACAATAAAATGTAAGCCTCACAAAGAAAGTGACTATTAGTGCTTGACTCTATATCCCTTGTGCCTAGCACAGTCCCTTGTGCAGAAGAGATATTTAATTGTGTTCTGAATCAAATAGTTATTTTAAAAGTTAAATGAAACAGAAATTTATTTACCATCTTCTCCTCTCTTGCATCTCCTATTTCTACATTTCTTCCTCTTTCTCCTTTTCCCTTCTTTCCTTATTTTTCTCAAAATTTCTAGATAATATTTATAAAGTGCTTGGTACTAATCATTTAACAAATGCCAAAGCCCTTCCCTTCCCCTTCTCTTTCTCCAACAATTCCTCAAGCACCTAGTAGGTGTCCAGCATAATACTACACACTTGGGAAGCAGAAAAATTCATGCATAAATATAAGGAATGGCTCTTGTCCTTCTATAAAGAGCTGGACGTCCTTTCAGAAAATTCAAACTAACACACATGAGACAGTTAATAATGTAAGACAATAAATAGGTGATTAAAGACCAGGCAAAATGAGTGGTACAGACAGTGGGCGGTATCAGAAGGAACAAGTACTCAGTTAGAATGTGGGAAGACTTTTTTTTTCTTTTGCTAAAGCTCCATGGGAAGGCAAGCTGGAGGCATGTGGACATGGAGTGTTTTACAGTCTGATGTGAGCCAGATTCAAAGGTACCTCTGGGAGTTCAGAGAGAGAGAAAACAATAAGGGCCAGAATTGATGGAATAGGCTTTAAGGGGGAGAGGGTGTAGGAGAAGGAGAAAGGAACACAAGGGCTGAGGAGACTGGAGGTCTGGGCTAATGTTTTTATTTTGGTGTGATTGTGTACCCAGAATGCTAAACTTTGTGATTAAGGGTTCAGAGACAAAAATGAAGATAGTATGTCTCTGTACAGAGAAATATCTGGAACTATCCACCACCCCATACTATATCTGTCCTGTGCTCTGGCCATAATGCTAAGCAGAGGGTGGGGGTGGGGCAAGAGAACAAGGGGAGTACCAAAACCTACAGCTAAAGGCTGAGTGTAATGAAGGCTCTCCCATTCTTCCTCCTTTCCTCTTCTTTTCTACACCTTTATTCTCTTGCTCTCTTACATAATTTTCAACATCCCCTTCTCTATTAAAATGCATTTCCCTCTTTCCCCATCTCTACGGCTGCTCCACCCTAGACTCTTCAGCTACCTAAAACAAGGAAGGTGGTATTTCCAGTTTTTATATGGGTGCAAAAAAACCCAATTCCTGCCTGGGAGCATGAATGAAGCCTCAAGCTTGATGACAGAGAGGCAAGTGTCACCAAGAAGGCTGTGAAAAGACTAATATTGACCAGTACCTAGTACTGCTCCAATTCACCAGTGAGCTCAAGGATTCTCAGGAAGGGAAACGTTAGCCACTCATAGTTATCAGTAGCATAGATTTATTACAAGGACATGCACAGTGTGTCCTTAAGAAGACCTAGTCAGCAGCCTTATAGCAATCACTTTCACTTATGAGGAGGAGGTACTCTTTCATTGGGGTGAGGGGTAGAGTGATGATACCCGGGGCCATGGAGAGATAACTGAAGTGGAGTCAACTAGCAGAACCTAACTGTGACCAATCCTTCCCTGGTTCAGAGGGGTTTTATACCCCTCAAGAGGCTTGGATGGAAAAGTACTGGCATTGCCTTTCTAAGATGCCCTGAAACTTTATTTACTGCTGTCCTCTCTCCTTGGACAGCCTTGCATTGGAGTGGGACAGGAGGCAGACAGGAACTAAGAGAGACTTAAGATATGATATATTATCTCTGGGAGATGATAACCACTGAAGGCCAGGATAAGTGGTACCTATGCCAGGCTGGCATTTATGGCATTTAATATAAGACTGCACTCCTGTCTATAAGTCTTCAGGTTTGGCAATCAGGCTCTGAGAAGGGAGGAAATGAGCACAGGAGAAAGAGAAGAAATAAAACAGGAGAGGAAGGAAGGAAAGAAGGAAGGAAGGAGGGAAGGAAGGAAGGAAGGAAGGAAGGAAGGAAGGAAGGAAGGAAGGAAGGAAGGAAAGAAGGAAGGAAGGAAGGGAAGAAGAGAGGAAAGAAAAGATATTATTCCTCTCTCCCTTCCTCCCCTTCTTTCTTCCTTCCTTCCTTCCTTCTTTCCTCCCTTCCCCTCTGAGTTGGGGAGGTTAAGTCAATGCAGAAAAAGGAGGGAAGGAGAGAGAAAGCCTTCCTTGATTATCCATTCAAAAGTAAAAAGATCTCTCATTTCTCCAACACGTTTATCAGATACTGCCATAAAATAGTTATTTTTATACTTCCTTAATCTCCCATACTAGATTGTAAATTCCTTAAGGGCAGAGACCATGCCTTACTAATCTTTGCATCTCTCAGCCTAGAAGATTGGCTAGTAGACAGTGGGTGTTGGTGAAATAATCATTGGAAGAGGCAAAAAACATTTAATCAAACCCTAGACTTGAGGTCAGAAGAGTTCTGGGTTCAAATTCTACCTCTGACACTAACTAGCTCTATGGCCACAGGAAAATCATTTAATCTCTCCACATTTCAGTTTGCTCATCTGTAAAACCAAGGGTAATAATACCAAAGTGCCCCCCAAAAGGGTGGTTATGAGATCCACAACAGAGATGCCCAGGCTTACCTGGAATTCAAGTGTGTGTGAATACACCTTGCCTTGGGTTCCCTTTTTTCTCCTAACTTGGTCTCACTGACTAAATGACCTTATATGGAAATCTGGAGAGATTCTATGCATCCACAAGGCCTGGATAGGGAGCCACGTGCTTTGAGAAGCTGGTACCAGACTAAGATGCAGGAGACACAAGGTTCATTTAGTGAGAGAAAAGGAATTCAGGGTCTCCATAAGAGAAAGCAAGAGAGGAGATGGAGCTGCTCAGCATCACATAGACCCGGAGAGAGGCCTACATTAGCATCATCTTTGGCCACAAGGAGGAAGAAAGATCTGCCCAGCAAGGAACTATGTGCATTGAAGTGCCACCTGCAGAGAACATCATTGGGACTGTGTAGGTCCAAAGGGAAGATAAGACCCATGAGAGCTGGAGTTGCCCTCTGGAAAAGGGAATGGAATTTTCCCAAGTAGTGATGGACTTAGATAAAAAGTTATTCTTGTTTTTGTAGTGTTGTTTAGGTTTTTTATTTTCTAAATTAATCTGAGACTTGAGACCAATGATTTGTTAATCCAAATATGTACAGAAAACATATGAGTCGGAAGTTGCTATTTCTGGGGTAAACCCTCTGAAAAAAAAAAACCCTATGCTGAATCTGGACAGCTAGGCAGCACAGTGGATAGAGCACTGAACCTGAAGTCAGGAAGCCCCAAGTTCAAATCCAGCCTCAGACACTAGCTGTGTGACCCTGGGCATGTCATTTAATCGTGGTTGCCTCAGTTTCCTCATGAGCTGGAGAAGAAAATGGCAAACTACTCCAATATCTTTGCCAAGAAAATGCTAAATAGGGTCACAAAGAGTTGGACACCACTTGAAAAACAATGACTTAAAAATTACTGAAGCTAGTTAATCATTTCAGGGATGATGCCCAACTGACATAAGTTATATAAGTAAAACTGCTTTGTAGACCTTCAGTGTCAGCTCTTTTTATTAATACCTGTCAAATAGTAACAACCTATTCCTTTGAAAGTGCTAATAAAGGCTACTAAAGGAATCCACTCAATATTATTGACTGATCCCACTACAAATTTATGTTATCCAATTACAACAGGGCCCTCTTTGCTTCACTCCAATCTATTTACTCTTTCCCAGTTGACTCTCTAGCCTTTCCCAATAGCATTTGACCTCTACCTTCTTTTATCTCCCAAAGTTATCATCTGGTATTTTTCCTACTGTGAATCTTTAATAGAACTTATAGGCCAGGGATCCCAAGTCAGGGATACTGAAACTGAAAATGTAAGCCTCACAAAGAAAGTGACTATTAGTGCTTGACTCTATATCCCTTGTGCCTAGCACAGTCCCTTGTGCAGAAGAGATACTTAATTGTGTTCTGAAGCAAATAGCTATTTCAATACTATACTTCAAACTGAACTCTCCTTTCCCTCATGTTTGAAGACAACTGAACCTCTCCAAGCCTATCAATGCCCTTCTGCAGAGTTGGCACCCAGAAATGAACACAGCATTCTTGATGTGTCCTGACAAGGAGAATTTGGGAAATAGCAAGTGTGTTACCCTGGAGGTAGGGAGTTCACTTTCCTCTGCATTTAAAAATCCTATCTCTTCAAGATCAAAGTTCAAAACATCCAAGAAGACTCTCCCAGCCCTCAGAAAATTTCTTTTTCTTTGAATTTCTGTTGCACTTATTATCTAAATCAAGAATTTGGCACTTATCACATTCTACTTCTATTGTGGATATTTATGAATATGCTCTATCACCCACCCACCTCCAACTAGATTAAAAGCACCTAGAAATAGGGGGTGTGCCTTAGACCTCTCTGTATTCCCAATGAAGAATTTTTCATGTGCTTAATGTTTAATGATAATGAGGATGCTAAAATTGAAAGAGCACCAGAGTAGACCTTGATCTCTAATCCTGTCACTAAGTATTTCAGGACTTGTCATGTATCTTTCTTGATCTTGAGTCTCTCCTCTGTAAAAGAAGTTGCTTGTTTTCCAATGTAGCAGCATCTGACCGAGACATAACTGTTTGGGAGTGAGAGTCACTGGGATAGATGGGTAAAGAAGAAAACTGAACACGTGTAATGACTATGATCAAGTTAGGAATAGCAGAAGAGTGGAAAAAAGCGCATCTCCTTCCCTTCCTTGAAGAAATGTGAGACTAAGTTTTACAACATTGCATGACAGAACCATTGATGTATCAATTGATTTTGCTCAACTGCATTTTTTTTTCTCTTTTGTTTTTATTCTTTGTACAAGGGGAATGGTGCACTGGTTAGGGCAAGGAAGGGAAATCTATTTAAAAATGAAAGTGATATAAAAACTAAAGATATTAATAAAATTTTAATGAATTGATTGGATCAGATGATTGCTACAGTTTTTCTAGATCTCTTAATAGGTCTTCCTTCAAAATTACAATTAGACAAACATGCATCCATATTAGCCAAAAGTCCCATGATCTTTATCCTATGGTCAAGATAAAATTGTGTCTCTATTGCAAATATTGACTGACTGTCAAATGCATCTTGAGCCTCAATAAAATAACTCAACATAACCAAAATTATTTCATACCTCTAATGTTATACCAGTCAAATTACCAAGAGAAAACTTTACAAAACTTAATAAAATAACAAAATTCACTTAGAAAAGCAAAAGATCTAGAATATCAAAAGAAATGATGAAAAGAAGAAGGAATGAAGGGGAAATAGCATTTCCAAACCTCAAGTTATATTATAAAGCATAAGGCATCAAAACCATCTAATATTTGCATTAAAAAACTGAGATAGAGCAAGAGAGATTCAGAAACAATGGAACTCAGTAACCCAGTGTTTGATAAAGTAGAAACATAAATTATCTAGGGAAAAATTCCCTATTTGATATAAAAAAATAGAATGCTGGGAAAAATAGAAAGCAGTCTGGCAGAGACAGGGCTTAGAACAACACCACCTTATACTACACTCCACAATATATGGTAAATGGATTTGCGACCTTAATATTAAAGAACATCCTATAAAAAAATTAGAAGAGAAATAGATCATGTATGTCTCACAGCTATGGGTAAAATATGCATTCTTTTTTGAAAAAATTATTCAAATACAGTCCTTTTCATTTTGTCTTAAAATGGTTTGATTCTTATGCTACAGACTTACTTCAAAAAACAGATGAACTTACCTTGCACCAAAATATATATACATATGTGCATGCGTGTGTGTGTGTATGTGTATAAATGGTCCTCTGAAAATAAAAGACAAACACAACTAACAATATGTATAAAACACAGTTTTATTATTTTTTTCTCAAAGACCATTAAATACCAGATGGAAGCAAGAATTAAATAATAAATGTAAAGCAGAAAAATCAAATTTATTTTAGAACTAGAGCTGCACATTTGAAAACAATAATTTTAAGCAATCATTTGTCTTTGCTGCATCAAGTTCGAAGTTCAAACTCCAGCCACAACCGAGCTCTTAAACCACCAAATGCATTGGTTCCTAGAGACAAAGTGGTTAACATTTCACTTTTCTGGAGAGAGGAGAAAAAAGGATTTTGCTGCCCTTTGCTAGCTTTAAAATATAAAACCAAACGAAACAGAATAACACTTTCTAACCATCCAGTGATTGTGGGCTCTTTTTTAAAGATAACTACGCTTTAAAATTTGTTAAAATTTGTTAAATGTGTTAAAGAATAAGAAATATGTGGTGTTTTAAATAAAATGGAAAACAAACCCAACCGCATGAGACTATTTAAACTATAAACAGTGCAAAATCTGAGGAAGTTTGGTTAGGGCAACGAGATGAATTCTTAACCAAACAAGAGCAACGAGATAACTTTGATCACAAAGTTCTCAAAAGAAGTACAAAGTATTCACAATCTCATGAAAAAGTGTTCCAAATGACTGATAATAAGATAAATGCAAATCAAGACAACTTTGAGATTTTATTTTACACTCTGAAAACTGACAAAAATGACAAAAAATGGCAACTGTTGATGTTGGAGGAATTATGTGAAGATAGGCCCACGTTGATTGTCCATATTGTTGGTGGAGATCAGTCAGAACTTCTTCTGCAGTTATAAGCTAATGCAAGTTGCATGATTCATAATTGCTAGGTAAGGTAGCAGGCGTACTACTAAAATTATCAAGAATGGGATTGCTAAAGAGAACCATACCTGACTTGTGTTAAGAAGCCAACTTGAACAGAAATAGCCAAGATAAATGTACAGATATCTGCATATGTTACTGTTAGATCTCTCCTTAAATCTCTGTCCCAAGATAGCCAAGAGGTATTTATTACCAAACAACCATTTTTCGTGGACTCTGTGACCTACAACCAGGATATATCTCAGGGCCATGCTGGGTAATGCAATATCTTAATCCCTGCCTCCTATGGAAATTGGGTTGGTTTGTCCTTAAAATGTATTAAAAGCATCCTCAAGACTTGGCTTGAGGATGTGTAAAGAAGTGTAAATGACTTGCCCAGGGTCGCATAGCTAGCTCCTCAAGACTTGGCTTAGCATTAAAGGCTCAAGCTGTTAATATCACTTGCTGATTACCCAAAGCTGCCATGAGGAATTCCAAGAGATGCTTAGTTTGTAGACCGTAAAAGGCACCTCAGGCTAGACAAGTTTTCTGCAAATGAATCAACTCAAGGTATCTTCGATGCCTATCTTTGTTGAATAGCCTTCTCTTGCCCATGGCTAACTAAATCTGCTTTTGTGAACTATTGAATGAACCTACAAGTGTCTCATTCTGTTACAACATTGAACATTGAACTATATATAAACTATCATTAGGGACTTGGACTGAGTCTTGCTCAACCCAGAACACTCATTAATCTGAAATCATATAGTAAACATTTGATGCTAATGAAAAAGAAAATCCAGACATCTTTATTGAGTCACCTTATATAAGCTTAGCATGATGCTCAGGGCTGCATGGAGTAAAAGATAGTTCCTGCTCTTAAAGTGCTTAAAATTATATTGAAAAGTCAAAACTAAAGCAAATGAAATAAAAACCAGTCAAAGACTTTTGGGAAAATCACTTAGTCTCTCTTGTCTGTAAAACGACTGGGACTAGATATCTATCATCCCTTCTAGCTCCAAATCTATGATCTATAATGCCTTGTCTACCACATCATCTTTCAACTAAATAAAGATTTATTAAAGCCCTCCTCTATTCTAGATTCTGTAATTACAAAGAACTAAACTAAATAGTCTCTATTCTCAAGAAGTAGTAAGGAGAAGTACTCAAAAAGTAATACATATGAAATGCACAGTGAGACACATTGAAACTTGACTTTATCATAGTGATATCATTTTGGTCGTCTGGGAGAACAAAGGAAAACTACCAACCAAATATGAAATAAAGGACATCTCAAAAGTTTTAGTACTTTTAATAACTTAAAAATGGCAATTAGTTGGCACAGTGGATAAAGTGTTGAACCTGGAGTGTAGAGAACCTGAGTTTGAATCTAGCCTCAGATTACTAGTTGTATGACCCTGGTCAAATCATATGACCTCTATCTTCCTCCTTTTCCTAAACTGTAAAATGGGGTTAATAATGGCACCTTGGCTGTTGTGAAGGTTAGATGAGATAAAATCTGCACATGACAGGCACTGAGTGAATGTTTCTTTTCATGCTTGATTTCTTCCAACACTCTGTATGTACAAATTAATTATAAATTTCTTTTGAAGATTAGTGAGTTTCAGAAAGTTGTTTGGTCATTTTTCAGTTGTGTCTGACTCTTTGTGACTCCATTTGGAGTATTCTTGGCAAAGATACTGGAGTGGTTTGCCATTTTCTTCTCCAGCCCATTTTACACATGAAGAAACTGAGGCAAAGAAGTGTAAATGACTTGCCCAGGGTCACACAGCTAGCTAGTGTCTGAAGCTGAATTTGAACCCAGGAAGATGAGTTTTCCTGATTCCAGGCCCAGGACTCTACTATCCACTGGGTCACTTAGCTGCCTGACTTTCAGAAAACCACCTTATAATAGTGGTTATTAGAGATCACATCAAACATATTCCTAACTATTCAAAATTTAATCAAATATTCCTTGTTTTCCATTATGAGTTACTAAAAATACAAATTCATCATTCTCACATTAACAAAGCAAAATTCTAGCTTTCCCACATTCATTTTTCAGTAACACTCCACTATGGAATGGAAGAACTATCAACTAATCCCCAAAGAATCAAAGTTGGAGGTGTCTCACAGGGCATTAAGAGGCACCTGGTGGGCATAAACAGGATTTGGTTGGTGACCTATGCTCAAGGGATATCATTGAAAAAATATAAGAGAAGAAAAGAGAGTGGGTAGCATAGATAAGGCATCCCAGATGGTACCTGTGAATGCTCAGATGGTGCACAGGAAATGCAAAAATTCATAGAGGAAGGCCTCCAACATGTCAGGTGGACACTTTGTGGACCATATATGGAAGAAAATGGACTGTCTAGCTGGGATTCTATCTGGCCTGCTTGTGAATGCAAGTGTTACAAATGCTTAGGTTCCTTAAGAGGCGACCCAAGATGGCGAATCTTTAATAAATTTTGTTTTCTTTGGTTTTAAGAAGGCTTGAGTCAAATTCATTCGAGCATGACCCGGACTGTCGGTATCTTGGGGTCCACCATCTCCCCTGAACCTCGTCAGATAGAGTGCTGGGTCTGGAGTCAGGAAAATTTGAGTTCAAATCCAGCCTCAGATATTTCATGGCTATGTGCTAAGTCATTTAATTTCAGTTTGCCTCAGTTTCTTCATCTGTAAAATGGCAACAATAATAAATAGTTGCTACCTCACATGAAGATCATATGAGATATTTGTAAAGTATTTAACACAGTGCCTGGAACATAGTAAGTGCTTAAAAAATGTGTTTTCCTTTCCCCCTTCCCTTTTCCATCCCAAGCAGAATCCACATATTACCTTAAATGTAACAGGGAGCCTCTGGAGTTTCATGAACATGAGAATGACATGATCAGGCCTGTACTTTATGAATCTCAATTCCAGCTAAACTGGAAGCTGCTTGATGACAAACAAATAATATCCACTTGAACCGTATCATATTCATGTTTCAAAATAGTTTTATTTGTGAAGATTTTACAGAATTCTATAGTCAACTTTTAACTCTAACATGAAGGGTTCTTTGGTTATCATGAGTAAAAGCTGACCTACTATGGGCTTATCATTATCCCGAGTGCTAGGAATGAGAAAGAAATCACAAGCACAGCTCTCATTCTAGAGAAGTTTATCATCTAGTTAGGAACATACAATCATATAATGAGGATAGAAAGGTAGAAAAAGATGGCTAGTTTAGGGAAGTCTTGCTGTTGTCGTTTATCAGTCGTGTCCAGCTCTTCATGACAAAGTTTGGGAGTTTTCAGCAAAGATACCAGAGTGGTTTGCCATTTCCTTCTTCAGCTCATTTTATAGATAAGGAAACTGAGGCAAACAAGGTTAAGTGACTCGCCCAGAGTCCCCGAGGTAGTTTAGTGTCTGAAGCCAAATTTGAACTCAGAAAGATGAGTCTTCCTGACTCCAGACCCAGCATTCTATCCACTGGGCCACCCAGAGATTCAATTGGGGAAGTCATGAGATATCAATGAAAGATAGGGAGAGAAAGGGGAAGGAGGAAAGGAACTACTATGTGCCAGGCACTGCGCTAAGTGCTTCACAAATATCTTGTTTGATCCTCTCAGTAACCCAGAGCAGTAGGTACTGTTTGTAGTTGAGGAAAGTGAGACAAAGAGTGACTTGCCCAGGGTCACACAATTCTTAAATATCTGAGGTTGGATTTGAAATTCAGGTCTTCCTGACTCTGGACTCAGCAGTCTATTCCTTGTGCCATGTAACAAAGACTTGAAGGCTATTCTGAATAATTTAGTTTGGGTGCAACATAACAAGTAAGAGAGAACTATTGTCGTGATCTAATGAAAACAGGGTTTCAGAAAGATCATTCAAGTATCAGTGTGGGGATGGACCAAACCAGACTCAAGCTGAAGTCAAGAGATTGTCTAGGAAGGTGTTGTAATAGTTTGAAGATAGGATAATGAAGGTTTGAACCAGAGATGTCAAAAAAAGGGGACAATAGAGAGAGCACTGCATCTGGAGGAGAGCAGGTGGGTTCTGTTGCTTGTTCTTGGCATATTTTGAACACCAGAGACTTCACGAATGATGATACCATTGACAGAAATGGGGAAGTTACAAGGAGGAACAGTGTGGTATTCAAAAATACTAAACTCTACTTGGAAAAGGAAATGGACTAAATGACTCATGAGAATCCTTTCTAACACTAAGACTCAAGAGATCTGATCGAACTGACTGACAGCTCTCTGGTTTGGACTAATGCCCTAAGAGACCCCAACTTCAGCTCTGTCTTCTCAATTCATAGTACCACACGCCTCTTCTTAGCTGAGCACCTCACAGTCTCTGGAATGTATGCCATACTCTGCACCATGCCATATCAACCTGGTCCTGGCCCTTCCTAATCTTCCGTATGCCACTGACTTGGTACTGACAATGAGAGTTAGGAGAACACTTAGTTGAAAGGACTGGTATGGTAGAGAACAGGGTTGGTTTTTTGGTTTGGTTTGGTTTTTTCAAGACAGAAGGGACTTATACCACAATTCCAAAGGACTCATGATGAAAAACACAATCCACCTCCAGATATAGAATTGATAGACTCAGAGTATGGATTGAAGCGCTCTCTCGCTCTCTCTCTCTTTCTGGGGTTTTTTTTCAGAGCACAGCTAACACAAAAGTTTGTTTTGCATGACGATATTTATAATGGGTTTTGTATTTCTTTCTAAACTGAGGGGAGAGAGACAGGATGATGGGAGGGAGAGAATTTGAAACTGAAAATAAAATTGGAGGGGACTAGTATATATATATATATATCTAAAGATGGAAGAAAACTAGTCAGTCAATAAAATCAAAGATTTAATGGAGAAAATGAATTGTAGAAAGGATCTCAGCAGAAGACTGTGAGGTAACAGAGCATGCGCATAAGACTCACTTTGGAGAGAAGGGGAAAAAACTACCTGCTGAGGGAGCGGAGATGAAAAGGTAGAAGTAAGTAGCATATAGGGAGCTAAAATGGTGCAATAAGAGGAGTTTCTTGATGCTCCTTCACAAGTGGAAAGACAGAGCGGCAGTGAGATGCTGGTGTGACCTAGGGGTGGGTGGACAAGTAATGGAAGGACAGAGGAATAATTGTTAGTCTTATCCTTCCTTCAGCCTGCCTGGCCTGGAGAACAAGATCTCTGCATTCAATCTCTCCCATCTCCAATCTAACTTCCTCATTGCGGCTATGTGGATATTGCCAAAATTCAGGTTTAACCTTGTTTTGTCATTCATCTACTCAAGTAGCATTCTTCTGTAGTTCTTTATTGTCTTTAAAAGGAAGTCCATTTGGCATTTAAAGTCTCTCACAATCTGGCTCTAACCTATCTAAGGTGATTACATATTAACCATGTATATATGAACAAACATACATATATACATGCATACATATATGATGATGATTGCACCCTCGATATTTTTGATATTATAATTGATCTTTGATGTCACAGTTATTGTTTAATATTATAATGAAGGAACTCCAATATGGAGTCACTTAGGCTAAGTAGTCCTAATGTCCACAGAAACATATAGATGAAACAGAAAGTTTTCATTTTTCCACTGTGAAATTTGTATCTTTTTGATTGAATGAACTTGACTTCTGTAGATTAGTTAATGTTGGATTCTCCCACTAAGTGGTGATTCCAATAAAGAAATTCCCACTGCTCTAGCTTCACCCTAGCCTGATATTGATAAGAGACCACAAAAACTGATTAGGAATGCCTCCACCTACATCTGTACCAATGACCTGTTGTCAACCAAGACCATTTTAGTGTATATAATCCTGCCACCTGAACCCCAAGTATGAGCATATTTCTTCTTTGACTCATCTTCCTCCCCCTTGTGCTGGGTAAGTTTCTTGCAACATAGGAATTAATCTGTCTGTCTATATTGTCATAGAGTATGCACATGCGGTTTGTTTACCTGCTAGCTGCATCACGTAAATCTGAGTGATTGCATGATGTGTGTGAGCACAGGCATTTGCTTTAACCTAAACCATGAAGCCAAACATAGGTAGGTAGGTAGGTAGATAGATATACATATACACACACACACACATATGTGCATGCATGCATACATACATAAATACATGCATACTTACATACATACATATATGAGGCAACTATTTAGCACAATAAAATGCTGGACCTAGAGTCAGGAAGACATCGATTCAAATTTGACCTCGACCCTTATTGGCCACCATGGACAAGTCACTTAATCTCTGCCTTCCTTACTCTATCCATTAAAAAAATGAGGAGAATAAGAGCACTTACCTCCTAGGGGTGTTGAGAGGACAAAATGAGATAATGACTAAAGTGTTTCACAAAAATTAAAAGCATCCTATAAATTCTACTTATTTTTATTATTATTGATTGCTCTTCTACATAAATTACATTTTTCCTCCTTACATCTACCAATATTTTTCATTGGCTTGTGGTGCAGTTCGTCTGGATCTGGTGACTTGAAGTCAGCTAGGATAGTTGGACACACTCTTTCTATCTGCCTACTTAACTTGGATATCAACTTCCTAACCACTATTTTGTTCTGTACTTTCTAGTACAAAGTTCATTCTCTTTCACAGAAAAAAGCAAAAAAAGGGTTTGAAGAGTTCTGCTTTCCCTCCATTGCCTATTATTAGCATTTCATCCATCCAGAAGAGCAATCTTATTCTTTTTTATCCCCCTATATATAGCTTTAAAACATTTTTCTTGTCTTTTGGGGTTGGTTATAATCAGATCAAAAATATAAGTTATCTTCATTGGTTCTTCCACATTTTTGCCTTTTGAAGCAGACCAAAAAATTAACTCTTCTTCTTTTAAGAGAGAAAGAGAAAGAGCTCAAAAATATGTTCAGATAACTGAAGGTCCCTCATCACTACAATACCATGCCATCATGGTGGATCTATGATCAATTTCTCAGACATCTATTTTCTGTTCTGCAGAGCTGATTTGTAACATACTTTGATATCTTCTTTGTTTCCCCTTCTACTGATGTTCACCCAAATGCTCTCTATTCTATTCTCTCTTTTCCTACAGTTCCTTCTCCCTCCCCCAGGCTTTTGCTTATCTTATTTCTTTTGAATAAGGTTCATTTCCAAAGCTATATTCCAGTCATGGGTCCTATCCTGCCAAATCTTAGTGATAGAAATCCAGAAATCCTGGAGTCAGCTTCAACTGGCTTGCAAAAGGCAATTGTTAAATTTACACTTCAAAAATCAGCAAATGCTATAAATTAGGGCTTGATTTCTTTTTTTGGTATTCGTCAAAATTTACAAAGGGAATGGAGAAAATGTTAATAATTTTTATTAAATTTTAAAGTGTGTCATGAGTACATTTTTTTGTTTGGAAAATCAGTTGTGAAACAGTAGTATCAGTATACTACTGATAATGCCTATGTCAAATTTGCATCCTTAGGATAGCTATTGCATCTCATGTTACCCATATATATATATATATATATATATATATACACACACACACATATATATGTGTGTGTGTGTGTGTGTGTGTGTGTGTGTGTGTGTGTGTACATATATACCACACCATGACAAACCACACCATGTTAAC
>CM053769.1:259861704-259917794 GCA_028658325.1 Potorous gilbertii | reverse complement strand
GCATCTCATGTTACCCATATATATATATATATATATATATATATATATATATATATATACACACACACATATATATGTGTGTGTGTGTGTGTGTGTGTGTGTGTGTGTGTGTGTGTACATATATACCACACCATGACAAACCACACCATGTTAACATTGTTTTGTTTTGATTTTTCTTGATTTTTGACTGTGAATTTATGGGCATTTCCATTGCTACTCTTCCTACATTGTGACTCTTCTCTGTGTTATCTAATTTGGTGGATACATGTGTGTGTGTGTGTGCATGTATGTGTATATAAATGTATATATATGTATATTATATGGGTATATATTGGTGTGTGTGTGTGTGTGTGTGTGTGTGTGTGTAAATTGTTTTCTCCCCTCCTCCTTTCTTTTCAGCCTAAAGCCTCTTTGATTAGATTTGTAAGACTAGGAAAAAAATTTTTTCCAACTCTTTTAAGTATGATCTATTTCTAATCAGTTGCCCATTATTCTAACATTCTAAACCATGGCCTATAAATCTAAACCCAATTCTCAGATTCCCTTTTTGTACCAAACTGTTCACTTTCCAAAGTTGCCTTTCAATTCTTAAGCCCTTGCCTCCAATTTGTAGACGTGATGAAAACATTGTCTCCCTAATATCTTGAGTAACTTGTCTCAGATTTCACAGTTTTTAGCAAATGTTTTTTGACACCCAAATGTAACAGCAAGTAAAAGAGGATCATTTAATATTTTTGTTTTAGTATTATCAAGAAGTATAATGCCTCTATTTGAATGTGATTCAGGAGGATCTTTCCCACCTGTTGTCAGGCCTGGGAAGATTTGTAAGAAGGTCCCAGGCCTTTTGTTAATGAGACACTGATTCTCAAGGGATGTGATGCCCTCTGGCTCTAAAAAGTGTATAAAGACTCTGAGGTGTGATTTTATTTGGGGGCTTACTGACTGGAACTGTTTGTTTGGCTAGATGATGACTGTGGGAAGCCTCTAAGGAACCCCCTCCCTTTTGAGAACTCAGATGTTGTACCTTCCTCTCTGGTAACTATGGTTAGGCAGTTGGGATACAACTGTCTGTTGAATTTTCAGGCAGAAGAACTCATGTCTGTAGACTTTTAATTTCTCTATATTTTCTTTGAAGTTCAGGGTGTTGACTTCCTTGAATTAGATGAATGATATATGTGCTTGACTAAAGGATTGATACATGTGCTTGGTTAAAGCGATTGTTAACCTCTCAAAAGTTGCTTTTCTTTTTATGAATTCAGATCTAAGAACCTGTGATAGCAGCACCTCCTGTGTATATCAGGGTGCTTACTGATACACAAAAATGGGCAATAATCATTAGGTTTGAAAAGTCTTGGAAGAATCTTTTAAAAATCTTGGATACATGCTCCAGAAAGATTACTGAGCTCTCTATTGCTATTCTTATCAGGGAAGGAGTAATCCGTACCTCAGGCACTGAAGTATGCTACTTACCTCTTTTCATCTTCACTGGATCACCTCTGGCTAATTAGCCCCTGGGAATTGACTCATCATTCCCTGAAAGACAAGACTTCTCAGAGTGTTGTTTGCCTTCGTCAAAAAAAAAGTCTCATATTTCTTAACTTCAAGTATTCACTGATCTTTTTCCTTTCTTGTTATTTTTAATCCTTCCAACCTTCTGACACAAGTCCATTTTGTTCAGCTCTGTCCACCTCCCTGTCTTATGGTTGCTTCACCTCTAAGAAAGGAAAGATAGGTAGACAATACAACACAGTTTTCTGCTGACAGTTTTTGTTGGTTCCCTCTAGTAGGCCTTAGATCTTACGTTAAAGACTCAAGAATCCTACAGCCAAGACTTGGTTCCTCCAACTACTTCTCACCACTTATGAAACAAGGGTAGAGGCAAAGACCAAGCCTACCTAGAAACTCTCTCTCTGTGTCTGTCTTTCCTCTCCCATATCTTTGTAGTTGAATTTGCCCATTAAAGTTTCCAATACAATATCAAAGAGGTATGTCTGTCTCATCCTTTCTTAATGTCTCCTTGACCTTACCTGAGGTACCTCTCTCTTTCTGCCACCTCTCATACTCTTGTTTACATACTTTCTCTTTCTCTCCCCACCAGTAGCCAAAGTCCACTGCTCTGACCAATAGGAAGACAGAGTGAGAGGAATGCTCAGCCACTTCCAAGAGTGTGTGCCCTCAAATAGCCTTGCCTGGGTTAGGGACTTGAAACTATTGACTTGGCAGACAAAATTTTCTGAGACAGTTAATGACCTACCAGCTTCCTCAATGGGGATATATATCAGGACCCACAATCAGGCATATCCCTCTTTTAATGTAGTAATCCTGGCATGGCCACATTCTCTGGAATGCAGACAGCTCCTGCTCGAAGAGTCCAATAAACCTCAGTGGTCAGTGAATTGGAATGACTCAGAAGCTAGTTAAAAGCATACTACTTTCTCTTCATCCCATCTGTGGGACTGCAGACAGGAGCCCTATTATTGTTCATTCTTCATTTTCAAATAGGATCAGTGACATCCTGGGGTAGTGTCTTGACTCCAGAGTGGATCTGATTTAAGTGAGGCTGACTTGCACAAAGTTCTCAGCCTTACTGTCTCTTCCAGAGTCATCAAAGTCCAGTAGCAAGACAAAAGTCAGGACTGGCAATGGCCTTGAATGCAGTAGCTAACTTTGGCACCGTCAATGTCTGACCAAGCTCTAAGTGTTCCACAGTGCCTACTTCCATCATCTTTATGGCCATTGGAACAAATTGTTCTCATCCACTCCTTCTGCCAGGGAAAATCTTCATATGCTTGGGGGAGACATGGATGGGTTTCAGGCCTATTGATTACCCTCAGCCTGGTTTAGCCTGTCTGCCAAGATGATTTTACCAGCATGTGGCCATTGCACATGCTACAGCTTTTTGGAGCCATAGGGGAGCCATAGGGGAGAGTTTAGTGCCAGGTGAACACCAAAAATGATCAACAGCCCTGAAAAGGGCTCAGAAGTTCTCACAACAGAAGTGCTAGTCCTCCCTGAACACTAGGATGACATGCTTGTTGGGGCCTTGGTTTCTTTCAAAACTGAAATGTCATTTTCCATGGGAAATCTTCCTTCCTCACTCCTTCTTCCTCTCCTTCTCTCCTTTCTCCTCTCTCTCTCTCTCTCTCTCTCTCTCTCTCTCTCTCTCTCTCTCTCTCTCTCCCGCTCTTTCTCTCTCTCTCTCTCTCTCTCTCTCTCTCTCTCTCTCTGTCTCTCCTTTCTCCCCACATAGCTTCTAGTGCTCTTCTTCCCATTGAAATCATTCTTTATATAACCAATATAGAGATACATGTTGTCCCACATTAAATGTAAACTCTTCAAGGTCAAGAACGGTTTCATTTTTGTTCTTTGTATTCCTAGCACTTAGTTACAGCTCCTTCCTCCCAGAATTGTTGTGAGGATCAAAGGAAATCACCTTTGTAAAGCACTTAGCACAGTGTCTGGAACACAGTAGATGCATAATAAATGTTTATTTCCCCCTTCCCAAGTACCACAGTGTCTGCTGCGTGGTTCGCATTTAGTAAGTGTTTTTTGTCTGATTGGTTAACACATTAGATGACAGAACCAAAAAGATTTCATTGGGTCAGAATGATGTTCTAAATTTAACAAGAAGAAAACAATAAATATGAAGTTCTAGAGATGTTTATTTAAAAAAGAGCAAATGCACATGTACAGAATAGGGAAGGTTTGGCGAGGCAATAAGAGTTTACATAAAAAATCCCTGAATTTGTAGTCAGGTGACTCAATCTTGAATCCTAGGTTCCTTTCTATCAGTGTAAACGGGTCAGTCCCTTCACCTCTCTGCACCTGCATTTGTGCACTAATAAAATAAGGGATTGGGCTATAAACTGTCTTCCCTTCTGGCTCTAAATCCTATCAGCTGGTAGCCTGAAGGATTTAATGGATCAAAAGCAAACTATGAATCAGCAGTGTCAAATGGAGGTAAAAAAAAATCAGAAAATCTTAATCTATTAATAGCAGCACATTAGAAAGAAAGAGGTGACTGTTATCCCTGGCCATATCACAGAAGGAGTACTGTGTCAGTTCTGGGCACCACATTTTAGGAAGGAGTGTCTAGCAAACAAAAGGTGCTTAATAAGTGTTGGTTAATTGATAGTGTGTTGAGGGGAAAGCAGTCAGAAGGGTGATGATAAGACTAGATATTGTGCCATATAAAAACTGGATGAAGGAACTGATGGTGCTTAACTTATACAAAAGAAGACTTAGGGGGAACACAATAGCTGTTTTCAAGTATTTGAAGGGCTGTCATGTAGTAAAATGATCAAACTTGTCCTTCTTGGCCCTAAAGAATAGAACTGGAATAAGCTGGTGAAAGCTTCCATTGGGCAGATTTCAGTTCACTACAAGGAAAGAATTACTAAAAACTTGTGCTACCCCAAAGTGAAATGGGCTGCCTTGAAGGTGGTGGATTCTCTACCAATAGAGTTTTCTAGCAGATACTGAGTAGCTATTGATTAGAGATATTATACGGACTACTGTTCAGGCAATAATAGTACTAGATGTCCTTGGTGATCCCTTCCCAGGGGTGTGGAGTCAGATAAAACTGTTTTGCAAGAGCCAATTGTTAAATTTTCATTGTTAGCATTTACGCCTCAGAAATAGGCAAGTGCTACGAATCAGGGCTTGATTGATTATTTTGTTGATTATCTAGACTTAAGAAAGTAATGAATAAAATGTTAATCGTTCATATTGCAATTTAAAAGTGTGTTGTGGGTTCATTTTTTCATAGGGTTGGTTGTAAATCATTTACCAGCTTGGTTGTAAATCATTTACCAGCACACTCCTACTTCTAATTCTGTCTACTCTTTCTGAAAATAGTAATCTCATCCCCCTGATCCAGACAGAATATAATGGGACGATCATATCAACCTCCTTTGGACTGGATACTATATTTCTAATAACTCATCCTAAAATGGTATAAGATTCTTGGCTGCCATGTCACAAGGTTTGGTCACATTTCATTCAATGCAACTTACATCTTTTAAACTCCTGACATATGCAAGGCATTGTGATAGGTACTGGAGGTATAATGACTAAAACAAGACAGTCCCTGCCTTTAGGGAGTTTACATTCTGCTAGGGGAGGAGCAAGTCAGTCAACTACAAAGTACATAATATTACCAAGCATAGTGGCAAAATCTCTGTTCTTGGGGAGACAGTGGCTGATGAGTGACTAGAGCTCAGGAATTGTGAGCTACAGTAGAGCTAAAGCAGAAGGAGGAAACTCTCTAAGTCCTGCACCAATATGGCAAGCCCCCAGTAGCAGGAGGCCATCAGGCCACTGAAGGAGGGACAAAATGGCCCAGGTCAAAAGCAAAGCAGGTAAAAATTTTGTGCTGATCAGCAATGGAGTGGGACCTATGAATGCCACTGAACTTCCATCCAGTCTGAAAAAGGAAGTGATGAGAATTCAGGTGACCAGTTTATTCTGGGGGAGGCATCATGTACCATGGAGTCAAACCAAGAAGAATTACTGATGGAAAATGGAGAGTAGCCAATGGACATATCCCATTCTCTGTCCCCAACTGTCTACTCTCTTGCTCCCATTCATATCAACCCAATCCCTCCACCAGTTCCCCACTTCAGATATGGCCACCTCTTCCATTGTGCCCTCTTGAAATATTGCTCCATAATTTACAAACTTTCTTTCAGTTTAACCCCCTTCCTCTCACATACCTTCTACCTCCAAACATTCATTAATATCTGACCTCCTTGTGATGACATTGATTCACTACCACACTTTTCTACCAGATAAGTTACTTGAATTCTACCAGCTACACTCCACCATCATCATGTTTCCACCACTCTACCCTGAATCATCAGGAGATTCATTTCATGTAGATTCCCTCAGGTTTGGTACTCACACCTAATCAGTACTCTCAATTGCCTCTGCCCTTCTGATCAGAGGGCTGGAAGGATGAAGCAAAAACTCCTCCCAAAGTCTCAATTTAAAGAGGGCTGACACAATGAATAGAGCACCAGCCCTATAGTCAGGAGGACCTGAGTTCAAATCTGACTTGAGATACTTACTAGCTGTGTGACCATGGGAAAGTCATTTAACCCCAACTGTCTCATAAAAAAGGCAGGGGTGGGGGACTCAGAACCTCAGTCAATTCAATTTCCTACCAGCTGTACTCCTTGGATTCAACTCTACCACAATCATGCCAAGCCATGTACCCTCTGCCCTTATCCTTTTCATCTTCCTTTTTTGTTTTTATTGGTGTCTTCCTCTGTTAAACTATAAGCTCCATGAAAGCATGAACTATCTTTCTTTTCCTTATTTGTATCCTTGGTGCTTAATACAGTCCCTAGAAAATAGCAGGAACATAATAAGTATTGATTGTATTGTCTTGTATTTATTGCACTTTCACTAATCTCTCAGTTCTTTGGACAATAAAGAGGACTGGACTACTCCTTGCTCCCCACGGGCACTTCCAAAGTCTCCTTCTACCACCATCACTGAGTATCTACTTCTCCACTAATAATCATAATTTCCAGATTTATTACTCAGTTCAGATCTTGGTGGTCATTATCTGTCAACCTTTAAGATATTTGGCTTCCTTTTTCAATGTGTTCAGTACTTAGCTGAAAGTTTCTCTCTCTACCTCAACTCCTGTCTTCAAATTAGGGACTTCAACATATGATCCTCTCTTAAATTCCCTAACTTCCCAATTCTTCAGCATACTCAGTTCCTAAGATCTATTTTTCCACTACCTCAGCTGTATGCAAAGTTGGTCATATCCCTGATCTTACTGTCATAAACAAGTATTCTATTTCCACATTTGTGAACTCTGAAATTCCTTTACGAGATTATAATCTATTATCATCCCAGTTTTCCCTATGCCTTTCAATCCCTAAACTTATTCTTTGTCTTCCCCATGATCTCTACCTCTTCCACCTCTAAGTTCTTTACCATACCATTGCCCCTGAACTGTCTACATTCTCCTCTCTTCCATAGTTTGACCCATGGTAGAGCCAATACCATCAAATCCCTCACCCTCTTGGCCTTTTGCTAATTATGCCTTCCCAAACCCTAGAACTGGTTCACTCTTACCATCTATTTCTTTCACTCTGATTCACAAACTACTGAATGATGCTGGGGGAAATCATGAAACTATGCTGATTGGGTCCACTACAAATTAATGTTATCTAATCTCAACTGGGCTCTCACTATAGAAAAGCAATTATTCTACTCCTTGCTAATGGATTTACTACCCCATTCCAAACCTCATTTTTCTTCAACCTTCCCCCAACCATCTTCCCTGAGGAGTTTACTTCATCTTTCATAGAAAAAAAATTGAGGATATCCTCTGAGACCTTCCACTGTCATCATCATCATCATCATCATCTTATATCATGCAATCATCTTCTTTTACAATACCCTTCTTTACTCTTGTCACACCTAAGGAAATAACCCTTCTCTTTGCCAAGGTCAACTCTTCTACATGTATCCTGAGTTCCATCCCTTCCTCTCTTTTCTAACAAATAGATCCATGATCACCCCCACCATCTCTCTTATCTTCAATATCTGTCTATTGACTCTTTTCCTCTTGCCTACAAACAGATCTGTGTTTCCCCCATCCTTAAAAAAATAACTCATTTGATCCTACCATTCTTGCTGCCTGCCATCACCCCATAGATATCCTCCACTTTTCAGAAAAAAATCCTCAAGAAAGCTATGTATACAGTGTCTCCACTTCCTCTCCTCTCAGTCTCTTCAAAATGCTCTTCATTCTAACTTCCAACTCATCATTCAACTGAAATTGCCCTTTTCAATGACCTCTTAATTGCTGAGTCTAATGACATGGACTAGGACAAAGGACAACGAATAATCAATCCCCCATCTCTCTGGATCTTTCCAAAGAATTTGTCACTTTTGATTATTTTCTCCTCCTGAATATTCTCTTTTCCTTAGGTTTTGCATCCTTAGTACCAGTACTTGGCACACAATAAGTTCTCTTTCTTTTTGACTGAATTACTGAAGTATCTCTCCCAAACCAACCCCCGCTTCACACACACACACACACACACACACACACACACACACACACACACACTCTTAGAAAGACTACCAAATTAAAATCTTTATACATATGACCCATTTATGTATGAGTCCTTTTTAATGTAGAAGACAGATCTTTTCTACAGTAGGCCGACTTGCAAAGGATCCTATTCTGCCAAGACTGCAAAACAGTGCTAATGAGGATTCATAATTAAATAGACTATTGAAAGCAAAATAGGCTAAAACAAACAAATGGTGTTTTTTAAGGGATATTTACCTTGTCTCAAAAGTGAACAGTTTTCTTATTTTGAAAGGCCAAATAACTTAAAGGGATTATTGATCTAAAATGTGGTTCTCTCTTGCCTCAAGGCAACTCAGTTTCTGTAGTGTATTGATTCTGTATTACATTTTGTGCCTCAAACTCAACAGGTCCAGAACAGAATTTATCTTTCTCCTAAATTCTGCTATTGTCTCTGACTTCCTTTATTTCCTTTTCCTCACCACCAATTTCTTGTTACCAACTTCTGGCATCATGACCCCAGTATTTTCCATATACACATTTCTCCATTTCTACCTCCATTATCATTGTAAAGACCCTCATTAGCATCATACATCAACACCACCTACTGCCTAAAATATTTCTCGGACACCTATATTGGCACCTGGACCATCCCAGCCTATAATCCTTTGAACTGCCCTTTCATTGTGGCCTTCATTGTCTGCACCTGGCCTACCCCAGGCTACTTGCCATTCCTTAATCTCATCCACATCTTCCCACAGTCTTTCTGAATAAATGTACCAATTTTATCCTTATCTAGGGTGCAGATTCTTAAAATCTGGCCCTCTTCTATTGGGTCACAAGTAACACAGATATACTAGAAATCTTGCACACCCAACCTGCGTCATAATAAACTCACTACTTGGACTGAAAGAAGGCTTGAGTGGTCAAATTCTTTCAAAGCAGACGCAAAAGCTGTACCCTTTCATTTCCAGATCATATAAAACTTATTGATAGAAGGATGGGCTGCCTTACCAAATGTAGACATTGACTGACTGGTTTCCTCCTTCCCTCTCTCCCCACAGCAGATTTGGTCTTTTTCTTTTAGGGGTCCTTCATTAGCACCCATCAGTACCACTAACTGTTCTCTCTGATCCATTCTTGATAATATTCATTATCAGGTTGATCTTTTTCTATGTACAGATCAGATCATTGCTGGAAATCCTATGCTCAAAATCATCTGATGACTCCTTTTTGCTATCAAACAATTACTAACCTGCTTAAGGTAGAGTTATAAGGTCTTCCACAACATGGGGAATGACCCCTTCTTACCTTACTGCCTTCCAAACATTCTAAGCACCAGTCAAATTATACCTTGAGCTCCCCCTGGAGCCTACATTTTGTGAAGAAGCCTGTCTATCTTCACATCTCTCGCAGCCCTATTCTTTGATTTTCTAAACTTCTTCCCACACTAGCTATCTTCATTAACCCCACATACCCACTTTTAAGTTCCATTTTATATCTAAACTTCTTGAAGGTAAGGATTGATTCTTTTTGCTTGTGTTTGTATCCACAGTAACCACTTAATAAATGTCTGTTTCCTTCCTTCCCTTCTCCTGATCCTTAGATGGCATGATATTAAGACTCTCTCCAGTCCTGAAGCATCTCTCCTATTCTCCATTATCTTTGAAAGATCACTCAAAGTGATTGAGCAACTTACATCTACCATTTTTTCATTGACTTTGGCTGCAGTTCATCTGGGCCTGGTGACTTGAAGTCAGCTAGGATAGTTGGACACACTCTTTCTATCTGCCTGCTTAACTTGGATATCAACTTCCTAACCACTACTTTGTTTTGTACTTTCTAGTACAAAGTTCATTCTCTTTCACAGAAAAAAACAAAAAAAGGGTTTCAAGAGTTCTACTTTCCTTCCATTGCCTTTTATTAGCATTCCATCCATCCTGAATAGCACTCTTATTCTTTTTTATCCCCCCCATATGTAACTTTAAAAAGTTTTTCTTGTCTTTTGGGATTGGTTATAATCAGATCAAAAGTATAAGTTATCTTCATTGGTTCTTCCATTTTTTTGCCTTTTGAAGCAGCCCAAAAAATTAACTCTTCTTCTTTTAAGAAAGAAGGAGTAAGAGCTCAAGAATATGTTCAGATAACTAAAGGTTCTTTGTCACTACAATACCATGCCATCATTTCCCAGACATCTATTTTCTGTTCTGCAAACCTGATTTGTAATATACTCTGATATCTTCTTTGTTTCCCCTTCTGCTGATGTTCACCCAAATGCTCTCTACCGTAATTCTATTCTCCCACTTCTCTCCTTTCCTACAGTTCCTTCTCTTTCCCCCAGACTTTTGTTTATCTTATATCTTTTGAATAAGGTTCATTTCCAAAGCTGTATTCCAGTCATGGGTCCTATCCTGCCAAATCTTAGTGATAGAAATCCAGAAATCCTGGAGTCAGCTTCAACTGGCTTGCAAAAGGCAATTGTTAAATTTTCAGGATGAGCATTTACACTTCAGAAATGAGCAAATGCCATAAATTAGGGCTTGATTTGTTTTTTTGGTATTCATGAAAATTTACAAAAGGAATGGAGAAAATGTTAATAATTTTTATTAAATTTAAAAGTGAGTCATGAGTACATTTTTTTGTTTGGAAAGTTAAACATGTAACAGTATACTACTGATAATGCTTATGTCAAATTTGCATCCTCAGGTTAGGATAGTTATTGCATTTCACATGCTACCCATACTTTGTACATTTATGTGTATATAGACAAACCACACCCTATTAACATTGTTTTATTTTGATTTTTCCCAACTTTTGACTGTGAATTAATGAGCTTTTCCATTGCTAGTCTTCCTACATTGTGACTCTTCTCTGTGTTATCTAACATGGTGAATATGTGTGTGTGTTTGTTTGAGGGCGTGTGTGTATGTATATTATATCTGTATATATTTGTGTGTGTGTAAAAATTGTTTTTTCCCTCCTCCTTCTTTTTTCAGCCTAAAACCCCTTTGATTAGATTTGTAAGACTCTAGGAAAATATATTTTTTCCAACTCTTTTAAGCACGATCTATTTCTAACCAGTAGCCCATTACTCTAATATTCTAAACCATGGCCTATAAATCTAAATCAAATTCTCATATTCCATTTTTGTACCAAATTGTTCACTTTCCAAAGCTGCCTAATTCTCAAGCCCTTGCCTCCAATTTGTAGATGTGATGAAAACATTGTCTCCCTAATATCTTGAGTAACTTGTCTCAGATTTGACAGTTCTCAGCAACTGTTTTTAGGGTCCATTTGACATCCAAATGTAATGGCAAATTAAAGAGAATCATTTGCTGTTTTTATTTTGGTGTAATCAAGAAGTAGAATGGCTCTATTTGAATGTGATTCTAGAGGATCTTTCCATCCATTGTCAGACCAGGAAAATTTGTAAGAAGGTCCAGGCCTTTTGTTAATGAGGCATTGGTTCTCAAGGAATGTGATGCCCTCTGACTCTAAAAAGTATATAAAGACTCTGAGGTGTGGTTTTATTTGGGGGCTTACTGACTGGAACTGTTTTTTTGGCCAGATGAGGACTCTGGGAAGCCTTTAAGAAGCCCCCTCCCCTTTGAGAACTTAGATGTTGTGTTTCCCTCTCTGGTAACTATGGTTAGGCAGCTGGGATTCAATTGTCTGTTGAATTTTCAGGCAGAAGAACCCATGTCTGTTGACTTAATTTCTCCGTATTTTCTTTGAAGTTCAGGGTGTTGACTTCCTTGAATTAGGTGAATGATATATGTGCTTGACTAAAGGATTGATACATGTGCTTGATTAAAGTGATTGTTAACCCCTCAAAAGTTGCCTTTTTGCCAAGATAACTTGGAAGGTTTACAAAAAGGTCTATTGTACCAGGCTAGGAAAGGAGCTCAGTCCAGCACAAAATGTACCAGCACCAACAGGGCCCCAGTAAACCAAAAACAGGCCTAAGGGGACTGAATCACTGGCAGCTGTAGTGGTTTCTAGACTTCTCAACCCACAAAAGCCAAAGACAACTTAGGTCAGTAGGAAAGGTCTGTTGGACCTGGGTGAGAGAGGAGCAAGGTCTGGCCTCAGCCCCAGGGTGGTGGTAGCAGTGACAGCTGCTTCCAGAGCTCTTGGTCTACAGATGGAGGGGCAATCAAGCAGATGATCTGAGGGGCATTGCAGGGATCTTTTCGTTGGCCCTGAGACAGGATTCTCTTGCTTTGCCCACGCTCGGATCTGGGTCACAGTCCTGGATGGCAGTTGTGGGATAAGGAGGAGCACTAATGAATCAGAGCTTGTGGCAGTGGTGGGGAGTAAACTCTCCTCACAGTTCTAAGGCTCAAAAGAGTACAGACCAGAGCACAGGGCAGGATTGGAATAAACACCTATTTTTTTTGATCATATCACCTTGGAGAAGTGAAAATTTACAGGTCCCTGGAAGTGTTGAGGTCTGGGAACCATAATGAGGTTTGGGGTGCTCAGGACCCCAAAATACCCACACACCAGTTCCTGCCAAATAAAGTCTACTCAAGACTTCTTCCAGTCAAAGTAAAACAAAGTTTATTAAAAGGTTTGCCATATTGGGTTGACTCTTAAAGAGTCTTAAGTATTTGTGATGCTTGTATTGACAAGTAGGCTAGATAGAATCTCAGGTAGACAGATTCAGAGCTGAATTGAATCTGAGCACCTTCATGGAGGTGAGATGGAATTTATACAGAAAGACCAGGAGTAAGATCTGGGAGTGGTCTAGTAATCTGAGAGGAAGGTCTAAGGAGGACCTTGATGAGACTGGGGTAACTGGTGATATAATCAAGGATGGGAAGCAGCTAGAGGCAATTGGGAGGTATCAGACAATGGAGGGGTTGGGTGGGAAGCAGGTGGGGCAATGCAGAGGTAACAGATAATGGAGGGCCAGGCTAGTTTAAGGGTAACAGCTTTGAATATGGAAGGCCAGATTAAGTGGGAAGATTCAAGGTGAAATCAAGGAGATTCCCAGAGTTGGTACCCCATCATTCCCCCCTCAAAAAGGACCCAAATTCTTTTGGGGTAAGGGGCAAAGGCCTCAGCTTCTGAAACTGCTTCCTGCTGGCAAAGGGTGTAAAGCTGTCCCTATCTCCACTGGTCCTGTTCAAGGAGTACATAGCCTGAGTTGTCATCTGGAAGTTGATGACTTGCACTCCAGAAAAGACAAACCTGGCAAGGACAAACAGGCACAAAAGGAGAATAAAGACATAAGAAACAATTTCCTGGAGAGAATTAAGGATGCCTATGGCAAGGCCAAAACATAAAAGGGCATGTTTGATAGAAGAATTTTTTCTGTCAGCGATTCCTTTTCTTTCCAAATTACTCCATGGGCGCGTAGAATATGGAAAGCATATTCTGAGTAAATAAAAACATCAATTGGCCTGGAGTCAGGTGCTAAGGAATAAATGAAGACTCCCAAAGCCTGTTCTCTCCTTTCATCAACATATAGAGTGCATGTTTTTTACATTAGCTTCAGTTTTCAAAGTCTCAAAGGCTTTATCCAATTCGGGGTCCCACTCTACAAGAAGTGAGTCAGGGCCTTGAGTAATTAATGGTTGCAGTGCCTCCCAGGCCTTGGGCTTAATTGGATATTGACTGTGATGGGAGACCACTTTAGGGAGTGGGAGGCTAACAAACACTGGGGTGGCAGAAGTAGCTAGCCCAGGAATTCCCGAATCCCAAACAATTGACCCAACTGTCTCCCATACTTTCAAATGAACATAGGGAGAGCTGGTGAACAGAGGCAAAAGGAAGATAGGAAGCTTAACCAGAGAAAATTGACTCCCCAGTTTCACTATCAGGTTACTTCCCAACAAGGGTGCAGGGCAAGAGGAGAGCATAAGGAAGGAGCATGTAAACAACAGATCCTCAAGTAGACAGGGAAAGGATATGTTTGGGGACATCCCTTAATTTCCCATTTCATCCTCAGGACCTGAGTAGTTGAGGGGCAGGTAGGGCCAGAGTAATTGGTTACAACAGAGAACTTAGCCATGTTAAAGTAGGTAATCTTACCTTCTGCCTTGATTTTTGCCCAGGGCTTGGCAAGATGTGGAGAAAGAAGGAGCAGTGCCAGGACTCAGGCTTTCCCATCGTTTGGAGTCTTAAGAAGACTGGAGGACAGGGTATTGGGGGGGTGGCTTGACCACTTTTCCAACCTAAGGGACAATTCTTCCTCCAATATCCCTCCTGGTCACGTGGGCACAGCTCCACAGACTTCGATTCCTGGGACTTCCTCTGGGGGGGTGCCCTGGATGGGCACTCCTTGGACCAGTGACCCTCCATGTGGTATAGCAAGCAAGTTTCCCCGCTGCCCAAGTAGCCAGTCTTTCTCCAAGGGGGTGCCCTGTAGGGGTACTCCCTGGGTCTTTTCCTGGCTATGGCAATAGCCAAGAATTGAGCATGTTCTCTGTCTCTAGCCCTTTCCCTTCCTTCTCTTTCCTCTGCTGCAACTAGGTCTCTGTTGTTAAAGACTCCAAAGGCTGTCTCCAGTAATTGGACCTGAAGTGTTTGAGGTCCCATAGTCAATTTCTGCAGTTTCCTCCTAATACCTGGAGCTAACTGATTAATAAAATACATGCTAAGAATTACTGCCCCTTCTACAGAGCTGAGATTCAAATCTGTATACTTTGCAATAGCTCCTACTATGTAGTCTTGAAAAAGGGCAAGGTTTTCCTTTTCTCGCTGAGTAATTTCCCTAACTTTTTGAAAATTTATTTGCTTTTGCAGTGCAGTTCTTAGGCCTTCTAATAGGCAAATTATCATCTGCTATCACTCTTTTGATAATCCCATCCTGGGTCACTAGTGGGGCTAGCAGTTGTTCCAGGGGGATATTCTGTGGGGTCATCACTAGCCAAACAATCCCCAAACTTCTGAGCTTGTTCCCAGATTCTCCTTTTCTCCTCAATGGCACAACAGGTAGAGAAGAGGGCATGCAAGTCACCCCAAGAAAGCTAGAATTGCAGGGATATGTCCCTAAAGCCCTTAGTACACCTACTGGGGTCTTCTGAATATCTCCCTGGTTTCTCTTTAATGAAGTCTGAGATAGAGAATGGGATATGCTCTCTAATTGTCCCACTAGGTGAGACAGGTACTTCCTTCACGGGGAAAAAGCCCTGAAGGCCCTGTGGGAATGGAGGCTTGGGAGAAGAACTAGGGGCTTCTTGTGACAGAGGGGCTGGGGAATGCTGGTTGAACTGGATCAGGCTGCAAGGCCAGGGGATCCAGTTGGGAAGGGGAAAGATCAGTTGGCACCTGAGGGGAGGAAGAGGTCAGAGGGAGAGATATCCCAGAGACTGTCATGGGGGTGGAACCTGACACCTGAGCAGGAATTGTCTCAAGGGAGGGGCCCAAGAGGGAGACACCTAAGTAAGGTGCATGGTTGGGGCAGGGGCAGTACAGGGGACCAAAGTTCTGGGGGCTAGAAGAAGGAGGTCATCAAAAATGTCTGATTGACTCCCATTGCTCCTTTGAGGGGCAGTTTTAGCTATGAGCATCTTACAATCTTTCCTGAGAACCGAGTTCTGAGAGAGCTCAACAAAGACTGTTATGAAGGAAACTTCTACCCATTTTCCTTCTCAGTGGTAGCATAATTCTAACTGCAAGAGAGTATTTCATGTTTAAAGTTCTAAAAATGGGTCATGCTTTGTGGCCCTCTGGGTGACACTGAGACCAAACAGTGTTGCAAAAGAACATCAACTTTTTCTGTTTAAGTTCTTTAGAGCAATTGCTCAAGACCCCAAGATACCGACACGCCAAGTCCTGCCAAATGAATTTGACTCAAGACTTCTTCCAGCCAAGGTAAAACAAAGATTCTTGGAAATCCAAGGATTACCACCATGCCATGATGAGGCATTAAATTAGGAATTATTATTTTAAAAATCATAAGCAAGATGAAGACAGGTTCTTATTCATTGATGTGTGTGTGTGTGTGTGTGTGCGTATGTCATGGAATGAGATAAAAAGGGAAATAACAATTAAAAAAGGTATACCAAGACAACATAGAAATAGTATCAGAAAGAGCAGAAGAAATCCTGGAGTAAAATAAAACAACACATTCAAGGAATTCAAGAAATGAAACCAGTCAACCAACAAGTATTTATTAAGCATCTACTATGTACCAGGTGCTGTACTAAGCCTTAGAGATGCAAAGGCAAAAATGAAATAGTCCTTGTCTTCAAATAACTTATATTCTATCAGGAAAAAGTAGAAGAATAGGGAACTGAGTCAAATTTACAAGAATACAAGCCATTCCCCAAAATTGATAAATGGTCAAAGGATATGAACAGGCAGTTTTCAGAGGAAGAAATTAAAACTTATCTATAGTCATATGAAAAAATGCTCTAAATCACTATTGATTAGAGATATGCAAATAAAAACAACTCTGAGGTACCACATCACACCTATCAGACTGGCTAACATGACAAAACAGTAAGATGAAAAATGTTGGAGATGTGGGAGAGTTGGAACACTAATTCATTGTTAGTGGAGCTGTGAGCTGATCCAACCATTCTGGAGAGCAATTTGGAACTATGCCCAAAGGACTCCAAAAATATGCATACTCTTTGACCCAGCAATTTTGCTTCTAGGACTGCATCCCAAAGAGATCATAAAAATGGAAAAAGGTCCCACATGTACAAAAATATTTACAGCAATTCTCCTTGTGGTGGCCAAGAACTGGAAATCAAGGGGATGCCCATCAATTGGGGAATGGCTGAACAACTTGTGGTATATGAATGTAATGGAATACTATTTTGCTATAAGAAATGATAAATAAGAGGACTTCAGAAAAGCCTGGAAGGACTTATATGAACTGATGCTGAGTGAAATGAGCAGAACCTAGAGAACATTGTACACAGTAGCAGCCATAGTGTGCAAGCCGTTCACAGCAATCTAAGGACCTAAAAAATTCTCAATGGACTCTTGAAGCAAAACACCACCCACATCCAGAGAAAGAACTATGGAATTGGAACACCGAATGAAGCAGAATATTTTCTGTTGTGTTATGTGTTTTGGTTTGATTTGGTTTCTCTCATTCTTTTTAATTCTTTTATGCAACATGACTATTGTGAAAATGTATTTAATAAGAATGTATGTGTAGAATCCATATAAAATTGCATACTGTCTTGGAGAGCATGTGGGGAGAGAGAGAGAGAGAGAGAAAATTTAAGACTTATGGAAATGATTGCTGAAAACCAAAAACTAATAAATTAATTCATTAAAAAAAGGAAAAAATACCAGGAAGAAATGAAAGCAACTTAAGAAACCTCAAAGGGGAGGGGAGGGGAAAGATGGGGAGAAAATTTAGAAATCAAAATATTCTGGAACTGAATGTTGAAAACTAAAAATTAATTCATTAAGAAGAAAAAAAGATGCAGATTGTAACATATTTTTATCAGTTACTTTATTCTTTTTTTCATAAAAAAATAAATTTCAAAGGGACATAATGATAAAACCCAATAGTTTGGGAAACAAGTAGTTTCCCAAAGTAGGTCTTGGAACCAAGATCTTTTTTTGGCAGCTGCTGCCTGTGTGACTGGGTAATTAACTCAACCTCTCCATGCTCTGGACAATCTATAAGACTGTGATGCAGAGAAAGTACTGACTTGCATTGGTAGAAACGAATTTCAAGTCCAGAGTTTCTTACTTTAGTGACATCACAATCTGGGCCCTATGTCTATCCTCAAAAGGAATTTAAACATAGCAGTGAATTAATATGCAATATCATGTAATGACTAGGACACCAGAATAGCAGTAAGGAAGACCTGTGTTCAAATACTGCCCCAGATGCTTACCATCAGTATGAGAAAGTTATTTCACCTTTCTGAATCTCTGTTTCTCCACCTATAAAATTAGGAAGTGATAATGATGGCCTCAAGAATACCTTCTAGTTTTAAATCTATACTGTGACTAAAACAGAATTATCAAAACAATTGGCAGAAAGCAAACAATATAGATGGATAGAAAATGCTCAGAAATCAATATGGCTAGAATGATTGTGAAATAGATGGAAGTGATGTTTGCAGAGAAGAGATTTTTTAAAAGGACACCTCTAAGAACTAAAAAAACCAAGTAATATTCTGGAAACGGAAATGATACCAGAAAAAAAAAAAAGGTGGAAACTTGAAATTCAATGCACCCAAGCACATTAGTGTCAAATCTCAGAACAGCAGCCTTAAAGTAAAAACTTTCCAAATTTCCAAAGGGAAGAAAAACATCTGTTGTCAAAAACATCAAGGATTGTCTCCTGGTTTCTTTATGAAAACCATCCATGACTGAACAAAAGCTGACAGTTCTAGGAAGTTTTCTTGTATAATTTCCTGAAATATAGTGGTCATGGAATTTTCTTGAAATGTGGGACCACAATATTGTTGAGATTTCCTTTCCTTAAGAGAGAATTTTAAGCTGTAGTCAGTTAAATTTTTTCATTCTTCTTGTGATTTTTAACAGAAATTTAAGTTTTCATTAATTCCTCAATTTTTGTTGAGTCAGTCAACAGTCAAAACTGTTACTATTTAATTATATCTCTTTAAACCTTTTTGTACCATTTTTCAGAATCAGTTTCCCAGGAAATCTAACCGTTCTTTTTGAAAACAAAAGATAAACATTTAAAACCAATGAGCAAATCAAATAATTGATGGAGAAAGATGTCACACTTCAAAAAGATTTTTGTAACTATACTGTGGAAAGACCTAGAACAGGTACAAAGAGTAATTGATCATTTTCAACTATGATTAACTAGTTTGCCACCAGGGACTTTGTACGGTGACAAAAATTACTTTGGAGTTGTACTGATTTTTTAAAAAGCAACATAATACAATGGAAAAATTAATGGTTCTGAGGATCCGGGTTCAAATTCTATCTCCGGTGCTCACATTTATGTGACCTTAGAGAAATTACTTAACCTCCATCAACCTCAATTTCCTCATTTGTAAACGAAGGAATTGAACTACATGGCATCTGAAGTTCCTTCAGGCTCTAGGTTTATGATGTAATGAATGAACAGGATGTAAAATCAGAAATCACCTTAGATTTCCTCCAACGTAATCCCCTAATTCAGGGATGTTAAACTCTCCCTGGTGCTGCATATTGACTTAGAGAGCCATAAAATAATTTTATGTGTGTTTTATTGCATTTTTGCTCAACATTTCCCAATTATATTTTAATCTGTTGTGACCCCACTTGGGTTTTTCTTGGCAAAGATACTGGAATGGTTTACCATTTCCTTTTCCAGCTCATTTTACAGATGAGGAAACTGAGGCAAAAAAAGGTTAAGTAACTTGTTCAGGATCACAAGCTAGTAAGTATCTGGGGATGGATTTGAACTCAGGTCTTCCTGACTCTGGGCCTAGTACTCTAAACACTGCACCCTCTAGCTGCCCTGTATATATACATATATACCTGCATACATGCATGCATACACATATATGTATATATATTTAATGTGATCAGTTCAAGCCCCCATTCTGGTGTGTTCTCCCCAATATTGATTGCTCAGTGCCAGTTAATATCTCCTCAACGTGACTGATACCATTGATTAGTGTCTTAATATCATTTAGTTGGGGCAGCTAGGTAGTGCAGTGGATAGAGCACCAGTGAAGGAGTCAGGAGGACCTGAGTTCAAATCTCACCTCAGACACTTGACACTCACTAGCTGTGTGACCTTGGGCAAGTCACTTAACCCCAATTGCCTCATCCTGGGTCATCTCCAGTCATCCTGATGAACATTTGGTCACCAGATTCAGATGACTCCAGAGGAGAAATGAGGCTAGTGACCTGCACAGCCCTCCCTCACTCAAAACAAAGTCAAGTGCAAGTCATGTCATTATTTCTCTGATGGCATGGTTTTCTCGGCAACAAAGGATGAACATACACAATATCATTTAGCTAATTAACCTCAAATAGCTTTTACAAAGGAACATTTACTTAGAAATTATAGCAAAAATAGAAATACAAAATATTCTCCTCAGTACCCAAGGGACACACTCATGTTCTATGCCATTTCAGTCCCTGGTGATATTTGACTTCAATTTAACACAGGTGCTACAAACACTTGCCCCACCAAGTTTTGTTGTTGTTGTTTATTATAGTTTTTTTCAAAATGCAGCAGGGTCAATGTATGAAGTGACTCTCTTACCTGCAGAAACCAGGATATACAAGCCCACTTCTGGGTTGGATCTCCCTGGGTTCAGATGCCTACAAAGTCAGGCACAGGCTCCCATTGACCTGGTGCTCTCTGGACCCTTCCAAATTTCCCAAGGTCACAGCTGCAGTAAGTTCCATCTCTAATACTCTTACACTTAGGGCAATAAGGAATAGAAGCAATAGGGACAAAAGCCCCAGAATGCCATGTGTTCATTAACATAAATGGGAAGATGAGGTCATTCATGACACAATGAAGGGACCAGAATCAGTCACAGAATATGGGCACGTGATTTTATGAGTGGGAATTGTATTAATGGACCATCCTATGTATACTAATAAGCAATGAACTCTCATTAGACAGTCCCCTGGTACACACGTACACACACACACACACCATATCTATACATTCACAACTATGGTTGTATATATAAACATATGTATATATTTACAAATACAAATATATTCATTATATATTTGTATACATACACATATCACCTCCTCCTGAGTCACTCCAAACTCCAAATTCTGAGGAGAGAAAATATACATGCCTGGAATAGAAACAGGACCAAGATATCTTACTTTTATCAAACTTTCTTAAGGATGGGAAAAGGCCTAAGACAAAGTGACAAATAGTAAGTTGATTTGAAGGGAACAGGAGTGGGAAGACGTAATAAAGAAATTAACAGATGCTTCAGCTTCATGAGACAGTCCTATTGACTTTCACAGTGGAAAGGATGAGCTTCTACAAACAGGGCTACTCCTGACAGAAGAGAGTGAGCAAATGGGCATTCAGGACAAAAATGAATTAGCCTTCAGGGGCTTGCCTAAAGATAGATTGTGTTCTAATATAGCATCCTCTTCCCTTATACCCCCATTAAAAACCTTCAAAGGGAGGAAGAAGCTGACAAGAAGCTAGTACATGAATTTCTTCAAATCAACAGAGGTGATAGAAAAGAGTTCAAAGTCCCCCAAAAACAAGTCCACAGGCTATGGCTTCTCAGCCAATCCCATTCCAGCAAATAATGGTTAAAGTCTGGGCACAGGTAACTGACTGCAAAATCAAGTGGTCTATAACCCACCCTACTCTACCTGCCAAAACCAAACACAGCTGGGATCACTTTTACATTCTCAAGGAGAGCATAGAATAAAAGAGACTCTGCAAAACTTAAGAGTTCATTGATGTAGATTTATCCCATCTCTAGTATTTATTAGCTAGGTGACCATGGACAAATCTTTTCCTCTCTGGGAGTCACCATTGAGAACAACTATGAAATGGAAACAGCAACACTGGCATAACCAACCTCACAGCACTGTTGTGAGGAAAGCAAGTTGCAAACCTGAAAGAAGCATAAAGATGTAGGTTGCTATAACTATCCTAAAAGTCTAAGGAATCACCTGTGACAGAATCTCAGTGTCTCAGGGATCTCCCCATGATGTCACAGTAAAAATTTTGAGTAGACATTAAAAGTTTTTCAGTAAAAGAGTCAAGGCAGAAGTAGTAAGGACTAGAGTTCTATGTAACTACCTGGAATTCTAGGAAATTACTTTATAGTAGAACACAAAGGGAGAAAGCTTGCTATTCCTTCTATCTGAACAGCATGATTGAATGAAAAGAACACAGACTTTGGAAGCTTAGGACTAACTAGCTATGTAACTAGGGGTAAGCTCCAATTTCTGAGCCTATTTTCTGTGTCTTCAATATAGAGATAATAATGTCTATGGCAACTCCCCTTCTGGAGCTATTGGTAAGGAACAAAAACATTTATAAATTTTAAAATCTATATAAATATAAGTTCTTACTATTCTTACCCTCCTCCTTTTGCAGGAGAGCTAAGAGCATAGGTATTCGTTATGCCTTCATGGACAAATCCCTTTTAATCAATCAACTAATTGATAAGAATTTATTAAAGCCCTATAATGTCAGGTGTCAGGTTATATGTTGGGAATACAAAAATAAAAACAACCTATTGTCTGTCGTCAAGGATCCTGCATTTTATGAAAGAGGGGAAAAGATTCCTCATCTGTAAAATGAGAGAGTTGAGATAAAAGATGTCTAATGTACCTCCTAACTCTAACATTTGATTATTATATTTTAGATCAAGCCTACCAGGTTTTAGGATAGGTTAAGCTTTATTATAATAGCAAGTGGTTGCAACAGTAGAGTTCTGCCTGAGCAAGAGGCCTTAAAGAAAAACCAGCAGATAACACTTCAGAATTCTGATCCATCAATACTGGTTTCTAAGGACTGACATGTTTCTGATTGGGCTCTCCTCCCTTGTTCTTGGTTAGTTTAAGGGAATTGTCAATATACTGATGAAACTTTTAAGTATGGCCTTTGGAGAGGAGAGAGGAGGGAAGCATGATAAGAGACCACAGGAAGAATGAAAGAGAAGTGGTAAGCCATGAAATATATATACATATGTATGTGTGTATGTGTTATATGTATATATATACATACATATATGCTTACATATATATGGGAAATATATATATATATATATATATATATATATATATATATATATATATATGATTACATGTATTCCCATATGGGAATTAACCAATGTGTTCCAATCCTTGGAATATACATAATGTGCTCTGCCAGCTGGCAATTGAAGATGAGGCTCAGTGACCCTGCTTCCAGAAATATGTGATAGTACATAGTAGGGGAGACTTGCCCTGGTTTAGATGTATATAGTTATCCTTTGACTGTTTCCTGTTGGCTTACTTTATAGTAATAGAAAGACTTTTAATTAAATATCTGCTAAGCCAGAGGGTAGTATGCATACAAGTCACAAGCAGACCAAAACTCACTCTCTCCTTAGTAGCTTTCTAGTGAAAAAGAAGAAATAATTTTAAGTCTCTGAATGGGGTCTTACCTGTTTTCCATGTGACCACCATGTGGCCACAAATACATGGTGCTGCTGCTTCCGTCTCTGTTATGTTTTCTTTTCTTTCTTGATCTTAGGAAAGATCAGAATGAGTATTAGAGATGTAATGGACCAGATTATGACCTCATGATATCTGAAAGGTTAGAAGAGGGTTCCCTTCAGTAACCAGGGTAATTAGCTGAAGTAGCTAAGACTGGTGAGGATTCATCCCTGAAGAGTAGTTAGGTGCTGAAGCAGACCCTGCTTGGTTCTTGGAACCTTTTGAAGTTTATAAGGTCATAATCTGGTCTAGTCTGTCCCTGATATTCATTCACTTAAGATAAGGAAAGAAGCCACGCAACAGAAATGAAAGAAGTAGCCACATAGAGAAGCTTATAGCATTTCTTCATTTTCACCAGAAAACTGGATGGGACAGAAGGAAATTTCATCTGTTTGTATCTTCTGTATGCATGCTAAGTTCTGATTCAATAAGCAATTAAAAAGCTTCCCATAAATTCAATTCAATTCAATAAATGTTCATTAAGCACCTAGCATGTGCCAGGCACTATGTTTAACACTGGGCATAAAAACAAGAAAAAGAAAGACAGTTCCTCCCCTCAAGACACTTACAATCATATAGAGAAACTCAATAAACAAAAAGAAACTGGTAGAAAACAGGTGGGGAAAAGGTAATAATGTCCCTTGGAATCAAAAACACATACTGTGGCTGATGGAAAATGGAGTTCTAGAACCTAAAATGTTCTGAGCCCTCTATAAAGGAAGACTTTATTGGTTATTGGTCCACCCTCCAGTCCCCCAATCAGAAGGGAGAGGCAACTGCAGGAGCTGAAAAGGGCCTGAGCATCAAAAACTAAGTCCATCAGTTTATCAAGCTTATTCATCAACAGGAAACAGCCAAAGGACACTGTGCATACTCTAAATTGAAGGCAGAGTACCTCCATTAATACCATTCCATATTTCTGGAAGCAGGCCCATCAATCTTCCACTCAAATTTCCAGCAGGCAGAGTATCTTATGCATTCTCCAAGGTCTAGGCTCCATTGACCAAATGTCCCCAGTTACTAAAGTTGTATTAACAACTCTAGGAAAGACTCCCAGAGAAAGTTGTGTTCCTTTAACTTTGATCCCCAAATCTGACAATAATATTGTTAAGAGGTAGATGTATAGGAACACAGACACACACACACACACACACACACACACATACATATAAATGTGTGTGGATATATATATATATATATATATATATATATATATATATATATACACACACACACACACACACACACACACACACACACATATATATATATATAGTGTGTGTATGTATATGTATATACGTGTGTATGTGTGTGTGTGTGTGTGTGTGTGTTATTTCACCCATGTGAGGCACTTCTCTATTGTGAAATTATGGGAGTACATAAACAAGAGTTACACTGAATGAATAGGAATGTATGAGTTATAATCTGCAATGTTAAAGTAAATAGACATATTAATAAGATCACACATTCATCTCAGTATTGGAGCATGACTATCTAGAAAGCCCAAAATTTCTTGTGGATCAAATTTAAATAAGAACTGGTCATTTTTGATACTAGTCAGTTAATAGTCGATAATTTAGTACTTAGCTCAATAACAAAAAATAGAAACAAATAAAACTCACCAGAAAAGTTATTATGATAAGCCAAAGGGAGAGAGGAGATCACAAAAGACACAATAGTCAATTTTGAATAATATAGAATTAAAAGGTTTTTGCACAAGCAAAATCAATGTAACTAGAAGAAAAAATAAGTTGTTGGGAAAGCCAGGAGGTAAAGGTGAAAAGGGAACATATTAGAGGGCTGGAGGGAACCAGTGAAAAGTGATAGATTTATACCTTTTGACCTGGCAATACCATAACTTGGTCTGTATCCCAAAGAGGTCATAAAAAAAGGAAAAGGATAAATGAACAAAAAAATTACATAGCTCTTTTTGTGGTGACACATAACTGGAAGCTGAAGGGATGTCTATCAATTGGAGAATGGCTAAACAAGTTGTACATGAATGTAATGGAATACAACTGTTCTTTAGGAAATGATGACCAGGTGAATTTCAGAAAAATCTGGAAAGACTTACTATGAATTGATGCTGAATAAAGTGAGTAGAACCAGGAGAATACTGTACATAGTAATAGTAACATTGTATGATGACCAACTTTGATAGACTTAGCTCTTCTCAGCAATACAATGATCTAAAACACCTCCAAAAGATTCATGATAGAAAATGCTGGGAGCAGAACCAAGATGGCAGAGTGAGAGCAAGTACTCACTTAAGCTCTAAGACAAACTCCTTCAGATACCTCTGAAAAGATAATCTGAACAAATTTTAGAGTGGTAGAATCCAATAGGAGACAGAGTGTGGCAGATTTCCAGCCCAGGATGACCTGAAAGGTTAATGGGAAGATCTGTTGCACAAGGCTGGAGGAGCACAGAGCACACAGGCTGCACAAGCACAGACCCCGCCATAGCAAAGTTGAGCAGGAATCACCTGGAAATCTGAAGCAGTGTGTGTTCTCAAACACATGAGCCCAGGACAGGAGTCCAGTGAAAGAAAGCGAGAGAGAAGTGCAGAACCACAGGTAACAGCAACAACTGCTCCTGAGACTATCAGTCTTCAGATTAAAGGTCTGTAAATGACCTACTTGAACTTCCAGGATCCAAGATGGCAGAGTGATCTGTAAATGCTATCCCTATTCCCTTGTTGATCTTGAAAAACCCAGAGAATATTTCCCCAGGAAAAATCCTGGAACAGTGGAATCAACTAAGGGGGTAAACAGTGTCTTAGTCCATGAAGCTAGGAAAATTGCAAAAGGGGGGGGGTCTCTCTTGCTGTGACTGAAGAGGACCAGTGCAGGACCAGAGCTGTCCCAGGCAGCCCCATCTTAGCAAACTGGGAGGAAATCCTGAGACCCAGAGGGATGGAGCCCATAAGCACCAACACCAGAATCCCAGGAGTGCCCCAACACAGCCAGGGGAGTCAGGAAAACACTATCACAGATGGGATTCACCAACCACTGAGCCTACCTGTGCTCTAGCTCAGGAAAGAAGATCTCTTACAGCCAGACCACCCCTCCCCTACACCTCATGCAGCTAAGTGAGCTCCAGGGTAACTCTGGGGAAACTCAGAAAGACTTCACTTCACCTAAATGCGCTCTGCTTTAGCACACCAGCCAGCTCAGCACCAGGTAAACTGCAGCATGCTAGCTTCTAGCTGAAAGAACCAGAGACCACAACAGAGAAAGCTTCAAGTTCTAAGCAAAAGAACCATGGGACTGAGACAACTGTGCCCCAGAAGCAGAGATCCACTCTAATAGCCAGGAAAAGAGTGATCATCATGAGCAGAAAGCAAACTAGAAAAGACCCGTAGAAGTTTACTATGGGGACAAGGACCAAAACATGAATACTGAAGAGGTCAATATTGAGACTGTACTCCCATCTGAAACTTCAGAAGGGAATATGAACTGGTCTCAAGCACAAAGATCATTCTTGGAAGAGCTCAAGAAGAATTTTAAAACCCAAATTAGACAAGTAGAAGGAAAACTGATCAATGATTTTTAAAAATATGGAAAAAGAATTCACTGACGAGAACAGCTCCTTTAAAAGCAAAACTGGACAAATGGAAAAAGAAACAGAAAACTTAACTGGGAAAATTGGACAAATAGAAAAGGAAGTGCAAAACCTAACTGGAGAGAACTCCTTAAAAGGAACAATTGGACAAATGGAAAAGGAGATGGCATATTTAACTGAAGAAAACAATCTATTAAAAATTAAAATTGGTCAAGTAGAAGCTAATGACTCTGTGAGACATCAAGAATCAGTCAAACAGAATCTAAACAATGAAAATGTAAAAAAAAAATTAATGTAAAAAAAACAAAGAAAATGTAAAATATCTCATTGGAAAAACAGCTGACCTGGAAAATAGATCCAGGAAAGAAAATCTAAGAATTGTTGATCCACCAGAAAATCATGATGTAAAAAAGAACCTGGAAAATATCTTCCAAGAAATCATCCAGGAAGATGACCCAGAGGTCCAAGATCCAGAGGGCAAGATAATCATCAAAAGAATCCACCAATCACCCACTGAACGATATCCCAAACTGAAAATACCAAGGAATATCATTGCCAAATTCCAGAACTATCCATGAAGGAGAAAATATTGCAAGCAGCCAGAAAGAAATAATTCAAATATCGAAGAACTACAGTCAGGATCACACAGGACCTTGAAGTTTCTACATTAAAATATCAGAGGGATTGGAATATGATATTCTATGAAGCAAAGGAGCTCAGACTACAACCAAAAATTAATTACCCAGCAAAATTAAGCATACTTCAGGCAATGAGATAGACATCCAATGAAATAAGGAATTTCCAGACCTTCCTGATATAAAGGTCAGGGCTCAATAGAAAATTCGATCTTTAAACACGTGTCAAGAGAGGCATAAAAAGGTAAATAGGGGGGAAAAACCCAAAGACTTGTTATTCAAAATGGGCAAACTGCTTACATCCCTACAAAGGATGATGATACTTCTTAATACTGAGAACTATATTTATTATAATATTTAAAATATATATACATAGAGAGTGTGAGTATAAATTAAATGATGTGATAATAAAAAATGTGATTTAAGGGTGTAAAGGGATTGTAACAGGAGATGTGAACAGGAAGAGGCAGAAAAAGGTAAATTATGTCACAGAAAGAGACACAAAAACATATTAAAGTAGAGGGAAAGAGGGGAGGGAGATGAGCAGCGTTTGAGATTTACTCTCATCTGATTTAGTTCCAGGAGTAAACAACAAACTCAGTTAAGTATAGAAATCTAACTAGCTCTATAGGCAGTAGGATAAGAAAGGGGAAAGAAAAGGGAGGGGAGGCTTAAAGGGAGGGAAGAAATAGTAAGGGTAAAAGGGAGTAAAAGGGAGGAGGACTGGGAGAAGGGAAGGAAGACTGAGGGAGGCAATAGTCAAAAATTTAAACTCTATTGTAAAGGGGAAAGGAAAAGGGAGAACTAAAAGCATAAACAAGGGGATGGAGGGAAAAACACAGACACTAATCATAACTGTGGATGTGAATGGAATGAAATCTCCCATAAAACGGAGGCAGATAGCAGAATGGATTAAAAACCATAATCCAACCGTATGTTGTTTACAAGAAACACATTTCAAATGGGGATACACACAGGGTAAAAGTAAAAGGTTGGAGCAGAGTATATTATTCTTAAGTTGATATAAAAAAGTAGTCGTAGTAGTCCTTGTCTCAGACAAAACAAAAGCAGAAATAGATCTAATCAAAAGAGAAAAGGAAGGAAAATATATCCTACTAAAAGGCACCATAGACAACGAAGCAATATCATTACTAAACATATATGCACCAAGTACTATAGCATCCAGACTCTTAGAGGAGAAGTTAAGAGAATTACAGGAAGACAACAAAACTATACTAGTGGGGGACCTCAACCTCCCTCTCTCTGAACTTGATAAATCTAACCTCAAAATAAACAAGAAAGAAGTTAAGGAGGTGAATAAAACTAGAGATAAGGTAGATATGATTGATCTCTGGAGAAAATCAAATTGGAATAAAAAGGAATACATCTTTTTCTCAGCAGTACATGGCACATATGTAAAAATTTTCCATGTACTAGGGCAGTTTAGAAAGGCAGAGATAGTCAATACATCCTTCTCAGATAATAATGTAACAAAAATTGTATGCAATAAAAGGCCATGGAAAGATAGACCCAAAATTAATTGGAAACTAAATAATCTAATCCTAAAGAATGAGTGGGTTGAACAACCTATCATAGAAACAATCAACAACTACATGAATGACAATAATGAGAAAACCTACTAAAACTTATGGGATACTGCAAAAGCAGTTCTTTGGGGAGGTTTTATGTCATTGAATAGCTACATGAATAAAATAGAGTAAGAGGAGATCTATGAATTGGGCATGCAGCTGAAAAAGCTCGAAAAAGAACAAATTGAAAATGTCAAAGTAAATACCAAATTAGAAATACTGAAAATCAAAGGAGAGATTAGTAAAACTGAAATTAAGAAAACTATTGAACTAATAAATAAAACTAAGTGTTGGTTTTATGAAAAAAAAACAATAAAATTGATAAACCTTTGGTCAATTTGATTTTAAAAAATAAAGAAGAAAGCCAAATTACCGGTATCAAAAATGAAAAGGGTGATTTAAGATCAGGGGTAAAAGAAGGATGCCTATTATCCTCACTGTTATTCAATATGGTACTAGAAATGTGAGCTTTAGCAACAAGAGAAGAAAAATAAATTGAAGAAATTAGAATAGGCAAAGAAGAAACGCAATTATCACTCTTTGCAGATGACATAATGATATACTTTGAGAATCAAGTAAAAAACCACTTGAAATAATAAACAACGTTGGCAAAGTTGTAAGTTACAGAACAAACTCACATAAATCATCTACATTCTATACATTACTATCAAAGCCCAACAGCAAGAGACAGAAAGAGAAAACCCATTTAAAGCTACAGTAAGCACTATACAATATCTGGGAGTCTATCTGCCAAACAAAACCAGGGACTAAATGAACACAATTACAAAACACTTTTTGCACAAATAAAGTCAGATCTAAGTAAGTGGAAAAGCATCACTGACTGGTGGGTAGGCCGAACTAATATAATAAAAATGACAATTCTCCCTAAATTAATTTACTTATTCAATGCCATACCAATCAAACTACCAGATAATTATTTTCTAGAGCTAGAAAAAATGATATCCAAATTCATCTGGAAGAACAAAAGGTCCAGAATATCAAGGGAACTAATGAAAAGAAGAGCTAGGGAAAGTGTCCTAGCCCCACCAGATCGCAAATTGTATTATAAAGCTGCAATCATCAAAACCACTTGGTGCTGGCTAAGAAATAGAGGGAAAGACCAGTCGTATAGGTCAGGTACTCAAGACACAGTAGTCAATGAATGTAGCAATCTACAAGTTTGATAAACCCAAGGACCCCAGCTTCTGGGATAAGCACTCACTGTTTGACAAAAACTACTGTGAAAACTGGATAACAGTGTGGTGGAAAGTGGGCACAGACCAATGCCTGACACCGTACACAAGAATGAAGTCCAAATGGACACATGATCTAGGTATAAAGATTTATGCTATAAGTAAATTAGGGAAGCAAGGAATAGTGTATTTGTCAGATTTACAGAAAATGGAGAAATTTTTGACTAAACAAGAGAAAGAGAACACTATGAAGTGCAAAATGGATAATTTTGGTGACAATAAATTGAAAAGTTTTTGCACAGACAAACTCAATGCAACCAAGATTAGGAAGGAAGCAGAAAACTGAGAAAGAATTTTTGCAACTATTTCTAAAATATATAGAGAACTGAATCAAATGTACAAGAATACAAGTCATTCCTCAACTGATAAATGGTCAAAAGATATATTTTCAGAGGTAATTTTCAGAGGAAGATATTAAAGCTATCTATAGTCATATGGAAAAATGTTCTAAATCACTAATTATTAGAGAAATGCAAATCAAAATAACTCTGAGATACCACATCACACCTATCAGATTGGTTAACATGACAAAACAGGAGGATGATAAATGTTGGATAAGATGTGGGAGAGTTGGAATAAATATTCATTGTTAGTGGAGTTGTGAACTGATCCAACCATTCTAGAGAGCAATTTGGAACTATGACCAAAGGGCTACAAAAAATGTGCATACCCTCTGACCCAACAATATTACTTCTAGGACTGTATCCCAAAGAAGTCATAAAAATGGGAAAGGGTCTCACATATACAAAAATATTTATAGCAGCTCTCTTTGTGGTGGCCAAGAACTGGAAGTCCAGGGGATGCCCATCAATTGGGGAATGGCTAAACAAGTTGTGGTATTTGGATGCAATGGAATACTATTGTGCTATAAAAAATGATGAACAGGAAGACTTCAGAGAGGTCTGGAAGGACTTATATGAACTGATGCTGAGTGAAAGGAACAGAACCAGGAGTATTTTGTACACGGCAACAACCACAGTGTGTGAGGAATTTTTCTGGTAGATTTAGCCCTTCATAGCAATGCAAGGACCTGAAAAATTCCCAATGGACTCTTCAGGCAAAATGCCATTCACATCCAGAATTGGATTACAAAATGAAGCAGACTATTTTCTCTTGTGTTTTGATTTGGTTTGGTTTGTTTTTTCTCATAGTTTCTCCCATTCATTTTAATTCTTCCATGCAACATAATTAAGATGAAAACATATTTAGTAAGAATGTACATGTAGAACCCATATAAGACTGCACACTGTTTCAGGGAAGGAAGTGGAATGGAAGGGGAGAAAATCTAAGATTTCTGGAAGTGATTGTAGAAAACTGAAAACAAACAAATTAATTAATTTTTTTAAAAAAGAAAAGAAAGTGCTATCCCCCATTCAGAGAAAGAATTATGGAGTCTGAATGCAGATCAAAGCATGCTATTTTCTCATTTTTTCTTTCTCATGTTTTTCCCCTTTTGTTCTGATTCTTTTTTCACAACATGACTAATATGGAAATATGTTTAATATGATTGTACATGTAGAGACTATATCAGATTGCATGCCATCTTGGGGAGAGGAGAGGGGAAGGAGGGAGAAAAAAAATTTGGACCTCAAAATTATAAAAGTAAATATAAATATAAATGTTGAACACTAAAAATAAATAATTTTTTTTAAAATACCAAAAAAAAAAGTTTTTTTTAAGAAAAAGAAAAGGCATAGATTTGGAAGACGGAATGTCTTGTGAGAGCAACAGAAAGAAGGCCAATGTCACCACATCATAAAGTCAGTAAGTAAAATAGGTAAAGTATAAGAAGACTGGAAAATTAGAAAACGTCTTGGTTAAAAAGGGCTTTAAAAGCTGAACAGAAGGTTTTATATTTGAACTTAGATGTAATAGAGACCATGGAAGCTTATTGAGTAAAGGGGTGATATCGTTAGATCTGTACTTTGAGAAAATCACTATGATAGTTGAATAGAGGATGGTTTAGAGTGGAGAGATACTTGAGGCAAGACTATTTTTGAAATAGTGTAAAGTAATTACAGTTTGTACCAGCTTGGTACTTGTGTGAGTAAACAGAAGGAAACATTTACAAATGATGTTATGAAGGTAGAAAACAAGACTTAGCCATAGATTGGATGTTATATAGAGTGAGTGTCAGTAAGGAGTCTGGTATGACACTGAAATTACAAGCTGGAGTGCCTGGGAAGATCTTGATGACATAAACAGTAATAGAGAAGTTAAAATGAGTGGAGGATTTAGGAAGAAAGATCATGAGTATTGTTTTGGGCACATTGTATTTGAGATGTCTATACGATAAATAGTTTGAGCTGTAAATCAGAAGTCAGGTGACAGGTTTGTTGCTGTGGTTCTGTCATTTTTCAGTTATATCTGGTTCTCTGTGCCACCATTTGGAGTTTTCTTGGTGAAGATATTGGAGTGGTTTATCATTTTCTTCTCCTGTTCATTTTACAGATGAGAAAACTAAGACAAACAAGGTTAAGTGACTTACCCAGGGTCACTCAGCTAGTTAGTGTCTGAGGCCAGATTTGATCCCAGGAAGATAAGTCTTCCTGACTTCAGGCCCAGCAGTCTATTTACTGTACCACCTAGCTGTAGACTAGAAGTCAAGTAAGAGATTAGGACTGGATAAATAGATCTGAGAATCATCTGCATGGAAATAGTAATTGAATGTAAGGGATCTGATGAAATCAGAAAGTGAGACAGTATAGAGGGAAAAAAGAAAAGGACTCAGGATAGATTTCTGGAGGATACTTACAGTTACTGAGCACAGCTTGGAAGAAGTTCCAGCCAAAGAGACTAAGAAGGAATTATCACACAGTAAGGAAGACCTGGTGAGAGCAGAATCATAAGGAACAGTATTCAGAAGATGATTGACAGTGCCAACAATTGCAGAAAAGAGAAGAACGAGAATGAAAGAAAAGTCTGTTAGATTTGGCAATTATAAAATCACTGCTGACTTTGGAGAGAAGATATTAAAAAATTAGAGGAGAAATAAAAAACTAGAAGCAAAAAACACTTACAGAAACAATCGATAAGACTAAAGCCTGATTCTTTGAAAAAATAATAAAATTTTTAAACTTTTAACCAATCTAATTAAAAGGGCAGAAAATTAAGTCAACAAATAACAAAGTGAAATCATAATGGAAACAGAAGAAATAAAAAGAATGATAAGAACTTACTATATACTATTACATGCTAATGAAACTAAAAACACACACACACAAATAGAGGAATGCCTTCAAAAATTTAAAATACCCAAACTTACAGAAAACCAAACAGAAATATTAAATAATACAACCTCAGGAAAGGAAAGAGAATTCTCTGTAAAGGAACAATCAAAGAAAAAAAAACTTGCTGGTCCTAATGGATTCAGAAGGGAGTTCTATTAAACATTTAAAGAATAATTAATATCCATACTACACAAATTATTCTCAAAAATTGAGAAAGAAGGTACTCAAATGCCTTATATGAGTCAAATATAATCCTAATACTTAAGCCAGGAAAAAAATGATGCATAGAACTACAGACCAATATCATTAGTGAATATTGATTCAAAATCTTTAAGTAAAAACACTGTCAAACAACCTGCAGCAATTCAGCCAAAAAAATCTTCATCATCACTAAATTGGATTTATACCAAAAATACAAGGATGTTCAGCATTAGGAAAATAATCAGCACAATCATATTAAAATAAAAAAAATCCAAAGTCACATTATGATATCAATAGATGCAGAAAAGACCTTTTTCAAAGTACAAGACCCGTTTATACTTAAAACCTACAAAGCATAGGGATAGAGGTGTCTTTTTAAAATATAAAAAGTATCTATCTAAAACTAAACAAAAGTATCATATGCAAAGTTAACTAGAAACTGATCTGATAAAGATAAGGGTAAAACAAGGCTCTTCACTCTTCCCACTATTTTTTCAACATATTCCTGGAAATGCTAGCAACAATAATATGACAAATGAAAGAAATTTATGACGTAAAGATCAGTAAAGAGGAGATTAAAAACTATCCCTATTTGCCAATGAAATGATACTTTATTTTCCTAAGTAAATCATCATTTACTCCAAGGGATAATTTTGGTTATATTAAATGAAAAAGTTTTTGTACAAACAAACCCAATTATTAGCCAAAATCAGGAAAAAAGCAGGACAGGGGATGGGAGATTTATAAGTTTTTCTGATAAAGGTCTCATTTTTCAAATATATAGGAACATAAGGGCAAATTTATAAAAATACGAGCCATTTCTCAAATGATAGCCAAAGGATATGAACAGGCAGTTTTCGGAGGAAAAAAAATCAAGGCTATTAACAGTAATATGAAAAAAATGTTCTAAATCACTAATAATTAGAGAAATGAAAATTTAAAAAAAACTCTGAGGTACCACCTCACACCTACCAGACTATCTATGATGACAAAAATGGAAAATGACAACTGTTTTGAGAGGATGCACCGTTGCTAGAGCTGGGAACTGGCCCAATCATTACAGAAAACAATTTGGGGCTATGCCCAAAGGACTAACAAATTATGCATATCTTCACCCACCAATATCGCTACTAAGTCTGTATCCCAAAAAGATCAAAGGAAAGGAAAATGAACCTATTTGTACAAAAATATTTATATCAACTCTTTTTTTGTGGTGACAAAGAATTATAAATTGAGAGGGTGACCACCAGATAGGGAACCACTGAACAAGTTGTGCTATGTGGTTGTGATCGAATAGTGTGATGCTATAAAACATCATGAGGAGGATGGTTTCAGAAAAATACATGAACTAATGCAAAGTAGAATGAGTAGAACAGGAAAACATTGTACACAGATGATGAACTGTAAAAGATGTAGCTACTCTGATCAGTGCAATGATCTACAACAATTTCAAAGAACTCACGATAAAAAATCCCATGTACCTCCAGAATGAGAAATGATGATCTCAGAATGCAGATTGAAGCATATTTTCACACTTTCTTCATTTTCTTATATTTTAATGCAAAATGGCAAGTTTGGAAATATGTTTTGCATGACTTCATATCCATAATGCGTGTCATATTTCTTGCTTCCTCCATGGGAGGGGTAAGAATATAGTGGAGAAGAAAATTTGGAACTGAAAGCTAAAATTTTTAAAAAGAAAACACAAAAAGCAAGCTGTATATAAGAGAAATTTGTGAATTCATTCGCAATCATATTTTGTGTTCTTTGCATACAGAAATGGTGATGTTTGTTGGTGTTAATCAAATTCAGAATCACAAAAAAAGAAAAAATGTTAATGAAAAACAACACTTGCCTAGGGATATGATTTCAGTGTTCATCCATTGCTTTGGGAATTTACAAATGGAATTAGCGTCTGCCTTTCCTCCCTTCACATTTCAGTCATGCTGAAATGGGGATATGTTCCCCCATATCTCTTCAAATATGCAAAACTTCTTTCTCCCTCTTTACCAGCTTCTATCATTAGTCACACCTGACAAGCAGGTAGTGATCCCTGAATTTTCCTTTATATCAAAAAGGAAAAATATATTCATTCGTAATAACCACAAAGAAATTGAATATCAAATAATTAATAAGGAAACAACTGCCTGAGATGCTAACAAGAAGGAATCAGATCAACTCCTTACCCTGAGCTCAACCCTCCTAAGGGAGAAGAAATCATCCACCACCTTAAAAAAGTCAATAGCCTTGAGCTAATTCCTCTTTAACAGACAAATGAGAAGGAAAGGAAAGTTCACTTCAGTTGTGCTACAGTTTCATCAGCACATTCCATCAATTCTGGAGGGAGGGAAGGGGAGCACAGAAAAAAAAGTTGCTCCTTAGTTTTTGACCTCCATTATATAAAACTGGAGCTTATCAGATCACAGAGGGTCAGGAAAACCAGTACCCACTCAAACTTGCTGTGCTTCCTTCCATGAGGTGAGAAGAACCAGAGTAGCTGTTCATTCTGGCTTCTAATTTCTTGTACTTTTTGTTCAGTGACGTCCAATTCAATTGGAGTTTTCTTGAGAAAGCTGCTGGAGTCATTTATCATTTCCTTCTCCAATTCATTTTATAGATGAGGAACGTGGGCAAACAAGATTAAGTGGCTTTTCCAGGGTTTTGTTTACTCATTTTTCAGTCATGTACAACTCTTTGTGATGCCATCTGGGGTTTTCTTGGCCGAGGTACTGGAGTGATATATCCTTTATTTCTCCAGTTCATTTTACAAATGTGGAAATTGAAGGAAACAGGGTGAAGTGACTTGCTGGGGTCACACATCTAGGAAGTGTCTGAGACCAGATTTGAAGTCAGGAAAATGAATCCTCCTGACTTTAGGTCCAGCACTCTATCCAATATGCTACCTACCTGCCCCTTCAATTTCTCAAAACCCTCCAAAAACACTGTTCCAGAAATCCAAACTCCAAAAACATAACCAGATCATGAACTCTGATATATCATCCACCTGAGTCTCTTGTCCCTAGAGTTGTGTCATTCAGTCAAGTGCCAGGAAACCAGGGTTACATTTCTCTCCAGGGCTAGCAATTTTACAATTCCATGCAAAAGTTAAGTGAGTTATAGTTTAAATCTTTAATCATATAGCACAAGCATCAAAATCAACATTGACACATTAAAATAACAAGGGTGATTATCCCAGCATCCTTGGTAATTGTCCCACAGTCATATGGGTTATAATTTAATTCTTTAATCAGATAGCACAAGCATCAAAATCAACATGGACAGATTAAGATAAGAAGAGTAATTATCCCAGCATCCCTGGTAATTGTCCCACAGTTCTGTTGAAAACAAATGTGAATTAACAATAGCTATAATAGACATACACAATCCAAAGTCTCACTTGACAGGGTACTTCAGTGCCAAAATATCTAAATTACATGTAAGACATAGTACATGGTGGCCCTAAGAGTTCCAATTACTCAGCAATTATTAAACACATAATATGTTCCAGGCAGTGTAGTAAGTGGTGGACATACAAGCACAAAAAAAAAAAGAAACAATCTCTACTCCCAATGAGTTTATACTGTAATGGAGTAGATAACAAGTATAAATAAAAGTACATGTGGCAGAAATATAAATATATATACAAGGTCGTTTGGAAATGAGGATACTAGTTATTGGGGGGATCAGGAAGAGTTTCATTAAGAAAAGTTTCCCTGAGATGCATCTCAAAGGGGCAGAAGTAAAGAAGGAGTGAATTCTAGGCATAGGGGATGGAGAAGGGAGCCAGAGTGCTGTACACAAGAAACAGAGAGAAGGTCAATTTGACTTAATCTCAGAATGCAGACGGTAGAATAATAATGTCAAATAAGGCTGAAAAGATAGGTTGGGACCACATTGTATATGACTTGAAAAGCTAAACAAAGGAGTTTATATTTTATCCTGCAGGTAATTGGAAGTTACATGGTCACATAGGCATTTAAGGAAAATTACTTTGACAACAATGAATAGGATGGAATAGAATGCTGAGAGATTTGAGGCTAATTAAGAAGTTGTGGCAATAGTCTAAGTGCTCAAACCAAAGAGGTGCTTGGTGAGGAGGAGGAAGATGCAGGATGCAAGAGATACTGTGAAGGTAGAAAAGGCAAGGTTTAGCAACTGATTAGACATGTGCTATGGGAGGGAGTGAAGATCCCAGGATGATGTCAAGTTTAACAAACTGAGACACTGGAAGGATGCTGCCTGAAATAGAAAAAGAGAAGTTTGGAAGAGGAGGACATGAGAGAAAGATAATGAGTTCAGTATTAAGCATGTTGAGTTGCCTTGAGGCATCCAGTTTGGAATGTCCAAGAAGCAACTAGAAATGCAGAACTGAAGTTCAGGGAAGAGACCAGGGCTGGATATATAGATCTCAGAGCCAGTTGCACAAAGATGAGGGTTAGACCCATGCAAATGGATGAGGTTGCCAACCAAGAAAGCGTAGAGATAAAAGAAAAGAGAACCCAAAACAGAACCTTGGGTAACCATCAGAGTTAGGGGGTATAACGTGGATGATGAGAAAGCAAAGGAGACTGAGGAGCACCAAGAGAGCACAATGTAATAAAAATCCAGAGTATAGACAATGTCCAGGAGGAGAGGGTGGCCAACAATGCCAAATATAAACAAAAGTCAAGAAGAATTAAAAACGATTTTTAAAAAATCTTCAGATTTCACAATTAGGAAGTCATTGGTAACTTTGAAGAGAGATATTTCAGTTGGGAGGTTGGAATACAGAATAAAGACTGAGGAGTAAAAGAGAAGGAAATAGAAGTGAGTATTTGGCTGAGGAAGAAAGGAAAAATGTAGGATGATAGCTTGAGGGGGTGGTAGGGACAAGTGAAAGTTTGGGGGCTTTTAGGTATAGGGGGTATTTGGGCATGTTTGAAAGCAGGAGGGTGTCTTCACTTTCTCCCCTCTCACACTTTTCTTAATCCCTTACAATCCAGTTTCTGCTCTCATCATTCCACCAAATCTGCCCTCTCCAAAATTACTGATTTCAGTTGCCAAATCCAGTGACCTTTTGTCAGTCCTCATTCTTCTGCATCTCTCTGCAGCTCTCTCTTCCTTGAAACTCTCTTCCTTCTAGGTTTTCAAGATACCACTCTCTCCTGGTTCTACTCCTACGTATCTGACTACTTCTTCTCTGTCTCCTTTGCTGGATCCTCATCCAAGTCACATCCTCTAACCATAAGAAACTTATGAAGTGGTGAGCCTTTCTCTCTTCTCCCTGTGCACTACATTTGGTGACCTCTTCTGCCTTAACCCCTCTGCTCACCTCTAATCTCATATCTCCAACTGCTTTTCAAATATCTTGAATTCAACATCCAATAGACATCTTAAATTCAATATATCCAAAATCATACTCACTCTTTTCCCCCATAAATTTTATTCCCACTCCTACTTTCCCTATTGGTTGGTAGTTGTCTTTCATATTCAAAGAAGACCAAAATGACATCACCATTTGGGGATCAATGCACAGTGTATCCAACTGTGACTGAGCTCCAAAGGCTCTACTTCAGAATGGTTACATATAGTCCATATAAACATTGGGAATACCCATCTCATGTTTCTTTTGAGCCACTGTAATTCTGCTTTGATCATAGAATATAGAGCCTTCCTTGATGGGGGCACACTGTGCTGGGCAGTCCTAGGCTAGCATCTCCTGTGTCTCACCATCTCTTACAAAGTTCTTCAGAGGGAACTTCAGTGTTCTTGTATTGGTTCTTCTGACCTACATATGAGTGTTTGCTTTGTTCAAGTCCTCCATAAAATAGTCTTTTAGGCAAACATATGTTTGGTATTTGAACAATGTGGCCAGCTCATCGGAGCTATGCTCTCTGGAGTAGAGTTTGCATGCTTGGCAGTTCAGTCCAAGAGAAGACCTCAGTGCTCAGTATGTTACATTGTCAGGTGACATTCAGAATCTCCTAAGACATTTAAAATGGAAGCAACTCAATTTCTTCCCATGATGCTGGTGGACCATCCAGATTTCACAGGCATGTGACAACAATGAGTATAGCACAACAGCTTTGTAGACCTTCAATTTGGTAGGCAATCTTCTCTTCTCTCCCACACTTTCCTTCCTTCAGAGTTTCCAAACACTTAGCTAGCTCTGGCAATGCACAGGTTAAACTCATCATCTATGTCTATGTCCCTGGAAAGTACACTGCCAAGGTAAGTGAAATTATCCACAGCATTCAAAATTTCCTCATTTGAGAACAAGAAATAATTTACCTGTTAGTTTTATGAAGAAGGGAAGAATTTGTGACCAAACAAGAGATAGAATTACAAGATGTAAAATGGATAATTTTGATTGTATTAAATTAGAAAGGATTTTCACAAGCAAAACCAATATAATCAGGATTAGAAGGGAAAGTAGAAAGCTGGGAAACAATTTTTATAGTAAGTAACTCTGATAAAGGCCTCATTTCTCAACTATATAGAGAATTGAGTCAGATTTATAAGAATACAAGTTATTCCTCAATGGTGAAAAGAAATGAACATGAAAGAAATCAAAACTATCTCTAGTCATACAAAAAATACTCTAAATCACTATCAATTAGAGTAAGGCAAATTAAAACTGTGAGGTACCACCTCACATCTATCAGATGTAACAGAAATGGAAAATGATAAATTTTAAAAGGGATGTGGAAAAATGGGGACACTAATATACTGTTGGTAGAGTTGTGAACTGATCCAACATTCTGGAGAACTATGCTATATAACTGTGCATAAATTTTGATTCAACAATACCTAGTGGTGATATTTTTATAGGAGCTTTTTTTGTGGTGCCAAAGAATTAGAAATTGAGGGGACGCCCATCAATTGGAAAATGGCCAAACAAGTTGTGGCATATGATTGCAATGGAATACTATTGTGCTGTAAGAAATGACAAGCAGGGGGATTTCAGAAAAAACAGGAAAAACTTACATGAACTGATGCAGAGTGAAGTGAGCAGAACCAGGAGAACATTGTACATAATAACAGCAATATTGTACAATTAGCAACTGTGAATGACATTCTCAGTAATACAACAATCCAAGACAATTCTAAAGGACCAATAATGAAAAATGCTAACCACTCCCAGAGAAAGAACTAATGAAATCTGAATGCAAATCAAAACATACAATTTTTTAACTTTAATTTTTTCATGTTTTTTTTCCTTTTGGTCTGTGTCTTCTTTCACAATATGACTAATATGGAAATATGTTTTGCATGATTGCATGTGTATATATAATATATCAAATTGTTTATCACCTCAGTGAGGGGGAAGATGAAGAAGGGAGGAAGAAAATTTGGAACTCAAGTTTTTTTTAAATGAATGTTAAAAATTATCTTTACGTGTAATTGAGAAAAAATAAAATATTATTTTTTAAAAACATTCTTCCATTTGTTTTAACCTATTGTTTCTTGTATAGATAGTGTGGTAATAGCTGGTAGAGAACCTCTGTTTCCTGGTGTTAATTATCAGGTCAAAATTAGCACAAGTGACAGAGAACTGATCCATACTCTGTTGCATCAGTCATCTGGCAACAGGGGCAGCTAGGTGGTACAGTGGATAGAGCACCAGTGCAGAATTCAGGAGGACCTGAGTTCAAATTTCACCTCAGACACTTGATACTCTCTGGCTGTTGACCTTGGGCAAGTCAATTAACCCCAATTGCTTCATCCTGGGTCAAATCCAGTCATCCTGATGAATATCTGGTCACTGGATTCAGATGGCTCTGGAGGAGAAGTGAGGCTGGTGACCTGCACAGCCCTCCCTCACTCAAAACAAAGTCAAGTGAAAATCATGTCATCATTTCTCTGATGGCATGGTCTTCTTCAGCAATGAAGGACAAACACACACATCTGGGAACAAAAAGTCCTTTCCTGTTACTGTAGAGGGCTTCTTTTCAGAAAGACAATATACCTGGTTTTGCTGTGAGGTTTCTTTTTTTAATGTATTTTTATAAATGGGTTTCATTGTAATTGGTTCCTTTGTTTGTAATACTACATATTTTATGTTATGCATTTAAAAACATTATTCAGAGAAGGGGTCCATAAGACTTACCAGATTGACCAAAGGATCTCTGAGACACACAAAAAAGATCAACCCTACCTTCTATACCAAGCAGAACATCTTCTCTGAGCATATCTTGACAGGAGAAAGGAAAAGAGAACACAAGGACACTGGGCACCCTTGTAGGGGTGAGCAAAAGAGAACCACCAAGTGCACAGAAAGAGGAAATTTGGTCAGGAGATTACCCTGAGGTGACCCGACGAGCCCAGACTCTTAGTGTACAATAATCTCTAAAGCCGCTTCTAGCTCCAAGTTCAATAACCCAATGGTCTACTAGTTCTACGTTTCCTGGGTGAAAGGTGAGCTTAGTGATGTGTAGAAAATGGTCCAAGGTCTAAAGTTCCATTCTGGACTAAAGTAACACCCTATCAGTTCATAGGCCAAAGGTTAATTGTATTCAGACTTTCAAAACTACTAAAATGGTCACTTCTGTGTCAAAAGAGGGACTCTCCAACCCTATTCCCTTATCTCCAAAGATTGCCCAGCTAGATAATACAGACAGAGGACCTAGAGTCAAAACAACCAAGTTCAAATTCAGCCTTAGATACTTGCCAGTTATATGACCCTGGGCAAGTCACTTGACCTCTCTTTGCCTCAGTTTCCTCATCTCTACAATGAGGGTAACAATAGCAGCTACCTCCCAGAGTTGTTGTCAGGATTGAATGAGATAAAAATTGTATAGTGCTTAGCAAATGGTACCTGGCATATATAGTAAGTATTATATCAAAGTTATCATGATCATCGTCTTTACAATGCATCTCTGACATATTGAAAACATTTCGGAGGCTCCTCACATAATGATGTTGGCTACCCCATTAAAGAGGTTTTTCCACCACAAAGCCTGCCTTGAGCTGTCTCTCTGGAAACCCACCAGAATTCAATGCTTATTTCTTTCGGTGAATACTGTGATAGTTCCATTATTTCCTAATAGGTCACATGACCACTATTCTGATTCACTTGCCTTTCTTCTTGCTGGGAACTCACAATTTTCACATAGCTCATTCTGGTCATTTTTTCCCACTTTCTCTCACCTCTGAAGTTTTCCTATTGCCTTCTGAACTTCAGTCAATAAAACTCAGTGTTCATGGATTTCACTTGTAAAACTTCAAACAAATATTTAGTAAAAGGGAAAAATCTGGCAGGTCCATAAAGGGGAAGAGTTCTAAAATTCCTAGATCAAGGGACAAATGTGAAACCAACAAACTTCATGGACTGCAGCCCCACCCAGTCCCGGGTCCAGCTTGTCAGAGTTTCCTAGCACAAACTTGAAAGCCTGTTCCCATTCATCATCTTTTTGGTACTCTGAGAAAGTGTAAGATCACACTATTTCAGAAAATGTTCATGAACCACATCTGTAAGGTTGCTTCATTCAGTTAAAACCAATCATCAGTAGATTGTCTTCCAGTTTGCTCTAGCAAAAGGTCATGTATCCAACTCACTTAAAGAATATGAATTTGAATATGAATTATAAGTATTGTTATTCTCATCATGATCATTGCCTATGGTCCAAGGACCCACAAGGACTCTAGGTTATATGGACTGGGTTCAGCCTTTGGGCCCCGACCTCTGAGGAATCAATGTCTCTTTTGACTTACCTGGATTTTTCTGGGAAAATAGTTATAATAAAAGTCCACGTACCATGTCCACAGTGAGTTTTCTCCCAAAGTGGGTGAGAAGTTCCCGCATTTCCACAAAGGCAGTCAATGTATAATTATTGAATTATTGAATATTGGATAGCCTTTATTTCACCCACCAAAGAAAACACCCAAGATACAAAGGACTCACAAATACTCAAAAATAAGTATAGGAAATACAAATAGCCCACTGCATTAATTATACTCTGCTGAAAGGTAGAATCTTCTGTGAGCCTACTGAACAAATATTTTCCAGTCTCTTTGGACTCTGCACCATTTGAACAGCTCACAGAAATAACATGGAGGGTTGGCAAGGCCCATATCTCTCAACATTTCATGGAATTGCTTCAGTCTTTCAGCTGCATGATCCTTCCATTGGCAATCCACTTGGCCTCCAATAAGTGTGCTAAGTAAATCTACCTCTGGGAGTTGGGAAGACAGTACTTGATTTTTGAACTCATGAGATAAGCTCCCAAGGTAGAAATATCTGTTCTCAGAACTGCTAATCTCTGACTCATGTTCAGATGAAGAAAAAGCAAGGCAGAATTAAGAAACCAGGACTGGAAAATCTAGGAACTCCTCTCCCATGTTTACTTGAACAAGTAGAGGCCTCTCACCCTGAGTTTCCACAATCAGCCATTTTATGTTCCTCTCCCTTCCCCCACTTTCCTCACTCCTATCTGAAAGTCCAAGGGAGACAAAGTGCTGCGACCAGCTCAGTCCAGCAGGTCCAGGGCGGTTACGGGGCTCATAGAGCAAGGATGAAAAGATAGGCGGGATACAAGAGTCTGAACAAGCTGAATTTATTCTGAACATACTGAGCCAATAAATTAGGGGGTCAGGGTGCTTAAATAGTAAAAGACCATAGGGGTAGCAATTGAGGCATGAAACAGAACAGACTGTGATAAGTAGAAAGGGAGGCCTCAAGGCCTCTTTATCAGAATGTTATCCTGTAAAGCAGGGGCCCCGATTCCTGGAACTTCAACACCCGAATTCAAGGATGTGCACCTGAGAACAATATATCACTTAACTTCTCAAACCAGCTACTCTTCTCCCTTGGAGGAGTGGAACTCTTGATAAGGGGCTCTTTCAAACCCCGCAAGGTTCTCTACAAAAGAGTATGCAAAGAGTGTTTGAAAAGCAAGCTGTTTCACTTATTGCTCTTATAGACCTGAATGGAGTAGTTGCTCCTAGTAAGAGTCCATCCTGTCCAGATCACATCATCCAGTTGTCTGGAGACAAGTCCCAGCCCCCAGAAACAGAGGATTTTGTGGACCCTTCTACCAAAAATCCGACAATCTTTTTAAATGCAGCATGATCTTGTCAAATGACTAATTGTTTTTAGAACAGACTTATGATTTCATTGGCATAAGAAGCTCCTCCAAGGTCAACAGGCACTACTCTGCATCTTAGAGGCTTGGAAAGTTGTCTGGAATGCCCAGAGGTTAAATAGCTTCCTCAGAGTCCGGTGACCAATATATAAGAGAGATGGGATGTGAACTCAGGTCTCCCTACCACTGAAGCTAACTCTCTACGTTGCCTCTCAAATAAGTAAATGGTATACAGTTACTGAGGAAACGTAAACTAACTTTTCTAGGAAATTATATGCCTTTGGAAGGGTCCAGGTTGATCAGAGGCTATCCCTCTAATATTGACAAAACCTAAAGTCATTTGTTCATCTTCACCTCTACCAAAGTTACCTTCCTAGTTAGCTGATTGAAGAAAGATTCTAAAACTTTGGACATTAGGAAATTCTTTTCCAAAAAGCAGTTTTCCAGTTTACAGTTCATCAGTGATGTTAAAACTAGGTAAGAAGTTTAGAATGCCTGGATCTTGGCATATTCTTCCCCACTCTGCAACATTCCAGAAAATAGTAAATAGTGCTTGAGGAATGGGAACTCCTTCAAGATTGAGAGATATTCATGCTCCTTTGGGAACTTGGAATGCTGTTGTTACTTAGTCACTTCAGGGACCTTCAACTCTTCATGACTCCACTTGGTTTTCTCAGCAAAGATACTAGAATAGTTTGCCATGTCCTTCTCCGTTCATTTTACAGATGAGGAAACTGAGGCAAATAGGGTTATGTGATCTGCCCAGGATTAAGTATTTGAGACCAGGTTTGAATTCAGGTCTTCATGACTCCAGGGCCATTGCAACACTTAGCTGCTTCATGGCAATGACTCCTCCATTATCGCCCATTCATTAGACACCACCAAGATGGCCTAGCCCAGCTCATCTGGATGAAGAAGAAGGCTGGAGTCTCATTTCCCCCCCCCCGAAAGAGTAAAATAATCTTGCTCCTGAGTTTAGTTTCCAGCCTGTCTGACACCATGACTCTGCCACATCTCTTCCTCAGAGGTTCGCCCTATCCATGTACATCATCAGATCATGTGTCATCTGCTGTCTTCTAGGATGTTCTCTCACCTTTCCCAAAGGATTAAATTAGTAAAATTAGTAATTTCATTGAATTAGTAACATTAGTAATTTATTTAAACTAATTACTAAAATTATTTACTACAAATTTTCCTTCCCTTCCTAATCCCTCACTTCACATTCATGGACTTCAATACACACATTAATGCTCCTTTGCAACACACCAAGCCCCCAGTTTGTTAACTTCCTCAACTTTTGTCACCTATCTTCCACCCCTAGGGAAGGTGAAGCAAGGTGGTGCATTGGAACTAGCGTTAGATTTGAGGTCAGGAAGACCTGAGTTTGAATCCTACTTTAAATACCTACTAATTGTAAGATCCTGGGCAAGTCACTCAGTTTCTCTAAATTTCATTTTCCTTCTCTCTACAATGAGAGGGTTGTGGTGACCATCAAATGAGCCTAATATGTGTCAGTCATTGTGCTAAATGTTTTACGGTGATTACCTTATTTTTTAAATAATTACTGTAAAGTGCTTTGCAAACTTTAAAGAGCTATACAAATGCGAACTATTATTATTAACGTTATTCTACCATAGTCTTCACTTTAATCCCTGTCCAGGCTTATTGTTTGGACTACTACTAGCTGTTCAGTCAGCTAGATGCCCCAGTAGATAGAATTTTGGATTTAGAGTCAGAAAGACTTGAGTTCAAATCTAGCCTTAGGTAAATTTAACTATGTGACCTTGGATAAGTCACTTAACCTCTATTAGCCCCCAGTTTCCTCATCTGTAAAATGAAGACATTTTAATACCAGCTACCTCACAGGGCTCTTACAAGGATAAAAAGAGATCACATTTACAAAGACCTTTGCAAATCTTCAAGTGCCATAAACATGGGAAATATTATTGATTGTGCTACCTTCATGATATAGGGATCTGAAATTCTTCTCTCTGACTATAACCTGTTTCTTCCATCTTTTGCTCTGCCTCAGTCCTTCTATAACCTTATTCTTCATTCTCCCTAGGCACTCCAGGCCTTCCATCCTTCCCTGTTCTCTCTGTCCATTACTGCTTTTCTGGACTTACTTTTAAATTATAGAGGAGACACTAAAAAAAAAAATACATGTTTATTAAACAGCAAGGATGAGAACCAAGAGAGAACATCCATGTAAGCCCAGACAAGAAGGAGGAAGATACCAAGAAAAACAACTTCATGGGGAATCAAAGGTATTCCAAAGGCTCAATACCTCTTTAACCAGCTTAGATTCTTTTTTAAAGCAAGTAATAGATTGAACGCAAAAGTATACCCTTGCCTTGTAAGAATAGGGTCAGGAAAACAAAAACCAAGAATGAAGTGAGTTTCCTTTCTAAATCTAAAGACAACAAGGGATATTAGCTATATTAGATTTTTCAAAAGGAGGTTCAAAGAATGGAACAGAACAGGATTATTAAGCATTTACCACTTATCAAGAATTGTGATAAGTACTGGGGATTATTGTTGTTAAGTTCAGAATGTGATCCCTCTTTGTGACCCCATTTGGGGTTTTCTTGAGAAAGACACCAGAGTGTTTTGCCATTTCCTTCTCCAGCTCATTTATAGATGAGGAAACTGAGGTAAACAAGGATAAGTGACTTCCCCAGGGTCAAACAGCTAGTAAGGTGTCTGAGGCCACATTTGAACTCAGGAAGATGAGTCTTCCTGCCTCCAGGCCCTGCACTCTATCCACTGTGCCACCTAGCTCCCCCAGGTACTGGAGATACACAGATAAAATCAGAGACATTTCCTTTGTCTCAAGACAAAGTAAATTCCAATTGTCCCACAAGACAGAAGTAGGAACAATGGCTCATGAGATCATGACTTTAAAGCTAAAAGGGAATTTCGAGGCCATGTAGTCTAAATCCTTTATTTTCCAGAGATGGAATTCAGTGGCAGAGAGTTGAAGTGACTTTCCCAGTGTCACACAATTAGCAACACAGTAGCAAAGAGATAAGTTTTGGCTTGACATAAATTAATTCATTATATCAAGCCTAAACTTACAAAAAATGGCATGGATTTACCCAGGAGGCAGTGGGATTACCCAAACCTTCGATCTCCAAGAAAAGATTAGATGATCACTTATGATTCTTGTTCAGGTACAGGTTAGACTGGATGACCTTTGAAGTCCCCAGCAACCTTATCAGTCAAGATGGTAATTCTTTCGATAACCAAGAAATAAGAACAAACCACAAAATTTGAGTGTTAAGTTACTATTAGAGTTAGGTTACCATTGTCCTTGAGAGAAGGATGAGGAGAATGATTCTTCACAGTCTTGATTCTTTGGTCAACCAATTCAACAATACATTCTTCTCTATCTTTAAATCCCTTGACCCTTCCTTTTCAATGATGTTTTGTACGTAACAAAACTCCAGCTCTGAGTTATTCCCACCATATATCTTCCTCAGCTTAAGGAATACCTGAGTTTTTGAGTCCTGTCTCAAGCACCTGGATGAATGAATGAATGTTTGAATTAATGCACGACAAAATATGTATTATTATATATCAGTAAAATATTATTTTATAATATATTGTAATTAATTGATGTTTAATAATATGAAAATTAATACTAATATATGGTATTGATATATTAATAAAACATATAGGGTATCACAAAATGGGAAAATATTTATTAAGTCGACAACTATTCTAAACACTGAGGATACAAATATCATCAAATTAGACAGTGGCTGCCCTCAAGGAGCATACTTTCTAATGGGAGAAGACAATACACATAGAATACACATAAGCTAGTTCTGGGCAAAACAAGTTGAAGTGTTGAAGACAACAAGCATTTATTAAGTAGCTACTATGTACCATGCACTTGCTAAGCACCTTACAAATATTATCTCATATGATCTTAATAGCAACCCTGTGAGGTAGGTGGCTATTATGATCCACATTTATCTTAAGTAAATCTTATAGACAGATAAGAAAAATGAGGTGAACAGAGGCTAAGTGACTTGCCCAGGGTCCCAAAGCTAGTTGTCTAAGGCTGAATTTGAGCATAGGTCTTCCTGACTCCAGGCTCAGTGGTCTATCCACTACATCACCTGGTAATCTGGATATAAGGTGGATACAAAGAGAGGTTAGGAAGATAGAATTGACAAGATTTTCAGCCTACTACATATGAAGGCAGGGATTAGTGAAGAGTGAAGGAGGTCTCCAAGTTTGAGAACCTGAATCACTGGAAGAATAATGGATACTAGTCAGAAATAAAGACATTTGAAAGGGTAGGAGGGAACAAGAAAAATGAGCTCTGTTTTGGACACATTTATATTGAGATACCTGTGCAATAATACCCTGCTGGAGATGTGCAACAGGTAGTTAGTAAAGCAGAAGTGTTGATAGTCTCCTCAAGCATCTATGACAAAGCAGGGTGGTAAATTGTGCTGTTTCAGATCCCATACCAGTATGCATCAGAATCGGAAGAGGAAGTCATTTAAGCCAATGGCCTTGCAGATACAGTTGAAGTAGAAGAGGTTTGGGAACCTTGCCTTGTGATCAAGCAGACATATTGCAAAGGTTAAGCAAGAGACACAAAGCTTTGGAGAAGCAGGAACAGTTAAAAATTCAATTCCTCCTATCTACCCTGTGTCTTTCTTCCTAAATAAATAAAGATTCTCTAGGCTGAATCTTAGCTCCTGCAATCAATTCCTGCCTCAATTCCTTGGATTCTGATCCTAAAAAACTAAACCAAAAAAAAAAATATTACCTCAATATGTTTTTTTATTACTCAGATCCCTTTTCAGTCCCCACCTGCATTCAGACACTTGGGCAGATCAACCACCTTGACAGGCATGTCGACAAACTATGAAACTTTTGTGGCCAATAAAGTTTAATTAAATATATTAGCTAATACACCAGCAGAATAGTTTAGAATGCCTACACTTTAGGCTCACAGAGGTAATGGGACCATCCATTACCAAGTATCCAATGAACTTGCAAGGGTACAAGTCAAAGGAGATGATAGGAGACTATTATATTTTTAAGGGCTTTCAAATATGGCAATACACTAAACTAAGATCTTGAGCTCCAGGTAGGCTTCTGGGAAAAGGGAAATTGTTCAAGGCCAAGGCCCTACTGATACTGCTGAATCAGAAGCAGGCAGTCAGTGATCAAGCCAAGGAACTAGTGCAAGACGGTGGGAGCCCATGCACACATCTGTCATACTGCTCAAAACTTGGGGTGATCAGCTGAGTCAGATAAACCTTCCTCCTTCAACACACTCTGTAGCTTGACTTTTTCTAAGTAAGAAAAGATAAACAACTGAGAGGTATGGTACTTTTTTCAAAAGCATAAGACTCACATTAAGGAAGATTAATGGATGTTCTCAGCATTTGGAGTGAGATTGAGAGCTAAGTACTCATTATGTCTAGAACTATTCACTGAAAGAAAGAAAGCCAGAACATTGTTCTGGGAAGAAAGGGCAGTATAAAATGCATAAAAGGTTTGGTTTCATGTAGACAAAACCACACAAATGGGAAAGAAAAACTCATTTTAGTTAAATATACTTTATATTATCTATCTTTGTGGGGAAAGGCCTGATAGTAGAAAACTTGGAGCCAAGGGCCAGGGTTTGAGTCCTGGATCTGGCCTTTGCTCTCTATAGACATCATTTTTTTTCTTAGTTCTTGGGAATCATGTCTGATCATTCATTTCATCAGAGTTCTTTAGTTTTTCAGAACTGTCTGCTTTTTCCAATACTGATGTTATTGTCTGAATTGTTCTCCTGATTTCGCTCACTTCACTTGGCATCCCCTGATCCAAGAGAGCAATAGGAGGAGACTAGCATCAGCCTGGTGTCAGATATACTACGGAAGCAGAAGGACCAGAAAAAGACAACAGGATTAGATCAATGCAAGATTCTACCAGTCTCCCCTTTGAATTGCATTTCCTCCTGCTTTCTTTGGACTACAGGAGTCATTTATAAACTCCTCATATAAAATGGGAGCTAAAATCCTTCTTAGCTTTATATTATATTCATATTATATTCCTTTATCGACAGCCTGGATCCCCTTTGAGATCATCCTGGAGACTCCTACTTGGCAAAACTGTAAAACTGGCTGGAGCTATTGTGAAGGATGCCTTTTCAATCCCATCATGCCCCCAGTTATAAGCAAATCAACTTGGGAGATCAAGTGGGACTGCTGACCTTTATTCTACATTTCTGCCAGCAACAACATTGTTAGCCTTTCCTAAACACATATAAAGCTGCTAAAATACTATAAACAACAAAGTCTGGAATAATATTCTAAATATTTTTAGACCATCCTATTGTGGTTTATTTTAATGTTTTTATATGACTATATTTGGGGGAATGGGGTGCAGAGATAAGGAGGTATGGGAAAGTCCTTGTAGGCACACCTTTCATTTCAGAAAGCTTTTTGGGGTAGGGAGTGCTTCATTCTTTGTTTCTATCCCCAGTGCCTAGCATAGTAACTGGCACATAGTAGGAACATTAATTAAATTAAAACATTAAATATATGCTTCTTTATTAGTGGATTGATTTTATGTCTGTGTTATGGGGAGCATAGGAATTCCATAAGATAGGTAACCCATGGAGAAATATCTTTAGGGGTGAAGTATGAGAATGGGGATGGGAGGATGGCGTATTTCCTTTTCTTTTTGACAATATTCCTAATAGGGGGACAAGTTCTAGTCCTCCAGCTTAGAGGAGGGACAAAGCTCTGAGATGTGATGGACCGATAAGAAGAATGTTTCAGAAACTCAGTTGTCAAAGTGCCTAATGTAGGAATTTCTTTTGCTTTATTTTGTTTAGACTTACACTGAAACTACTTCTTTTCAGTGAGTAAGGGGATGTGAGATGGAGAAAAAATTAATGCTTGATAATGGAAAAAAATAAAATAGTTTTTCTCTATAAAGAAAACCTTCCTTATTTGGCAAGGTTCCTAGGTTTCCTAAGCAGTAGCTTCTCGTTGGAGGATAGAACACTATATAGCTCCCAGGTACTATTTCCTATTTCCAGTACCTCAAGAATAGTTGCGTAATTAATTGTTGCAGGTAATTTCTGGTTGACCTTGTCTGATTTTGTGATAATGTGCTTAACTCTGAAATATCCTGAAACTTTTAAATTCCTAAAAAAAATTCTTAAAATGTCTTTAGTCTTCTAATTGGGGCCTATTCCTACAATTAAGAGAACTGATTTTTAAGTTGCAACATGAAAATAGATGTCAACCTTTCAGCAGTTATCCTTTTAAAACTCCATGTTCAGCAAATTCAATAAGAATTTTAATTCGAACAAAAAATGGCATTATTACAGCAAGCAAAATAAAATTATACCAATGCAATGAGCACAAACTCAAAAGTCATGAAAACATTATTAATAATTTTCTTTCATGTACCAACATAAAACACATATTTATGCAAACAGCATGCAGTCAGAACTTGCTCATACCTACATAACATACCAAGAAAATTCAACAATAAACATTTTAATATATTTTCCACAACTGCATGTTTTTCAAATTTCAATTTTCAAAACATTTTTTCAAAAGTTTGTTTCAAATGCTATCCTCTCATGCCCTGCACTCCATCCACTCCCTGAGATAGTAAGCAATCACATATAGGTTATACATGTGCAATTATGTAAAACATTTTCATATTAGGACTTTGGACAAGAAAGCTGGAATAAAAGAAGAAAATGAAAGAAAAAGTGAAAAATAGCATGTTTCAGTCTGTATTCAATCAATATCACTTCTTTCTCTGGAGGCAAATCATATGCTTCATCATTAGTCCTTTGAGATTGTCTTGGATCATTGTATTGCTGAGAATAGTTAAGTCATTCACAGTTCTCCATACAACAATATTGCTGTTTTTGTGTACAATGTTCTCCTGGCTTTTCACTTCATTTTGCATCAGTTCATATTAAGTCTTTCCAAGTTTTTCTGAAATCATCCTGCTTGTCATTTCTTACAGCACAGTAATATTCCATCACTATCACATATCACAGCTTGTCTAGCCATTCCGCAAGTGATAGGCATCCCTTTAATTTCCAGTTCTTCACCACCACAAAGAGTTGCTGTACTTTTGTACAAATCGGTCCTTTTCTCTTTTTCAAAAAATATCTTTGGGATATATACTTAGCTTTGGTATTGCTGGATCAAAGGGATGTGCACAATTATGTAGTCCTTTGGGCATAGTTCCAAACTGCTCTACAAATTGGTTGGATCGATTCACAGCTCCATCAACAGTGCATTAGTGTTTCAATTTTCCCACAGTCATCATTTTCCATTTTTTGTCATTTTAACCAATCTGATATATACGAAGTGGTATCTCAGAGTTGTTTTAGTTTGCATTTCTCTAATCAATAGTGATTTGAAGCATTTTTTTCATATGACCGTAGATAGCTTAGATGTCTTTGCCAAAGAACTGTGTTCGTATCCTTTGACCATTTATTGAGGAATGGTCAATTCCTCAGCGGTCATTTATTTTTATGAATTTGACTTAGTTCTCTATATCTTCGAAAGATGAGGCCTTTATCAGAATTACTTACTATCAAAATTGTTGAAAATTTTTTTTTCCAGTTTTCTGCTTTCCTTTTAATGTTTATTGCACTGGTTTTGTTTGAGCAAAAACTTTTTAATTTTATATAAGCAAAATTATCTGTTTTATATTTTAAATGCCCTCTATATTCTCTTTAGTCGTATATTCTTCCTTTATCCATGGATCTGACAAATGAACTTCCATGTTCTCCTAATTTGCTTATGGCATCATCATTTATGTGTAAATCATGTACCCATTTTAATGTTATCTCGGTAAATGATGTGAGAGGTTGGTATAATCTCTTACCTGGTTTCTGCCATATTATTTTACAGGTTTCCCAGCCAAAGGAGTAGTTTTTCTTCCAAAAGCATGGATCTTTGGGTGTATCATGTACTTGATTACAATGGTCATTTACTATAATGTAATGTGTACCTAATCTATCCCACTGGTCCATCCTCTATTTTTTAGCCATTACCAGATTGTTTTGATAATTACCCCTTTATAATACAGTTTGAGATCTGGTATGGCTAGACCACCTTCCTTCACATTTTTTTCATTGATTCTCTTAAGATCCTTGAACTTTTGTTCTTCCAGATAAATTTTATTATTTTTGCATAACAATATTTTTATGTTAGCAGCAGATAGGTTATGAGAGACAACTTGTCTGGCAAAACATAGACAACATCCACTGAACTTTTAAGAACAGAATTCAGAAGAAACAGAATCTTCGTGAAATAACAGTTGCTCTTTAAGATTTGTAAAGACAACACTACACATTTGTGACTGTATTTCTTCCTTACAACAACCCTCTATGCATATATGTATAGATATGTATATATATGGGCATATACCTCAATTCTTGCTGTTATTGGGTCATTTTTCAGTCACGTCTAACTCTCTGTGACCCCATTTGAGATTTTCTTGGCAGAGATACTAGAGCGGTTTCCCATGTCCTTCTCCAGCTCATTTTACAGATGAGGAAATTGAGGCAAACAGTGTTAAATGACTTGCCCAGGGTCACACAGTTAGTAAGGGTCTGAGGCCAGATTTAAACTCAAGAAGATGAATGTCTTCCTGACTCCAGGGACAGTGCTCTATCCACTGCCACCTAGTTTCCTCAAAAAAATCAAGTATAAGACTTTATATTTATCCCTTTGGAATTTCATTTTATTAGATTTAGCCCAGTACCTGCCAAAAAAAGTTTTATCTCTCCTTCCCAGTTTGGCATCTTCTTCAAATTTGATCAGCATGCCAACTCTGCCCTTTTGGTAAAAATGTTAAATGATAAGGGCCAAATGTAGATTCCTACAGGTTACAATGGAGTTCCCTTCCCTAGTGGACTTCAACCTATTAATGAGTCTCTTGTGGCTACCCTTAATCCTGATTATATTGTCATCTAGCCCACATCTAACCACATATTCCAGAATAACATGATACTTTTTTTTTCACATGCTTTGTTAAGATCTAGGGCAGCCAGATGCCATAGTAGATAGACTTCTGGGCATGGAGTCAGGAAGACCTGAGTTCAAATCTCTCCTCAGACAACTTATTAGCTAGCTGTCTGTCTCAGTTTCCTCAACTGTAAAATGAGCTGGAGAAGGAAATAGCAAACCACTTTAATATCTTTGCCAAGAAAACCCCAGATAGGGTCACGAAGAGTCAGGCACAACTGAAATGACTGAACATTAACAAACCACTCCAGTATCTTTGCCAAGAAAACACAAAAGGGGTCATGAAGAGTCGGTCATGATTGACAAAAGACTAAAAAATTGTTAAGTGCTAGGTAAACTACATCATTGATCCATCCCAGGTGGTCTCTCACCTGATGCATTCCCTGTGGAGTTACAGCATCATTCATTGGAGGACAAGTAGCTATTTTCTTCCTCAGTGTCCATCTCTCTCCTCTTCAAGAAAAGCTTCTTTGGATTCTTAGTTCCATGTATTCAGTGATCTTTCTTGTTCACTTTCTTCTCTGTGTGATATTCTCCTCCTCTCCAACCCTCTACTACCACCTGGCCCTTAATGAGTGACTTACAGGACCCTACTGAAACCCGGGAAAGCCAATTGTTCAATTTTTAATGTGAGCATTTATACCTTGAAAATCAGCAAACTTTACAACACAGAGCTTGATTTATTAGTTCTGTTGATTATCTAAAATTTAGAAAATCATGGAGAAAATGTAAGTACATTTAAAAATTGTGTCCTGTAAAAAAAATTTTTTCAAAGAACTAACTGTTAAACATTTGCCCTGAGTGAAAATCACAAAATGAACTGCTTGCAGGTACTGAAGGAACTAGCAGCTTTGACTCCTGAAGAAGGAAGGAAGGAAGGAAGGAAGGAAGGAAGGAAGGAAGGGAGGGAGGGAGAGAAGTCAGGGAGGAAGAATTTAATAGTATTATACATACAAAGCATTGTCCTGAGTGCTGGGGATACAAATAAATTGCATCAGCATAGTTGTATGGTTTTTTCCAGCATCATTCAAAAGTGCCTCAGTAGAAGCCAAAAATGTGCATGATGTAGGTAACCCTGGGATGGGGTTTCAGTAGGTGTGAGCATCTACAGAACAAAGAGACAAGGAATTGAGTCCAGATTAGAGGATTAAATGAACTGTTCAACCATAGGGTCAAGACTATGATGGGTCGTCCTCTTTATTCTTCTTTCAAGGATGATGGTAACCTGCCTCTTAGTCAAATTCAGTGGATTGTTCTCAGTCTTTCATGGCCTTTCTGCTATTGTTTATGACCTTCCCTTCTTCAAACTCTATTTCCTAGGTTTCCATGATATTATCCTCACCTGGTTCTTCTCTAAATTACTCAG
>CM053769.1:259835953-259861204 GCA_028658325.1 Potorous gilbertii | reverse complement strand
GTCTATGAGTAGTAGAATTCCCTCTCCAGAACCACCTCCAGCACTCCACACCCCAGGACCATGCTCAGGGCCCTCAGGGTCTTTAGGCAGGGGCAGGACCACCACTCAGGACTGAGACCTAGATCAGTGACTCAATTTCCCCAGGGGCTTTAGGCTGAGGGCTTCACAAATGGATGCTGAGCTGCTGCCACCACTGCCACTACATGAGGCCAGGACTAGGGGAGGACTCTATTCCCTTGTGAAAAAAGCCCTCTCACTGATCTTTGAAGTTGTCTTTGGGGTTTATGGGTTGAGGGATCTGAGAACCACCACTGCTGCCAGATATTATGCCCCTGAGGCCTGTTTTAGTCCTGTTCTTTCAGGTGCCTCATGGTCAAGGCTGGGCTGCATTCCTCTCCATGCTCTGTGAGATAGACCTTTCCTGTTGGCCTTCCAGGTTACCTTGGGCTGGAAATCTTTTTCACTCTGTCGTTCTGTAGCTTCTGCTGCTCTAGAGTTTATTGAGAGTCATTTTTTTATAGGTATTTTATGGGCCATGGGGGAAGAGCTAGAGTATGTGCATCTTTCTACTCTGCCATCTTGGCTCTGCCCCCCCAAAGAAGTTTTCAGAATAAAAGTGACTTCCCTGAATGCTTATATTATTACAAGAATTACAATAATGATAATATTATATATTAACAAGAATAAGTGAGAAAGACCAATGAATTTTCATTGCAGACTACAGAGAAAGAGAACCATCAAAATAATATTCTCAAAAGAAGAGGTCATTTTAATCAAAGAAAGAATTAACAGAGCTGAATTTTCAAACAAATTTATAAGCAAAACAAAAGGCTAGATGTTTTTTAAAAGCCAATAAAATGAAGAACAAAAAACAAATAGCTAATTTAACAATAAAAAAAGAAATAAAAACTCAACTGTCAAAATAAAGCAAAAAAGTGAGCTAGAGGAAATCACAACAAATCATGAAATGAGGACCATTAAATTGCACATAATTACATACCAACAAACTAATAATGAAAAAAATCTTAAAATTTGAATAATGTCAAAAATATGTACTTGAGTAGAGGAGTTATATGGTCAAACTAATGTGTTAGGACTATCAGTTTGTTAAGTATAGGGAGAATAGATTGGAGAGGTAAGAGACTAGAAGCCTTGAGAACAATTAGGAGACTGCTACAATAGCCCAAGTGAAAGGTATTGAGGAGCTGAACTAGGGACAGCTTTGTGAGTAGAGAGGGATGAATGTGAAAGCTGTTATGGAAGAGAAGATCAGGCTAGATAGCAATATAACTAAATAGATTTAAAATTGACTGCATGTAAAAAAATAATCATTAATGGCTCCATGTCAGCTTGGAAGGAGATTTGCTATTTTATGCCCTGGGCACTTGTGTTTATCCCTGTGTGCTTCAATATTTTTAGCAATGACTTAGATAGATGGTGTATTTATCAAATTTGAAAATAATAAAAGGAATAGTAAATACATTAGATGATAGATGAAGGGAATAATCATTTATTGAGCATCTACGATACATCAGGTGCTTTACAAACACTATCTCATTTGACTCTCTCAACTACTACCTAGGAGGTATCCTCATTTATTATCCTCATTTTACAATTGAAGAAACTGAGGCAGATAAGAGTTAAGTAACTAACCCACAATTTGAACTCAGGTCTTCCTAACTCTAGGCTCACAAGACTATCCACTGCTCCGTCTAGCCTTCCTAACTCTAGGCCCAGAACATTATCTACTGCTCCACTTAGCTGCCACAAAATTCAGAAAGATCTTTCCAAGCTACAACACTGGACCAAATCTAGTAACATCATGCTTCTCTCAGGATAAAATGATCCCTTGAAATCTCCCCATCCTGCTTTAACTAGCTTTGGATACCCCATCTCAGACTCCTCTCCCCTCCAACAGGAGGGCTGGAGAGTGGTATACCAAATTCCTCCTTTACTAAGCTTTCCTTTACTGAGGGCAGGGATCTGGACTTTGTAGTTCACTCTCCACTTTCCATATGTCACTAGCTATCTTTGGTTTGAACTCCATGGAACATGATGTCCCCACTCCCTGGTGTTTTTTCCTCAACCCCTTTTCTAGATTCCCCTTGCATGTTGTTTTCCCCTATTAGATTGTAAACTCCTTGAAAGCAGGAAATGTCTTTCTTTTTCTAATTTGTATTCCCCAACACTTAGTATAGTCTGACACACAGTAAGCACTTAATAAATATTTGTTGAATTGAAATGAGTGAATGAGATTAACTTTAATAGAGATAAATTTAATAAAAAAAATAAACATTTATTTTTTGTTGTTCATTCCTTTCAGTTTTATCAAATTCTTCTCTTGGCAAATCTGAAGTTCAGGTAGAATAGTTAGATCTGAGAATTATCAGCATAGAGATTTCAATTAATGAGAACTAATGAGATCTCCAAGTGACGTAGTATAGAGGGAGAAGAGAAGAGGACCCAGGACAGAATCCTGAGGCAATCTTGTGATTAGAGGAGTGTCTAGTTCCAGAGACTTACAGTTTGAGTCTCAATAATAGAGGATACTGAAGCATTGTTGAATTTCTGAAATGATTCAGAAAATAACAAACAAAACACAGTAGGGTAGATAGTTCCATTAATGTGTCAGGGGATCTTAGAGCAAGGAAGCTTCTATATAGAATCTCTGTACCCATGGATATTGGTGAAAAGTTATAGTATAGTGGTGGTGTCATAGGACAGATCTCCAAAAAGATCTGGAATGTCTTTCATAGTCAATCCCTGATAATAACTGAGGTTAGAGCATGACTGTCTTAGGACCTGTGATGGAGAAGGGGCAGAAACCTTGGTGTTAGTGGATGCTCTCTCTTTTGCTTGAGTACTCAATGGTAACAGAGAGATGCAACATTTTTGTGGTGATACAGTACTGCAATCTCAAAGCAATGCCATAGGTTTGGAGAAGTACATTACAAAGTATTGAGGTACTCCAAATACAGTTCCAAGTGGGACCAGGACAAGCATTTCACCCTTGTAAGGTCAGTGACAAAAAGTCCTTGGAGGAACAAGTGCTAGTGCAGAAATCATTGTATTAGTGGAGGCTCCCCCTACCTAGGTGCATGATGATAATAAATGTATATATAGTGCTATTTCAGTCATTTAGAATTACTTGAAACCAATTAAAGCATAATAAATTTTAACTTATTGTCTCATCTTAAATCTCTATATATATATATCTTTTCACACTGGGTTTTGTTTCCCGTAGCAATGTACTGTTGGGTTGTGTTTCATCATCTTTTCAATAACCTTTTCTCTTTTCCCTTTATAGGGGACTTGAATCCATTTGCATTCAATGTTATAATTGTTCATCTTGATTTATTCTTTATACATTGTTACTTTATGCATATTGGCAGACAGAAAAACAATCTTTCTTCTTTTCTTATTAATCCTTTCTCAACCTTAATGTATGCAGTACATTAAACATAGTACCTATATTTGACATTATTAGCTCTCTAATATTTGTAAAAATTCAACTTCCCTATTCTCAATCTATGCACCAGGTGTTGTGATTTTACAGTTTAATAGGAGAGACAATGTGTATATAAACCTACAAAAAGCAAGTTACATACAGGATAAATTGGAAAAATAAAAGAGAAAAAGTATTGCAATTATGAGAAGTTTGGGAAAACTTCCTGTAGAAGATGAGATTTTAGCTGGAATTTAAAGGAAGCCAGGGAGCTCTGTATTCAGAGTTGGGGAGAGTGTTCCAAGCATGGGAACAATCAGAGAAAATACCAGGAGCCAAGAAATGGAGTGTCTTATTTGTGGAATAAAACTAAGAGGCCAAGATCACTGAATTGAAGAGTACATATTACAGAGTAAGTAAGAAGATTGGAAAGGTAGAAGGGGAATTGGTTATGAAGGACTTTAAATGACAAATAGAGCATTTTATATTTGCTCCTAGAGACAACGGGAAGTCACTGGAATTTATTGATGGTGTGGGCTGTGACATGATTAGGTCTGTGCTTTATGAAAATCACATTAGTGGATAAATGGAAGATGGATTGGAGTGAGGAAAGACTTTAAGCAGGAAGATCCACCACCAGGCTATTATAATAGGCCAATAGTGAAGTGATAAGGACCTATAACAGAATGGTGGCAGTGTCAGAAGAGAGAAGGGGACATATTTAAGAGATGTTGTACAAATGAAATCAACGGGTCTTGGCAACAGCTTGAATATGGGGTATGAGAGGCAGTAAAGAGTCAAAGATGACCCCTTCATTGGGAGCCTGAGGGCCTGGGAGTATAGTGTTACCCTCTATTGTAATAGGGAAGATATGACTGGGAGAGGATTTAGGAGGAAAGATACTGAGTTCTGTTTTAAACATGTTTAGTTTAGGATGTCTACTGATCACCCTATTTTAGATGTCTAAAAGGTAGTTGGAGATGTGAGATTGGAGGTCAGTGGAGAGGTTGGGGTAGAACAAGTAGATATGAGAATCATCAGCATAGAGATTGTAATTAAATCCATGGGAACTGATGAAATCACCAAATGAAATAGTATAAAAGGAGAAGAGAAAAGGGGTTGGGACAGAACTCTGAGGGAAAATTATGGTTAGAGGGCATGATATGAAGGAGGATTCAGCAAAGGAGACTGAAAAGGAGTGGTCAGATAGGTAGGAGGAAAACCAGGAGAGAAAGAGAATGTCAAGGAGGAGAGAGTGATCAACAGTGCAAAAGCTGCAGAGAAGACAAGGAGAATGAGCACTGAGAAAGTCTATTGGATTTGGCAACTAAGAGATCATTAGAACTTTGGAGAGAACTGTTTCAGTGGAATGATAAGTCAGAAAGCATTAAGAAGAGAGAGAGAAGAAAGTGAAGGTAACTATTGTAGATTTTTTTCAAGGAGTTTAGCTACAAAGGGCAGAAGAGAAATAGGATGATAATTAGGAGAATTGGAAGGATCAAGTGATTTTTGTGCTTTTTGTTGTTGTTTTCAGGATGGGAAGACATAGGCATGTTTGTGGATAGTAGGGAAGGAGCCGATAGACAGGGAGAAATTGAAAATAAGTGAAAGGTGGAGATGACAAAGGGGCAATCTGTTGGAGGAGAAAGGATGGAATGGAATCACTTGAATAAGTAAAGGTTAGCCTTGGTAAGGAATAAGGCCATTTCATCATGTAAAATAGGGGAAAAGGAAAGAAGGCAACTGAGTAATGGGAGATGAAGAAGAGGGAAAAAGAGAGATTTCATAGTAAATGGCCTCAATTTTTTCAGTCAAATATAAGGCAAGATTCTCAATTGAGAGAGTGGGTAGAAGGAAAGCTATGGAAGGTTTGAGGAGGTATGAAAAGCTTTGGGGAAGTTGCCATGGAGAATGGATAGTGAATTAATAAGGAAGATATAGAAGGACTGCCTAGCAGCAGTGAGAGCCCAGTTGAGGTTATGTAACATAAATGTGTAGAGGACCCACTCAAAATGGTTGTATGATTTTCTTTACCTTCATTCAGCAGCTCACATGTAGGCACAAAAGTGACCGATGATGGAAGTGATCCAAGAATGACACTTGACTGGGCATAAGTGATATGATAAGAGAACTAGAGATTCAAGAGAAGAAGATTGGCATTGAATTGGTTCACCATTGATTCAAGATGAGGAGAAGAGGAGAGAGTCATTAGTGCAGGTGAGATGGTTTGAGAGAATTAAGGAGAAAAGGTAGGGTAGGGTTGAAGATGAAGAGTAGGGTTATGTAAGACAAGACACAGGGAGGAATGAAAAGCCAATAGATTATAGTCAGAGAAGGGGATTTCAGAATTTGTAGATGATAACAAAATGAAGTATGACCATCTTTGTGTGTAGCTGAGGTAGAGTAGAAGAGTAGTTCACAGGAGGAGAATAGGTTGAGGAACTGAGTGATTAAGTTATTCGAGGAAGAATATATGTATGTTTAAGTCCCCTGATATGAGGGCATGAATTGGAGGGAAGAGAAAAATTATATAAGCCAAGCATTGAACTCATTGAGAAAGGAAGGGGAATGACCTGGGGATCTGTAGATAACAACTGCCTGGATTTTGACTTGGTGGTAGATATGAATAGCCTGAACCTCAAAGGAAGAAAGATTACTAAGTGAAAAAGAAAGGGCAAAAAGCTAGAAGTGGCAAAAGGAAACAAGGAATACTCCAATTCCCCTGCCTTGAGCAGTGAGCCAAGGAGAATGAGTGAAGGTTCAGCCAGTACTGGAAAGGGTGAGCAGGAAGTCTGTGTCATCAGGAAAGTCAAGTTTCATGAAGAGCTAGTAGATGGAAGGAGTTGGAGAGGAATAGATTTAAGATGTAAAGAAGTGTGTTGCCTATGAAACAGGCATTCCAAGAGGCCACAATGGAAGGGGCTGGTGGAATTAGGATGAAATTTTGGGGTGAGAGGTTTGAAGGGGATGGAAATGAGGAATAAGGTGGTAGGGAGTGTTGAGTGGGATTTGGATAATGATCTATAGAAATAGGAGGGATAATTAGGCTTCTGACATCCATTGATTTTTATTTTCCTCTTACTTATATTAAACTCTAACTTTTGTTGGATGCACACATCAAAACCTCTCTTACGCCTGAATATGTTTTTGGAAGGAATGCTTAGAACCTAGAAGGTTGATTTGGTAAGAACAGCATGGTACAATGGAAAGCGTGCTAGATTTGGCATCAGACAAGCTGGACTCAAATACTAGTTCTGCCACTTACTACCTATATGACCTTGAATGAGTCACTGAAGATCTCTGGGCCTGTTTCTTCATTTGTGAAATGAAACGCCTAGAGGGCCACTAAACTTCCTTCCCCCTCTTAAATCTGTAATCTGAGGATTAAGTTCTATAATCTTATTGCAGTCTGATGTATTCTAGCTTTTACTGTAATTTTTTATCTAATGATTAACTAAAAACAATTACACAGATGTGTGTTTTTGAATGTGATTGTTTCTTTGTAGCTACTTACAAAATTATCTTTTTGTCATTGTAGTCTAACAGCTTCACAATTATTATATCCGGGTGAGATTAATTCAGGATGCAATCTTTGTGTTGATCAGTGAGTTCTATCATTTGGTTCCCCTTTTTAAATATATCTGGAAAATTGTATTTCAGGTAAAAATTCCTGTAGTATAGTAGTTATTATGTTCATGGTGTTCAGAAGCATAATAATTCCTAAATATTTTCTTACTCTCTCTTCCAGTCTCATCATTTTTACCTGCATAAATTCCAAAATTTTTTTCCTATTGAGTAATTTTCTGGGTATGTTTTTCTTCCTCTTTTACTGTTTCCACCATTCTGTTCTCCAGTAAAATAATTCTGCTTCTTTTTGACCTATTGTTTTGTTTAAATTTGCCAATGATATTTCTAAACTGCTGAGTTTCATCATCATCTTGTCCTAAGATTTCTTAGCTATATTTAAGTTCTTTCTTAATTAATCTTTACTTTCGCTAATTTCATATGTTCCTTTAGCGTATTTGTTATACATTTTATTGTGTCTTAAGGAAATTTTCATTTCACTTCTGGTGAAGTTTTCTTCTGAAATTTTTGCCTCTATTACTTTTGATTCATTATATTTCATTGTGTCACAATTGTTCTTTCATTTGTATGTTCTAGAGATCTTATGTAAAATGATGAGGGTAGCAATAATAGCAGTAGCTCTTCAGCTAAGTATATGTAGACAAAGCTACAGAATCGAGCCTGGTCATAAATGGATTCAATATAAAACTCATATATATACCCCTAGGCTGACAATACAACTTGCCTTGCTACTTACATAGTAATGAATATTTGACACTAAGTACTTACATAGTACTAAGATTGTGAACCTGAATGACTAAAAGGATGATAGTGTCCATAGAGAAGTTTGAAAAAGAAATAGATTTTTAGGGTAAATGTAATGCAGTTGAATGCACTCATCCATGCCTTTTATCTTGCATAACTTACTCTGTCCCATCAAAAAAAGAGTCGACTGGAGCTCTTACTCGTCAGGCACTGATCCAGAGCTCAAAGTCCATTGCCCATAGCAGACAAAAGATTAGCTGGTGAGGAGGGGAGAAGAATTTTCCCTGAACAGCTGCTTCAGGTGACTGCGGCAGGATTCTAACAGTTTTAAGAGGCCAATGGACCAGCACAGCCATGAGTAACCAGTTATGGGAAGGAGGAAAATGGAGAAATGTTAAGCAAAAATAAGTGAAACAGGGAACTTAATCATATCAGAGATAAGCCCATGATTGGCTATTGTAGGGAAGGTGGGGTGCAACACAGCCACCTATCTAGTTTTTATCTATTTATAACGTTTGAGACGATGCCCCAGCCCCTTGGTGATACTTTGGAAACCAATTAGGTCATCTCTAAAGTCCCTTCCAGCTATAAAATTTGGAAACCTAGTTTAAATTTGACGTGTTACATTTGATAAGGTAATAGGACATGCAAATGTGTTTTCAGCCATCCAGTTTGAAATAGAGTTACACTTGCTAGCCTAAGCCCCTTTTCTACTCCTTATTCATTTTCTATTTTTAAAAAGGAATTTTTATTGATATCTTTGCTTTACATCACCAAAATTTTTTATATAATAAATATTTTACAAAGATAAGAAAAAGATTTTTAAAAATCAGTAAAACTGATCAGTATATCACAAAATTCTAAAAATATGTGCCATGTACTATGCCCTTGAACCTCCCACCTCTACAAAAGGGTAGGGTGCAAATTGTCTTCTCATCTTTCTTCTTTCAAATCACGATTATTCTTTCTATTTTGCAACATTCACTATCTTTGTGGTTGTTGTTTTACATTACTGTATTCATTTGCTTACTGTTCTCTTGGCTCTGCTTATTTCACACTACATCAGTTCGTATCGATCTTTTCCATGTTCACTATATTTTATCATATTCATCTTTTCTTATAGCACAGTAATATTCCATTACATTCACATATCCCAGTTACTTTATCCATTTCCTATTTGATGGGTATCTATTTTATTTCCAGTTCCTTGCTACTACCAAAACAAACACAAAATAGAATTGCTGTAAATCTTTTGTGGTATACGGAAATTTTCTTCTTCTCAACAGCATAATTGTGGGGTATAAGCCTAGTAATAGAATCTCTGGGTCAAAGGGTCTGGACATTTTCGTCACTTTATTTACTGATTTACAACTCTACCAATAATGTACTAGTAAGTCTATTATCGTATAATGTCTCTAAGATTGACTAGTCTGATCTTTTCTCATCTCTGCTAATTTGCAAAGTGTAAGATGAAATCTCAGGGTTGTTTCAATTTACATTTCTTTTATTATTAGTAATATGGAGTATTCTTTCTTACAGTCACCAATAATTTACATTTCTTATTTTGAGAATGATTTGTTCATATGACCACTTTTCTATTACAGAATGGCTTTTGGTTTCATATGTCTATATTTTAGATAGATTGTTTATATATTTTGGATACCAAACCTTTATCAGAGAAATTTGATTAAAATATTTTTGCCCATTTGACCACTTACTACCCTTCTTATTCTAGGTGTATTCATTTTGTGTAGAAGCTTTTCAGATTCTTGTGATACAAAGTTATCTATTTTATCTTTTGTTTCCTTACTCATTTTCAAATTCTGACTCCCCAGTGTCTACCAACATATTCCCTTCTTGTCTAGCCACTTGCTTTTCTCTTCTTGGGCTCCAAGACTGAGAAAGGCCGGTCAGTTTTTATAGATTATTTGAAGTACACGACTGACACCTAGTGGACCTAATGAAATGTTTTTGTCTTTTTTTGCTTTAAAGGAAAAGTAATAAAAAGAGACACAAACCATAAGATCCCAGATCTAAACCTCAAAGGAACCTCAGCAGCCAGCAAGTCCAATCTCCTGTTTTTACAGAAGAGGAAACAGAGGCCTGAAAACATTAAGTGACTTGCCTAAGGTCACAGAAGTAGAATCAGAGGCAGAATGTGAACCAAGGTCTTCTGACTCCAGTGCCAGAGTTTTGCTCAAAATCAACTGCCTCATTTTGATTAGCTACTTAAGCAGCTTTATATTATCTCCTCTATATTGTATGTTTCGTCTTACAGACTATATGTAACATCCCATAACAGAATTTTTTAGGGAATTCTTTAGGGAAGAACATTTCTATATAAAATATTTCTATATAAAAATTTTCTACATAAAACTTCCTCTAGGGACTTGGGAATGCCTGAGCAGGAAATATGACAAACCTGAGCGCTCATATGTAAAGGGACCCTCTTACGGCAATGTCTCTTCCTGAGAAGAAGGGCCATGTGCCCTCCTAGAACTCCCAGGTTCTTGGTTCCCTCCTCCCTTCCCATCCCAGGCCTCAGCTAATGACATAGACACTCAAAGGTGCTCAAAAGAACTCAGAATTCAAAGCCTAGAAGGTATGCTGTTTGTTAGTGTCCACGTGGAAGGTAGAACTTCGCTACAAAGTATCTGAGGCACAGGTAGGTTTAGCATTTCTTGTTCTTGCCATTCCCTTACCTCCATTCCATGGAGGAATGTGCATTTGAGCATGCTCCCAAGCGCACGCACACACACACTCACACACAAACACACACACACACACACACACACACACACACACACACACAGCCCTGTAGGAATTATTGCAAATTCAGTTCCTGAAATTGTTTGAGGAGATGTAGGTCAACAAATCACAACAGTTAAAGAGGGTCTTCCAACCCTAAGTCATGGAGTGGTGTGGGGTAGTAATATTAATATCGCTGGCAGGAAAAAGTGCTTCAAAAGACAGACCATCCTAACTTGAGGATACTGACTTTTGTTCAGGACCCTTTACTTGGATATATTACCTCATAGCCTCAAGCTTAAAGAGTTATGACAAGAGCTGTCAAACTGGGAGTGAGAGAAACTTGCTGATACATTTCTTTTTTTTAACATTCGGGCTTTTTTTTTTAGCCTTAAGTTCCAAATTCTAGCCCTCCTCTTCTTTTCCTCCCCGCTCCCTAAGACAGTAAGCAATCAGATAAAGGTTAATCAGATAAAGATAAATGTGCAATCATGTAAAACATTTCCATATTGAATAAAAGAGAAAGAAGGAAAGAAAGAAAGAAAGAAAATGAAAAATAGCATGCTTCAATCTCTTTTGTTAGTGTCCATGTGGAAGGCAGAACTTCATGACAAAGTATCTGAGGCACAGGTAGGTGCAAACAATATCAATTCTTGCTCTGGAGGTAGATAGTATGCTTCATCACTAGTGCTTTGGGATTGCCTTGGGATTGTATTGCTGAGAATAGCTGTCATTCACAATTCTTCATGAAACTATATTGATGTTATTGTGGGCAATGTTGTCATATCTGTTCGCTTCACTTTGCATCATGTAAGTCCATTTAAGTTCAAGTAAATCTTACCAGGTCTGTCACTTCTTATAGCACAATAGTACCCTATTACAATCATATACCACAGCTTGTTTGCCCATTCCCCAATGATTGGCATCCCTTTGATTTCTAATTCTTAGCCACCACAAAAAAGGAGCTATAAATATTTTGTACAAACAGGTCCTTTTTGATGTCTTTGGGTTATAAACCTAGCAATGGTATTACTAGATCAAAGGATATGCACAGCTTTATAACCCTTTGGGCATAGTTCCAAATTGTTCTCCAGAATGGTTGAAATAGTTCACAACTCTACCAGTGCATTAGTGTCCCAGTTTTCCCACATCCTCTCCAACATTGATCATTTTCCTTTCTTGTCATATTAGCCATGCTGATACACTTCTAATTAACACTACTGATAGACTCAGCTCCTAACAGATAAGATGAGATGACTAGCAGAAAATGATGAAAAAAATGAAACCCCAAGGCTAGAGGCAGAAGGAAGTTCAACAACTAAGAGACTAGTTCACAGATAGGGTAAAAAGCAGAAATATCGTTCCCTACAAGTAGCCACAATGCAGCATCTGGCACAGAGCAAAACCAACCAAAAGTAAATGCCCAGAAAGCAAGTACCCAGTAAGAGTAGCACCAGAAGACCATGGTGGCCCTGAAGAAGCATGTGCTGATCAGAGCTCTGTCCAAGAACTCTGACCCCATGGGTTCCCCACGTGTGTACCCTTCCACGTGTGTGCACTGGCCATGTGTATTACCTATATGTGTACCTCTCCACACATGCCCTGGTCACATATGTTCTCTATGTGTGTGCTCCTCATGGGTGATCTTTATTCTTGTCAACTCTTCTCACTAAACGTATATATGTATTAGACAAAGAATGTCTCCAAGGTTGGGGTTGGGAGGAGGAAGAGGGAGAGATCTTCTATTACTTCTTAAAGTGTTTTGAATGAATTGAATCCTTTGTCTGAGTAGTAAAAGCAAACACGCTAGTGGGGACTTGTGAGTTGTGGTTTTCAGGGAAAGATGCAGAGTTACATGAATCTGGTATAGCTTTTCTTGGAAGGGTTACCATGTGTCCAAATGAGGGTACCCTCAAGTGAGAATCTCCCATACAGGTTAAGATCTTTATGGTTGCTTCTGAGAATCTAACATGAGAAAAATGATCCCCCTAATCAGAGAGAGATATAAACTACAAATCTGTGAGTTTTAATAAGTTCACGTTACAATTTTAAAAGTGCTTTCCTCACAACCACCCTGTAGATGGGGGTGGTGGGTGGGAGCTGAATCTCTTCTGTTTGGCATTAAAGCCCTGAGGATTCTGACCAGCTCTGCCTCATTTATATACAACTCATGAGCAAGTCATCACTCTCATGGTGGTCCTCTTTCAGGACAAAGGACAAACAACAGAAGCAGCAACACCCTCTACAACAGAGCTCTGACAAGTATTTTCTAGGCTTATTATACTACACTTCACATGCTCTATAGTCAAGTTATACTGACCTTCTTGCCATACTTCACTTATTGCTTTAGAACTCCTATCTCTGTGCCTTTCCATGTACTCTCTCCCATCATTGGAATGAACTGACCTTTACCTCTGCCTCTTAAAATCCCTCATTTCAGTGTTTATCTTATGTGCCACCTCCATCCCAAGTTCTTTCCTTACCTGCCAGCTACCAGCACCTCCTCTCTGAAATTACCTTGCATTGATTTTATATGTATTTTATGATTTTTTTGTATGTATATATGTTGTATCCCCAATGGAATGTAAATTCCTTAAAGGCAAAGACTTCCATCTTTGGTCTTATGTCCCCAGCACCTAGGACACATAATCAATGCTTGCTGGTTGTCTGGTTATTTACAGCATGCAGAGACAGGAGATTGTGATAAGCCAACTTAATTTGGAGGTTTTCTTTATTGCAGCTTGAAAATGGTCTAAGAGACTGGAGAGGGAGAGAAATTGAAGCCTACCCAGAGTAGAGGAGTGAGAAGGGTTAATAACTCATGATTATTGTAAAAATGTTGGTGAGAGGGTTAATGTTAATTCTCATTGCAATGCTAGGTGCTAGCACTACGTTTTCTCCTTAATCCAATTAGACTGCCAGCATAAGGAGCCTAAGTAAATTAACAATGGCTGGATCCAAACAGGTAATGCTTCTAGTAGGCAGGGGCAAAGTCATGAAGGATGCATAATCCTATAACCTGGAGTAACAAGTGAGAACAGCAGTCTGTCTCACCTGAGTCTGTCCAGTGCAGAAGCCTGTTACCATGAGTGGGGCAAACTGACTCTTGTTACAGAGGATTGCTGGTTAGAACATGGAATTTTCTGAGGCGGAGGTAGTGGGCTCACTTCCCAAGTGGTCTGGTTAATTTTAATTTATCCCCCAATTCAGAAGCAAGCAAGCATGGCATTGGGGCTATTCCTAACTAAAAGCTTCTGGCTGGATTTTTGCTGGCATTGCTTAGGCAAATTTCTCTGGGAATGGGACTCCTATAGGAATTTCTATTCCAAACATAGCTCAGAGATTCATAGTATTTTCCTTTTCTCTTCTGCTACAATGCCCCTTCCCCAGAGGGGGCACTGCAGGACTGCCATTTGTACCTGGTCATTTTAAGACATACAAACTAGTCTTCTAGAATGTAAGGCATCATCAATGTCAATCAATCACTTGTTAAATGCCAAGCACCATTCTAAATGCTGAGAATACAGTACAAAGACAGAAACAGTACCTGCTCTCGAAGTGCTTACAATTGATCAAGGGAGATAACATATTCATAGATAAATATAAAATTAATAAAAAAGTAATTTGGCAGAGAGGGTACTAGCAGTTGAGAGATCAGAGAAAAGCTTGAGCTGCCTTGAAGAAAGAGAGGGATGAAGCAGAGGTGACAAAGGAGTTCATTCCAGGAATGGCGGTGAGGGGTTTGAGGGGTTCAAAAGCACAGAGTATGAGCAGAAAGAGATATATACACACACACACACACACACACACACACACACACAAATAAAGTCAATTATATCTACACAGACTCTGGTTACTCAGTTTACTTGCTTCAGCTTAAAGGCTTAAAGTATGACTTGGTTCTTTCCAAGCCTTCTGTGACCCATTTTCTGGCTATTCCTATTAACCAAGCCTTTGAGTCAATAGCTTTCTTTGTGACTATACTTGTAAATTGCTAGAAAATCAAAGCACTTTAACATTTAGGATCCTGGTCCACCCTCCTGGCTTCAAGTTGAATCTGCTATCCTTTTAGCTGCCTCAAAACTGATTCAACAAGTATTAAATGGACTAAGTTTACCCATTGTCCAATTCTATTTAACATTGATTAAGCACACATTTGTTCAAAGCAAGAGGCATAACTGTCCATGTGACTCTGGATAAGTCACTAAAATTTATAGTACCCTAAGGCAACTAAGGATGTAGAATGTGTGCACATCTATATCATAGAGCCTTTATCACCAGAAACTTCCTCTACAAATGACAAAATAGATCTGATTTTAAAATAATTGTTATTCTAGGCACTGGGGATAAAAAGACAAAAAAAAAAACCGAATCTACCTTCAAGATGCTTACATTCCACTGGAGAATTTGTTGTGATTATTGTTCAGTTATGTTCCACTCTTCATGACCCCATGGATCACACGGTCCATGGGCTTTTCCTGGCAAAGATACTGGAGTGATTTGCCATTTCCTTCTCTGGTGGATCAAGGCAAATACACGTTAAGTGACTTGCCCAGGGGCACACAGATAGTATGTGTTTGAGGCCAGATTTGAATTCAGGTCTTCCTGATTCCAGGCCCACCTAGCTGCCTCCTAGGCAGAGGTTAAGTGATGGGCCCAAGGTCACACAGCTAGTAAGTGTCTGAGGCTGGATTTTAATTTAGGTCTTCCTGACTCCGGGCCTACCATTCTATCCACGGAGCCATATAATGACCTCATCCACTGGGGAACATAATATAATAATAACCACCGATATTTATAAAGACACTATAAAGTTTACAAAGTATTTTATAAACATTAGCTCTGTAGCAGGAGATGAATCCCCCAGAAAATTCATGGGGATAGACCTGCAGGGGTCATTACATGAAGAGGGGGACTGAGTTCCTTAGACAAGTTCCAGGGACATGGGTGTTGGTACTTTGGTGTGATATAGAACACATAATGAAGCACTATGTGCCCCTTTGGTCTGCAGTTCATACACAAGCATCAGAGGGGAAGGGTCAGGGTGCTGTCTTCATTACAAAGGCGAGGCCACTACTGGCTCACTCCTTTCCTTTAACTCTCCCAAGGGGCAAATTTGTTGTTATTGTTGAGTTATTTCAGTTGTGTTTGACTCTTCATGATCCCATTTGGGGTTTTCTTGGCAAAGTTACTTAAGGTATTTGCCATTTCCTTCTCCAGCTCATTTTACAGATTAGAAACCGGGGTAAACAGGGTTAATTGACTTGCCCAGGATCACACAACTAATAAATGTTTAAAGGTCACGCAGCTAATAAGTTTCTTTGACTGGATTTGAACTCAAGTCCTCCAGACTCCAGGCCCTGTATTGTATCTAAGTGGCAAATAGATCTTCCTTGATACACTTCCTTTAAGGTTACTTAGGTATCCCGTAAACTGGCTCCCATGACTCAAATGCACTCCCTTATCTCCTGCTCTTATGGTCCTTAATCTTGTCAAAGCTCATCTCAGAAGCTGCCTTCATAGTAAACCTTTCCTGAGCCCCCTGTAAATTTGTACTCTCCCCTTCAAATTAGCAGGCACTACAGCATCCTGGAGAAAGTGTTAGACTTGGAGTCAGGAAGACCTAGCTTTGAATACCATAGAATGCTTACCAGCTGTGTTAAGGTTTACCATGGGTAAGACTGAACCTGCTCTGATCCTTAGTTTCTTCCATTGTAAAATAGAGATACTATAAAACTACTTCACATGGTTGCTGAGAAGTTCAACTGAGGTCTCATAGTAACAACTTGCTGCTGAGCTCAGGGCCCTGGAGCTCCCCACCAAGAGAGCCATCTCAACTGTGGATCCATGCACTAGATTCCACTCTGGAGGAGCCTTACCACCTAATAGAAGGATTAATAATAACTGGTAACTTTGGATAGAACCAATCAAGACATATCAGGCAAGGGTGGAAGCTAGAATACAATGAGGGGAGCAATGGAACTTGAAGAAGTAGAGGCATGGTTTTTTCTAGAGTTTTAACTATGAAAAGAAAGAGAAGCCTCCTGAGGAGGCTATAGAGTCAAATGAAGGTTTTTTAATGACAGGGAAATCTGGGCATATTTATAAGCATCTAGGAAGGAGCCAGTACTTAAAATGAGACTGAAGATGAGAGCAAGGGGGTGGGGGGTGGGGGGTGGGGGATGATCAAAGTAGCAAGTCCCTAGAGAGATAGGAAGGGTGAATCAAGAGGACAAGATTTAGCCTAAGTAAAGACCATCATTTCTTCACCAAAGTTTAGGACAAAGGGAGAGATGATCTGGGGACACATAAAAGGATGCTGTAAAGGAAGCGAGGCCAAGGAGAGGTATAAAAGGTACCCTCTGGAGCTTGGTAGAGAACCTTTGGAGAGTCAAGAGTGGAACCTGAAAAGGAATGAAAATGTGGCAGGCCTGGGACATTTCTTTAAAATGAAAGTTTGTATAGGAACCAATCAATTAAAAGAAGGAACTACAGGGGGTCCCAGTCTGAGATGACCAGGGTTGAAGTAAACTGCTCAGCTAAGGAGAATTCTGTATCATGGCAGAGAAAATTTGGAGAGTCAGGAGTAGACCTATAATCTCCAGAGCCATATCTCTGCCAAACTTTTAATCACATCCTTTTTACTTTTTTTTTTTTTTTTTGCTTTTTCATTGCTTTTGGAATCTGTACAGATGTTTCTTGAGGTTTCTCCTTCTTCAATTTCCTGAAGATCCTGAGCTCATAGTTCTTTCTCTCTAAATGGATATCAAGTCAGGTTTATCCTGCCAGATCATGCTCCCATAATTTTCTAGCATTATCTAGCATCAATTTTTCAAACATCAGAGGGCCCTCTGAGAAGAGCCCAGAAACTACCATTCTTTCATCATCAACAACACAGCCACATTGTCAAATGTCATTGATTCCTAGGATCCAGCTAGCATCAGGTGAAAAACTGTCATCACCTATTCTTCCTTCCTCAGAAGGAAAGGGAGCATTTGGAGAGTAGACAAAGACCCTGAACTTGAGACAAGCATTAAGCAGCCCCTAAGCACCTGACAAGATCTGGAAGCAACTCTATAGGTTTTTATATTCAAATGACCTAGTTTCAAACCCTGGCTCTAACTCCTTAGTTTTGTGACTGTGGGCATGAAACATTTCCCTTAGTCTCAATTTCCTCATCTATAAAACTGTAAAATTGAAGGGTTGTAGTAAATGACTTGTAAGCTCCTTTACAACTTTGAATCTAGAAACCTATGGTACTAAATAATTTTGATCTAAGTCAAAATGGGGGAAGGGAAAATCTCACCATAAATTTCATATCATCTTGATACTGAATTGTTCTCAACTCCTATTCAGTCATCATTTTGCTATACACAATGTCCTGGACCCAGAAAATCCACCCCAGGCCTGCCACATGTGTGTCAGCTGACTTTTCTTTGTCTCCTCTTGTTAGGTTACATAAATGCCTAGAAATCCAAAGAACTGTGTGTTTCTCTTTAAAAGGTAGAGCAAAGCGTGTGTGGTGGAGTCAAAATCTAACCCCTCCTTTCCCAAGCTAATTACGCTAATTTTTCCTTAAAAGTATCGAGACCTTCCTCAAGATTTGGTTTTCTCAGGGGGACTGAAGGCTCAGACTGTGGATCACTTTCTCATCATCAGAATACAATATAGCCAGGATCAGTTACAGGGGTAGTGTGATATTTAGCTGGTATATCACAAATGGGCAAGAAAATTCACTCAACAAAATCAACTAGAGGTGTCCTCAATGCCTATTCCAGTTAAGTCTTTGTCCTGCTGTGACTAAGTAAATCTCTTTTTGGTTAAAAACAAAACAAACCAAAAAAAAAAACCTACCATTGAATAACCCACAAGTGTGTCTTTCTATTTTAATATTGTATCTAAATTACTAGGGAATTAGCTTGAGTCAGGCCTAGCCCAAAAGCAACCAGAATACAACATTTCACAGTTGTCCTTTAGATAGTTCCCCAAGAAAGGACTCCAGCTATGGACTTCTATCATTCTTGACACGTAAAAATCCAAAAATTATAGGGGAAAATAGGAATAGGCTGAAGTAAAAATCTGCTTCTGACAGAGATTACACATAACTTAGCTACAGAGTCCAATGATGACATGTGCAAGAAATATTTTCAACCAGGAAATGTAATTAGAAAAAAGGTGGAGTACTCATTTGACAAGAGCAAGGGATAACAGATAATGTAAGTGTTGTGCTTGGCACCCAGGATGTGTAAAAAGATCTAGAAAAAGGTCTCTGGAACAGTGATGTCAAACTCAAATAGAAATAAGGGCTGCCAAGCCATACCTAAGGGTCCCTATAGGCAGCATATTGCCTTAGTCTATGTTTTATGAATTGTTATTTATCTTGTTAAATATTTTCCATTCACATTTTAGTCTCATTTACACCTCACTCAGGCATGTTGCAGGCTAAAGGTTTGACACCTCTGCTCTAGAACACTGGGTAAACAGGGTTTGAGAGCAGGAAGGGTTAGCACAGTGCCTGACACATAGTAAGCTCTTAATAAATGTTTATTGGATTAGAAAAGCTCCATGATGGCCATAGTTCAACCCATATGCAAAAGAAATACCCACTATAATAAACCCAACAATTAATCACACATCCTCTGCTTGAATAATAGTAATACTTTTTGTTGGTCAGTAGTTTCAGTCATATCCAACTCCTCATGACCCCATGGCAGTGATTTACCATTTCCTTCTCCAGCTCATTTTAAAGATGAGGAAACTGAGACAAACTTGCCCAGGATCACATGGGTATTAGGTGTCTAAGGTCAGATTTCAACTCAGATCTTCCTGATTCAAGACCCAGCACCCCATCCACTTATGACATCGATTCAAGGCCCTTCATTGTCTTGGTTACCCTCCTCTGGACACTCTACAGCTTATCAATGTCCTTTTAAAACTGTAGGATTCAGAAATGAACTCAGATGAGGTCTGACCAAGGCAGGAGACAGTGGGACTACTACCTCTCTATTTTTGAAAGCTGTTTCTCTTACTGCAAGCCAAAATTGCATAAGCTCTTTAGCTGCCACATCGCACTTCTAACTTTTATTGAGCTTGCAGTCCACTAAATCCCCCAGATCTTTTTCAGAACAACTTCTACCTACCTCCCACATCTTGTACTTATGATATTGCTATTTTGGTACTCAAATATTCCAAAAGTGAAGATAAAATATGTCCCAGGCATAGGGAACACCCTGTACAATATCACAGAAACAGGAAATAGAATGTCATGTGCCAGTATAATAGCAATCAGGTCAGATTAGCTGGACCATAAAGTTCATTAAAGAGTCATATACAATAAAACTTGGAAATGTGCAATAAATCTGGCAGGACCCAGCTTATAAAGGACTTTAAAAGCCAAATGGATGAGTCTGTATTTTATCCTAGAGGGAAGAAGAAATCATGGGAGCTTCCTGAATAAAAGAGTGAGATGGTCATATCAGTGTTTTAGGAATATCACCTTGTCAGCTCTGTCAAGGATGGATTGGTCATACAGTAGAAAGACTGAAAGCAACGAGAACACATAGGAGGCAATTGTAATAGTCCAGGCAAGAGATGAGTAGGGCCCGTTTAAGGGAGGAGCCATGGTGAGTGGGAAAATTGAGATAGATGTGAGTTTAGAGGTTCAACCAACGAGATGGAGCAGCTGGTTGGGTGTGAGGGATGAGGAAGATATTTCTGAAATTGTAAATCTAGGTGACTAGAGTGTTAATGGTTCCCTCAAAAGAGAAAGAGAAGGTAGACAGGGGTAAAATTGACAAGGAAAGGTAATAAATTCTGTTTCATATGTGGTTATGTAAGATGTGTATGGGATAATCCATTGGAAATGTCCAATTTCTCTCCTCTTGTGCTCAGTCTGTGGTCAAAGCCTGTCATTTCACCTTTGCAACATCTCTCATGTAGTCCCTCTTTCTCTACTCTGACACTGCCATCATTCTAGTATAAGCCCTCATCACCTCACACCTGAATTATTGCAATAGCCTGCTAGCATCTGCCCACCACAAATCTCTCCCTTCTCCTATCCATCTTCCATTCAGTCACCAAAACGATTTTCCTCAAGAGCAGATCTGAACATGACACCCCTATCCCATCCCAAAAAAATCTAGTGACTCTCATACTAGAATCAACCATAAAATACTTTCTCAAGCATTCAAAGCTCTTCATTAACTACCCCCTCCACTATGGCCTTTCCAGTCTTCTTATACTTTATCCCTACCACAAACTTTTTGATCCAGTGACATTGACCTCCTTTGTTCCGTAAACAAGACACTATATCTCTAGATTCCATGCATTTTCACTGGCTTTCGCCCAAACCTAAAATGCTCTCCCTCCTTATCTCTACCTCTTAACTTCCCTGGCTTCATAAGAATCCTAACTAATATCCCATCTTCTTGAGGAAGTCTTTTCCAATGTCTCATAATTCTAGTGCCTTCCTTCTTTTAATTATTTCCTTTTTATCCTGAATATAGGTTATTTGTACATTTGTTTGCCTGTTGTTTCCCCCATTAGATCACGAGCTCCTTGAGGGAAAAGATTGTCTTTGCATCTTTTTTATATCCCCAGAACTTAACACAGTGCCTGATAGATAATAAGCACTTAATAAATGTTTACCGACTTCTGATATGGGACCAAAGTTCAGAATAAAGACTAAAACTGGTGAAAAAAAGACAGAGAGGATAGTTGAATCTATGGAAGCTGAAATCACCAAGAGAGAAAGTATAGAAAGAAAAGTAAGTCCATCATGGAGAGCCCTAGATGCCACTTATACATAGGGAATGGAACAAGGATGATGAGCCATTAAAGAACGAACAGTCAGACATGCAGTAAGAGAACTAGCACAAAACATGTCAGCAAGGAGGAGAGAATATCCTAGAGGTAGTAATTAAGTATATAAAATGCTTACAGAGACGTTAAGGATAAAGCTCAAGAAAAGATCACTAGATTTTTAATTAGGTCATTGGCAATCTTAGAGAAAACTATTTCAACTGAGTATTTAGAAGTCAGATTCCCAGGGTCTGAGAAGTGAGAATATGGAAGCAATGGTTGGAGTTCGATTTTTCTAGAATTGTAAAAGAGAGAAAGATAAAGAATGGTAACTAAAGGGGATGATAAAACGATAGAATCAATGGTACGTGTGTATGTGCATGTATGTGTATGTGTGTGTGTGTGTGTGTAGTGTTGTTGTTTAAGGATTGGTGAGATCTGGGAATATTTGTAAGCAGTAGGGTAGGAACCAGTGGATAATAAGAAATTGAAAATTTGGGAGAGAGGGGATGACTGGAGGATACAGGAGAGCATGAGATCAAGGAAACAAATAAAGGGGTTGGTGTCCTCTTTTCTACTATCACTGGAGCAAAGGAGGAGAAATTAAGTGTTTAGGTTGAAGTGATTTGGAATGCTGAGTTGGGGAGAAGAGAATTCATGAGGTAGACTCAGTTTTCTCAATGAAGTATTTGTCAAGTTCCTCTTCTGAGAAAGAAAGGGGATGGGGTAAAATAGGTGTTTTGAGGACAGAAGAGAAGATTTTGAGCTTAAGCTGAGGGGAATGGAACAGAATCAAACAAGAAAGAGGAAAAGAATTGCTGAGAAATATTAAGCTGAAACAGGCTTTTGGCTAAAAAATTTTTACTGAACTTAGTCAAAACAATAGCATTATTATGATAAACAATATTATTATGATAAAGAATATTTTTCTTTCAGTTTATTTTTATTATTGTTGGAGTTTCACGGAAATCAAGATTATTTGTGATGGGGCATGTTAGCTAATACTGGTTGATTTTGTTAAAGTCATTTATTATCTTAATTTTTTTTGTTGAATGTATTTGGATATATATGTGTATAATGTATATGTGAATATGTATGTATATATATATAAAATATAGACACACATATATACACATACATATGTGTTTGTGTTATTATATATGTATGTATGACTACAGTTCCCACTGTATCCCCACCTGCTGCTTCATCACTTCCCTGTCATCACAGGACTTTGAGGCATAATAGTGAAATAGTACAGGTGGTGTCTTTTGATTTGTGCATAAATTGGATTTAAGTGAGGCAGAGTTGCACAAAGTCATCAGCCTCACACTCTCTTCCAGAGTTATCATAGTCCAGTGGCAGGACAGAAGATGGCTGGCAATGACTCAGGATGCAGTGGATGACTTTGGCATCTTCAGTGTCTAACCAAGCTCCAAGCACACCACGTTGCCTGCTTCATCTGCCTTGATGGTCGTTGGAACAAATTGTTTCATCTGCCCACTTCACCAGAGGAAGTCTTCACATGCTTGGGGTACATACTTCACTAACTCACAAATGGATTTAAGAACCCTTGTTTACCCTCAGTCTGGTTTGACTTGTCTGCTGAAATGGTTTATTTGGGTATGGCTGCTGCTCATGTTGCAGCTTCTTGGAACCATTGGTGAGAATTAGGTGGAACAAATAGACCACAGGTGTAAAGAGCCCCAAAAAGGGCTGGGCAGTCATCACACCAATCTTCTCTGAACACAGCTCAATAAGAAGGTGATGAAATTCAGTTTTATGCTGATAGTAACAATTCAAAACACTTTTATGATCCCCTGAAAGCTATTTTTGGACCAAAAACCTATGGTGCCTCAGAACTACTCAGTGCTGATGGAGCCACATTGATTAGAGATAAGGACATGATCCTAGAGAGATGGGCTAAGCACTTCCATAGTGTTCTCAACAGACCATCATCAATCAATGCTGTGGCCATTGACTTTTACCTCAGGTTGAAGTCAATCCCTCCTTAGATGAACTTCCAACTGAAGAAGAGGTTTTGAGGGCCATTAGATTCCTTTCATGTGGCAAATCACCTGGTGCTGATTCTATTCCAGCTGAGATGTACAAGGTAGGGGGACCATTGTTCATAGAAAAGCTGACAGAAATTTTCCAGGTTATATGACAAGAGGTTATCCCCCAGGAGATCAAGGATGCCTCCATTGTCCATCTCTATAAGGGTAAGGGAAATAGATTGTCTTGTGACAATCACAGAGGGGTCTCTCTTTTAGTCATTGTTGGCAAAGTTCTTGCTGAAGTCCTCCTTAATAGGCTGATCTGTCACCTGGAAGATGGTCATATACCTGAGAGCCAGTGTGACTTCAGAAAGGAACAGTCATTGTGATGTTTGCAGCCCAACAACTCCAGGAGAAATGCCTGGAGCAGAACAGAGGTCTGTACACAATGTTTGTAGATCTGACCAAGGTCTTTGACACTGTTAGTCATGAGGGTGATGGAAAATTATGTCAAAATTTGGTTGCCCAGAGAAATTCATCAATATTGTACGTCAATTTCATGATGGCATGTTTGCCCAGCTTCTGGATAATGGACAATGCTCTTGTGCCTTCCCAGTCACCAATGGAGTGAAACAGGGCTGTGAGCTTGCTCTCAAGCTTTTCAGAATGATGTTTTCAGCCATATTGACAAATGCTTTCCATGAGGATGAACACAGCATCAAGGTCAGCTACTGTACTGATGTCAAGTTCTTCAATTTGAAAAGGTTACAAGCCACATACACACATGCACACACACACAGAGACAGAGAGCACAGAGTGAATTGAATAGGATGGGACCGTATCTTAAAAAAATAAGGCAAATGCATAAGAGAAATGTATAGGGAGGAGAGAGGGTGAAATGGAAGGGGGCAAATTATCTCTCATTGAAGAGGCAAGCAGGAGACTTTTTAGTGGAGGGTAAAAGGAGGGAGAGCTGAGAAAAAAACATGAAGTTTACTCTTATCACATTCGACTAAAAGAAGGAATAAAATGCACACTGATTTTGGTATGAAAATCTACCTTACAAGACAGGAAAGTATGAAAATCTACCTTACAATACAGGAAATCCACCCACAATAGGGTGGATATTCCAAATTTGTGCATCCTGCATTTACCTTGTGGTGCCTCAATTCTGCACCCTTTCTGATGTGGGCACATCATGCTGAGTGGTCCTGTGCCAGTGCCTCTCATGTTGCACAGTCAAATCCAAAGTTATTGAGAGAGACCTTGAGAGTGTCCTTGTATCATTTCTTCTGACCACCATGTGATCACCTGTCCCATGCAAGTTCTCCATAAAAGTCTTTTTGGCAAGCTTACATTTTGCATTCAAACCACGTGGGCAGCCCATTGGAGTTGTGCTTTCTAAAGCATAGTTTCAATACTTGGCAGTTCAGCTTGAGCAAGGACTTTCGTATCTGGTACGTTATCCTTTCAGGTGATCCTCAGAATCTTCCTAAAACAGTTCAAATGGAAATGATTTAGTTTCCTGGAATGGTGCTGGTACACTGCCTATGTTTTGCAGGCCTACAAAAATGAGGTCAGCAGAACGGCCCAGGAGACCTTCAGTCTGGTAGTCAGTCTACCAAATTTTTCTTTGGAGCCTCCCAAACACTGAGCTAGCTCTGGCAATGTGTGCATCAACCTCATTGTCAATGTGTATATCCCTGGAAATTAGACTACCAAGGTAAGTGAACTTGAACTTATCCACAGCATTCAAAACTTCTCTATTTGTTGTAATTGATGGTTCCACATATAGATGGTGTGGTGGTGGCTGATGGAGCACCTGTGTTTTCTTGGTATTAGTTATTAGGCCAAAATTAACACAAGCAGCCGAGAACTGATCCATACTTTGTTTCATCTCAGCTTCACAGGCTGCATTGAGTGCACAATCATCTG
>CM053769.1:259738466-259835453 GCA_028658325.1 Potorous gilbertii | reverse complement strand
CTGTTCCAGAATTTGTCAGGAGTTCTTTTTACAGGAAATCTATGGGCTGTGGATTCGGACCTAGCATAGGTGAGTCTTTCTACTCCGCCATCTTGGCTCCGCCCCCAATAGCCCCTATTCTTAAAAAAAACTTTTATAAAAATTTTTTTATCATTCCCCCCACCAACCTATCATCCTATATCTCTTCTCTTTCTCAGTCAAATTCCTTGAAAAAGCTGTCTACACAATTACAAAGGACTCAGGATGAAAAAATGTGATCCACTCTCAAGAGAGAGAACTGCTAAAGTCTGAGAACAAATTGAAGTATAATTTTTCCACTTTATTTTTATAGCTTTTTTGTAACATGGCTAATATGGAAATTTGTTTTGCATGATTTATAAGGGATATATTGCTTGCTTTCTCAATAACTGGGGGAGGAGTGGAAGGAGGAAGAGAATTTGGAACTCATTTTTTTTAAAAGAATGTTAGAATTAGAATGTTAGAAAATTAGAACATTAGAAATTAATAATATATTTTTAGAAAAATTTTTGAAAAGAAGAAAACACTATCTAAACTGCATTCACATTGATTCCTGAAACTTTGCAATTTGGTCTCCAATCTACCTCATCACTTGTCTAAAAATGCTTTCTCCAGAATTCCCACTAATCTCTTAATTGCTAAAACCTGATGGTCTTTTTTCAGTCCTCATCCCTCTCAAACTATCTGCTGTTCCACTATTGACCACCCTTTTTTCCTGGATACTCTGTTCTCTCTTGGATTATCTCTCCTGATTCATCTTCTGTCTGGTCACTTTTTCTTAATCTCCTTTACTGGTTTTTAATCCAAGTCATGCCCCCTAACTGTAGGTGCTCCCTTACTCTTCTCTCTCTCTCTCTCCCACCTCTCTCATTCTTCTCTCCTCTTCCCTCCTATCCCTCCCTTCCCCTCCCTCCCCTCCCTCCCCCTCCTCCTCCCCTGACATTATCAGTTCCCATGGATTTAGTTATCATTTCCATAATCAGTGATAACCCTGCCCAGATCTATGTGTTCACCTCCATTCTCTCCCTGAAACTTTAATACCAAGGCACAATAGTAAATGACCACAGTAACCTAGTGTTTGATAAACTCAAAGACCCCAACTTCTGGGACAAGAATTCACTATTTGACAAAAACTGCTGGGAAAACTGGAAAATAGTATGACAGAAATTAGGTATAGACCAACAGCTCAAGCACTGTATACCAAGGAAAAGTCAAAATAGGTATATGATTTCAACATAAAAGATGATATCATAAGCAACTAAGGAGAGCAAAGAATAGTTTACCCGTCAGATATATGAAAGAATTTACCACCAAACAAGAGATAGCTTTACTAGACGTAAAATGGATAATTCTGATTATATTAAATTTTAGAAGTTTTGCACAAACAAAATCAATGCAAACAATATTAGAAGGAAAGCAGAATTTTTCACAAACCTTGCCCCAACATATAGCCTCATTGTATATTGTTCCCCTAATTGCACTGAGATGAAAATTGACCCTCTGTTCCTTAGAAACAACACTCCATATCTCCTCTCTCCAAAACCTTGAACCTGCTTCCTCCATGCCTTGAATATATTCCTTCCTCACTTCCTATCCACAGAATATCTGTTTTTCTTTCACAGCTCAAGTACCATCTTCTACTGTGTAGTTTCCTAATCACCTCAACTACTAATGCCTTTCTTCTTAGGCATTTAACTACTTTATATTTCTTCTGTTTATATTTATTCCATATATCCTTATATATGTCCTTTCTTTAGCCCTGTAGAATGCAACATCCTTGAGAATAGGAACTGTTTCATTCCTTGAATTTATATCCATAATACATCCCATAGTGCATAGCACATTGCATGTGCTATGTCTTTCTCAACAACTATACTGCTTTTGGACTTCTCCATCATTCCTTCAAAGATGCCTAGGAAACATCATTGGAAAATCTCATTTTCCTGCAAGATTGAATCAGCCTTGATACTCACATTTCATCAATACCCTCTACCCCTCTGACCGGAGAGCAGAGCAATGAGCTCCAAAACCTCTGTTTAAGAAGAAAGTCCACCATATCTTCTCTCCATTTCTCACCAGCTGCACTACTCTTGGCCTTCTTTGGACTTTTCCATTATGCCCCGGAGACAGAACCTTCCTTCCCTCCTTTTCAGCTTTCTTTGTGCATCATCTTCCCCACTATTGGATTACAAGTTCCTTGAGGGCAGGAATTATCTCTTTTTATTTGAATTTGTATCCCCAGCACAGTGCCAGGTATGCAGTAGGAATTTAGCAAATATTTATTAACTATTGATACTTGTTATTGATTGATTTATTTGAGGTACCCAATGCTACCTTCTATCTCGTGTTGTAGGGGAGGGAGTAGGAATAGCTTACAAATGTGGGAATGAGGGTTATAGTTGGCAAAGAGGAGAAACTTGAAAACTGGAAAGGTGGAAGATATACATCCTGTCAATCCCTTCACTCTACCATTCACATATAAATATAATATTTTATATTTAAGGAGCACCTACTATGCACAAGGCACAGTGCTGAGTATTGTGAGAGAGATCTTACAAATATATTGATTTTTTTATGACACATTTTTTTTTCCATTTTCTACTCTAGTGATTTTCTTACCTATGTTTTTCTCCCTATTAGGTTACAGACTCCATGAGAACAAGAATTATGTCTTACTTCTATACTACCATAGCACCAAGTGTAGTGTCTAGTTCATAGTAGGGGCACAAATATTTGAACTGAAAACAATTCCCTTTTACCTTCAATCCACTGATCCTTTTATTCCCCTCTCTGGGAATAACAGATTACTAATCTAGTTCCTCCTCTACTTGAAAGCCCTTCAGGTAAGATGATTTTTATGCCTCCTCTGTAGTCCTATTTTCTCTGGGCTGAATGTCCTTAGTCCATGACATAATTTTTAGACTCTTCACCATCCTGATCACCTAGTTTGTCATTGTTTCTCATAAAAATACTGACCTCCAAAATGAACACAATTCGACATGTGGTCTGACTAGTCTAGGGTATAGTGAGGCCATTATTTCTCATGATCTGAGAAGTAACCCTCCTTTACATTTTTTTTGGTCAGCAATTGTCTCACATTACTGGCTTATTAAACCTGTAGTCAATTAAATTCACAAATCTTTTTCATGCAAATGAACCCTCACATCTTGGTCTTAGACCACTGGACATTTTAGCCAGAAGGACTTCATGTTTATCCCTGAAAAGAAGTCACCACAGTCTGAATTTTTACTTTCCCTTTGATTTCCTTTAGGAATCAACAGGGTGGGAAAAGAGCCAGACCTGAACTTGAGACACCCAAGTACAAATCACAACCTCCAACATTTACATAAACAAGTCTATCAAACTAAGAATTTGGAATAATAAAACTTGCTACTGCCTCATAAGGTGGTTCTGAGGATCAAATGAGAACATGTATAGAGTGTTTTGTGAATGATACAAATATCTTTTATAATACCATATAAGTACTAATAACTGAAATTCCTCTTTCTTCAGAGTCAGATTATTTCTTCTTACCTTGCTGTTCATATGGACCCAGAAGAGCTAATCGGAAGGAAGCAACCTCTAGTACAAAGAGCTTGATCTGGAGTCAAAAGCCTAGCACTAACATTTCCTACCAGCTGTGTGAGCCTGGTGTGAGAAACATGCTCACTTTAAACAAATCAGGAGAACTTTTATTAATTTGTAGGTTCATTCACCCTAAATGAACAGGTAGCTCCTAAGGGATTGTTACAATTATTCAATGAATGCAAGTCTTTTTATGCTATTCCAAATTCAAATCTCCCACCTCATTCTTCATTGGCTAGTGGCAGCCCCCCTCACCCCTCAACATTCTCTTCTCTGATAGGCTCCCCCTCAAATAGTTCATCAAGTATGTGCACAAGTTTCTGATCTTTGACCTGATCAAGAGTCTGTTTCTGCTAGGTCACAATTCTGATTAGCTGCTATCACTCAAAGCTCTGATGAGTTTTAACCCTATGGAAACATCATTCCTTCTTTTGTTTCCCACACATTTCCTCCCCCCTTTTTTAACCAAAATTTTTGTTTCCACACCTAAATCTATCAATACCTCCTCACTTTATTTCCCATATGAATTCTTCCCATCATGTATCTCCTTTTTAAGTAAATATGGGAACAGAGCAAAGTTGATCAATACATTGACAAATTACAAGGGGGCAGTTCCCTTTTATAAGTAGAGATACAGAGACTCTGAAGGAAAAGATAAATCAATGAACTGTCCATTTAGAAGTTTCATCTCATACAACAGTCTGGGGAGGAACATCATCTGATGCAGTTTTCTAGTCTGGATGTTCATTCAAGCCATCTTCAGCACAGCATCTCCACATCTTCCCCTCACCTTCCCATAGAAACCCAGATATCCATTCTCCTACAAAACTGCTATCCTTATAAAATCAAAATTGGAACCTTGATCAATTGTCATGTTTAAGAAATTTACATTAGAGACCAGTTTTTACACTTTACGTTAATCTACTATTCATTCCCCAATCAGGAGGATGAGATTTCACTAAGGAATTAACAATAGGCTCTAGTACATACACAAATACAATAAGTAATCAAATTTATTTTTCAAACACAGTACATATCAAGTCAAGAAACAATTCCAACTTCAAGTCACATTGTGCTTAAAGGCATTTGCAAAATATACCATAAACCATTCTTTTTTTAATATTAATTAATTATAACAAAACTGAGACAAGAATAATATGCTAATTTCACAAGCCTTTGACTAAATTTTCTCCATACTATTACTAAGAATTAAAGGACCCTAACTTATACAGTAACATATATATAATTGTTGTTGCTGTTTTGTTGTATTTATCCTTCATTGCGAAGAAGACCATGCCATCAGAGAAATTATGATATAACTTACATTTGACTTTGTTTTGAGTGAGGGAGGGCTGTACAAGTTCATCAGCCTCATTTTCTCTTCCAGAGCCATCTGGATAAGTCTATATAAGAAGTCATCAGGACACAGACCCTTTAATGAGTTGTACAATCTATGTGCTTCAGAGTGAAGCAAGTTTAAGGGGAAAGGGAAGGGAAGGGAAGACAAGGGAAGGGAACGCAAGGGAAGGGAAGAAAATATACATGATAGACAGATAGGTATACATAAAATAGATGTCAATGCTAAATAGTTATAACTGGGCTAAAGTCCTGGGCTCAATAGCTCAATCTTAGACTTACATCTTAACCTCAGATGTTTCTGTTCCAAACTATTATTTAATAAATCTGGTATTATGCTTACAAAACTTTTGATTATAGGACTTAGCTATATAGCAAGGGAACAATATTTCACTAACTTCACGTTAATTCCAGGCAGAAGCTGGGAAGATTGTCAACTGGCACTTAGAAAGAGCTTAAAGTCTACCAAGTGTCAGTGGGAGAAATTGAGTCAGAAGAATCCTACCTCAGCGCAGGTGGAAAAGTCATTCTTCCAACCTTCCCACGAGGTATCATCCCTTTGCAGTTCATATCTGCATAGGGTAACTGACATCATTGGCTCAGAAAGCCTTTCTTGGTATCCATCTGGAGTTAGACTCAGAAGAACAGTCAGTTAACAGTCCCATGGAATCTTAAAATAGCAAGCTCTGATAATCAGTTTCAGATATGACGATAATTGACTGAAAAACATCTTTAAAGTGAGCCTTAAGTAACTTGCATGCACTTCTACACTTGTTCTATTTCTGATTAAATATCATGAAATCAAATTTATCATTAAGATTGCCCTAATAGATTTACATCTGTTTCCCAAGCTTCTCTATCCTTTTCTAACCATGCTCAGTCTAAAACAATGTGATATACATATGATAAGTTCAAACACTAACTTTAACTTATGTTAGGTAATGGAATGAATTCAAATAAAACAGAAACATTTAACTTTTCCATGAATGTGAAAGTATTATCCCCCTCTAACAAATTTATACTGAAATTCTTTTTCCTAAACTGAAGATGTCTCTAATTTAGTCCCATTAATTAATTCAGTGAATTGTATTAATACCCCATTGCTCTTACATCACTTTGAAACATGCAAGGACCTTATTCTATACAGATATACCTTTATTACAGGTAACTTTAAATCCCAGCCTTAGTCTATGGAACAGTGATTCAACATAGCATTTGTACTTTTATTTCACAAACTTCTTTTCCTTTATCTAATTATTCTCATATCATTCAGAAAGAATGTTCTATTCCAAGGATTTTATCTTTCACAAGAGTACCAATTTACCCAATTATTTAATTGAAAACAGCAAGATTCCACATGCTGCAATGTGCTTACATCTTAAACAACATGCTTTGATTACAGAAACATGCCATAAAGAAGAAAAGGACCTAATTAGATATCATCTCCACCTTATAGCCAGACTCAGGAATAGTCAGGTGGGAAAAATCTTTCTTTTCAGAGGAACACAATGGGAAAACTGAGGCAGAAGTATCCCATTCCAGGCTGAGGTCAGGATTGTCCTTTCAGTCTTTTTTTCCCCTGAGAGAAAAACCTCAACCTGTAACAGTCACATTCTTTTCTGAGTGGCAGAACACAACTGTTATTGTCCCAGAAGCTTTTATATCAGATGGCAAATTTCACTAATCAAAAATTTTTACCAGAACTTACATCTTACATTTTAAATTTGTCCTAAAAGCCAATAACTAGAAATTAATTTTGTTAACTTTAAGGGCCAGGTTTGAAGGATAGCTAATATAACAACATTTAGATTTTAAAAATTGCTTTTTCAACAATATAGCTTATTATATATTTAAAACTTAAAGCCACCCATTATCAATTCAGGTGAATGCATTTCTAAATCACCTTGCACAGAGAATCATTCATCTCATCACCAACATGTGGAAACTTATCATCCTAAACCAATGTATACATTTTCATAATAGCCAATATTTCAAGCAGAAAATCTACCATTACAGTAAACTTCAATAGCATTATCACTGCTTATTTATAACCAAATATAAGTTCCAAATTCTCAAATTCCTATCACATGCTTTTAAAAACCCAATCCATATGGACAAAATCCAAATTAAAAATTGTTTTAACACCATTTCTACCTCAAAGAGAACTTTAGAAATATAATACAATTTAGAAACACAAACAATAACTTCAGATAATATCAATTGCATTTCCAGAAATTATTGATCTTATTACTTTGGGTATTTAAAATCCACTTCAAAGTGACCAGATATGGAACAATTACCTTAGATTGCAGTCCTTATATTAACCACTTTACAATCATAAGACCAAATGAGAATATGTAAACACTTTAATTACATACATGTTTTATATATATATATGTGTGTGTGTGTGTGTGTGTGTGTGTGTGTGTGTATAAAGTCCAATTTGAATACCCTTTATTCTATTTCTGTAAAAAGTTTAAAAGTTTGAAATTATATTACTTTAAAATATGCTAAGTTAATATTCTAACTGTTGCCTTTAGCCCAGACAAAAGAGATCTAAAGAATTGGAACCAAAGCACCTCTGGAACTTAATAATTAATTGAATAGTAATAAATACAAATCACAGCAATTAATATTTTTACCACAGTCAGTACCCATTTTTAAATTTAGTAACCTTCCATAGATCCATCCTGGAAGGAAGATAGAGCTAATCCCTTCTAATTTTCCATCATTAAATCAGGTTACAAATTTTCCATTTTAGCCTCTGACCTTGCAGTCTTTTCCAAATCTCTTGAACTAAGATGGGAGAAGGGAGTGACTAAGAGCATCACTCCCATCCAAATCATTCTCGTCTTCTTCCAAATCTTCCATCTCTTTCCCAATGTCCACTCAGACTACCTGCACTCTCCTTCACATTAGTTAAATGCCTAACAATTTATATATCAAGAGAGGCACATTTCTCTTCCAATCTCAATATAGAACCTTTATGATACATTTTAAACAGATCCCTGAAATCCTAAAGCAATCCCATTACATGAACTTTAGCTTTGAGATATAATTAGACCTGAATTTAAACCCTCAGTCTTCTTCTGGGCTGCCTGCTTGAGATTTTTTTTTTCTCTAATCTTCCAATAGCTTCTAGCAGAGTTTCTCCCTGCTTATAATAAATTATAACCTATCTTAAGCATTAAATTAAGAGTGATATATTTCACTTTTTACATTTCTAAATACAACCACAATGAAGTCAAAAACCTTTCGGTGGTGTCCCCTCCCACAGAAAAACCTCTCCTTTAGAAGAGGCAGGAAATGGTCAAATGCTGGGTCATCTTTCCCCTCCCTAATCTGAAGCTTGCCCCTCCCTAATCTGAGAGGAAAAGATTTCCTCATCTCCTTTTTCTTTATCTTTGTTTTCATATTCAAAACTTGGCCAGAGTTTAGAATGCAGAAAGATAGAATTTTAACAATTTTTTAAAAAGTTTTCAAACTCTCTATTAACACTGTTCATGCAAACAATTAAGCCAAACATCAAAATACCTTTCCCTCTCTTTCTCTCTCCCACCCAATTACTCCTCTGAGACTGCTGTAATCAGAAAGAGAGGAAGAGGGGGAGATAAAGACGATGGCACTCCAAGGATGCAACTACAGCCTTTTACTGTTCTTGCTAGCTAACTATCTTTTTAAATCCTACACAACAAACATGAAACACTTCACAAACTCACAGACGCAAGACATTTGACAAAGCATTACAGAGTGTACACCAATTTTGAACTTGAATTCAGACTGGTCAAAAACTCAGTTGTAATTTGCTCCGACTTATTTCTAGCCAATTTCAAAAGGATCATTCCCAGAATCTAGATTCATTCTCCCTTCTCCTTTTTCTTCCCTCCTTCCTTCACTCCCTTCCTTTTCTCTTACTTCTGAACGCAGAATTTAAGGCAAGACAAAGTAGTAATTAGATCCCATATTTTCCTGCTGTTGCACAGGTAGATTCAATTTACACTCCCTCTGGCCAATCTATTATTTTACCTGCATTCCTGGGTTCACAATGATTCCAAACAGTCCCTGGGAAGTTAGCAGTCCAAAGAGGGGAAACTTGCCTGTGGATGTTTGGGCTGTTGAAAACCAAAGTGGCATGCTGCCCATCCTCCATAGTATTTCCCTTCTTCTGATGCTAGAGATCCCGGATGAGCCCCCAACTGTGAGAAACATGCTAATCTTAAACAAAGAACAGTACTTGTTATGAAATCAGGAAAGTTTTATTAATTTTTACGTTCATTCCCTCGAATGAACGGTAGCTCCTAAGGGACTGCTACAGTTATTCAGACCAGTGCAAGTCTTTTTATGCTGTTCCAAATTCAAATTTCCTGCCTCATTCTTCTTTGGCTAGAGGCTGCCCCCCTCCAACATTCTCCTCTTTGATAGGCTCCCCCTCAAACAGTTCATCAAGCATGTGATCAAGTTTCTGACCTTTGACCTGATCAAGAGCCTGTTTCTGCTAGGTCACAACTCTGATTAGCTGCTATCACTCAAAGCTGGAGAAGGTCCTAAATGGTAAGTTTCTTGGAGAAAGAGGAGGAACAGCCACATGGACCCCTAGGTTAGAAGAGCAGTGAAGGTGACCCTCCCTCACTTCATCTCCCTCAATCTTCCCTCCCTTCTTCCAGCCCCCCTCCCTTTTACTGCCCTTTACCCTTACTACTTCTCTCCTCCCTTTTAGCCTCTCTCTTTCTTCCCCCTTCCCCTCCTATTGTCTATACAGTTAGTTAGATTTCTATATTTAACTGAGTTTGTTATTCCCTCCTTGAACCAAATCAGAAAGTAAATCTCAAACGATGTTCCTCTCCTCCCGTCTTTCCCTCTACTGTAATATAATTCTGTGCCTCTTTCTGTTATACAATTTACCTTTTTCTGCCTCCTCCTTTTCACATCTCCTATTACAATTCCTATGCACCATTAAACCACATTTTTATCATCATATCATTTACTTTATACCCACTCCCTGTATCTATGCATATCCCTTTTATAGATCATAATAAATATACAATTCTCAAGATTAACAATTCTCAAGACAATTAAGTATCATCTTCCCTTATGGGGATATAAACAGTTTGCCCATATTGAATAACAAATTTCTTTTCCTATTTACCTTTTTATTCCTCTCTTGAGACTTGTGTTTGAAGATCGAATTTTCTATTGAGCTCTGGACTTTTCATCAGGAAGGTCTGGAATCCCTTATTTCATTGGATGTCCATCTCCTTGCCTGAAATATTATGCTCAATTTTGCTGGCTAATTGATCCTTGGTTGTAGTCCCAGTTCCTTTTCCTTGTGGAATATCATATTCCAATCCCTCAAAACTTTTAATGTAGAAGCTGCAAGGTCCTATGTGATCCTGACTGTAGTTCATCGCTATTTTAATTGTTTCTTTCTGGCTACCTGCAGTATTTTCTCCTTCACTTGATAGTTCTGAAATTTGGCAATGATATTCCTTGGTGTTTTTGCTTTGGGATCCCTTTCAGGAGATGAACGGTGGATTCTTTCAATGACTATTTTGCCCTCTGCATCTAGAATTTCTGGGTAGTTTTCCTTGATGATTTCTTGGAAGATATTGTCCAGGCTTTTTTTTCATTATGGCTTTCCAGTAGACCAATAATTCTTAGATTTTTCTCTCTTGGATCTATTTTCCAGGTCACTTGTTTTTCCAGTTAGATACTTTACATTTTCTTCTATCTTTTCATTCTTTAGATTTTGTTTGACTGATTCTTGATGTCTCATATAGTCATTAGCTTCTACTTTCCCTACTCTAATTTTTATCAAATTGTTTTCTTCAGTTAACTTTTGCATTACCTTTTCCATCTGTCCAATTTTTCCCTTTAAGGAATTATTTTCTCTAGTTAGTTTTTGTACTTCCTTTTCCATTAGACCAATTTTCCTTTTAAATTCTTCCATGATTTCTTTTTTCATATTTTTAAATCATTATCCAGTTTTTCTTCTACTTCCCTAATTTGGCTTTTAAAATCCTTCTTGAGCTCTTCCAAGAATGTTCTTTGGACTTGAGACCAGTTCATGTTGCCTTCTGAAGTTTCAGATGGGAGTACAGTCTCAATGCTGCCTTCTTTGGTATTCTTGTTTTGGTCCTTGTCCCCATAGAAAGCTTCTATGGTCTTATCTTTTCTGGTTTGTTGCTTGCTCATGATGATTGGCCTTTTCCTGGCTTTTAAAGTGGATCTCTGCTTCTGGGGCACAGGGGCTCTGTCCCACTGTTCTTGTGCTTAGAACTTGAGGCTTTGTGTACTGTGGCCTTTCATCGAGAGGCTACAATACTGTAGCTTACCTAGTGCTAAGCTGGCTGATGTGCCAAAGCAGAGGCCTGGTGAAATCTTTCTGAGTTTCCCCAGAGTTACCCTAGAGCTAGTTGCATTAAGTATGGGGGAGGGGTGGTCTGGTCACAGAAGATTTCCTCTACTGAGTACAGGCAGTCTCAGTGGTTGGTGATCCCCATTTGCACTAGTGTCTTCCCTATTCCTCTGGTTGTGCTGAGGCATGCCTGAGGTCCTGTTGTTGATGATTGTGGGCTCCATCCCCCTGGGGCTCAGGATTTCCTCCCAGTTCACTGAGATGGGGATGTCTGGGACAGCTCTGGTCCTACACTGGTCCCCTTAATCCACAGCAAGAGGGACCTTCCCTTTGTGATTTTTCTAGCCTCATGGGCTAAGAGGCTGTTTACCCCTTTGGCTGATCCCACTGTTACAGGACTTTTCCTGGGGAAACATTCTATGGGTTTTTCAAGGTCAACAAGTGGAGGGATAGAGCATTTACTGATCACTCTGCCATCTTGGCTCCTGGAAGTTCAAGTAAGTGACTTACAGACATTTAATCCACAGGCTGATAGTCTCAGGAGCAGCTGCTATAGTTACCTGGGGTTCTACAGTTCTCTCACTCAGTTACACTGGACTCCTATCCTGGGCTGATATGGGAGATTCTGCAGTGCAGCTACTGCTTCAGAACACCTGGGGCTTCCTGCTTGGCTTTGCTATGGCAGGGTTTACACTAGTTCACGCTTCTCCAGCCTTGTGCAACAGATCCTTCCTGTCAACCTTCCAGTCTGTCCTGGATTGGAAATCTGTCACCCTCTGTCTCCTATTGGATTCTGCCACTTTAAAATTTGTTCAGGCTATCCTTTTAGAGGTATCTGGAGGAATGTGCCTTAGAGGTTAGGTGAATAGCTGCTCTCACTCCACCATCTTGGCTCTTCCCCAAGTGACCCATGACTTAGGGAAGTAAGAGGCTAACATTATTATAACACGTAATCCAAACACTAAGTCCAGTGGGAAGAGGTGTTACTTGTTCAACTCCTACATATGACTGCCTTCTAGGCCAAGTCTGTGGGCAATTGGAATGAATGCCTTCTGTATTTTTTCAGTATCTGGTTTTAAGCTGCTGTGATATCTGTGAATCTTCTATATTTTCTGTGAGATAAAATAAAAGCTGTCCCTACCCCATACTCATCTTCATTACCTTCAGTGTTTTTAGAAGAGGTAAGACTCTGTTATAAACGTATGGGGGAACCTAAGTTACAAGCTACGTTTGAAGATTCTTCATGGACTAGATTTCAGATGGAAGCAATGACTCAAGGAGAGAAAAGGACTCACTTGGGTGTTAACCTCATAATTAAACTCAGTCCACTTGAGTCCAAAGTCTTGAGGGAGGCTGAGTCTTGGGTTAAACTGTAAATGAGAAGAATTTTAAAGTTGCATAACGTGTAACTATAATGATTGATCTTGACCCTGGAGAAGAGACGAGAACCTACACCTCAATCCGCTTCTTGGAGAGATCAAAGACTATGGGAACAGAGCGCTGTGTGTACTATTAGGTGCGATTGTTGTGACAGCTGGTCTTGTTCAGCCGTGACAAGGCTCAACTAAGTCAGGGGCGAACGGTAAAACATAGAGATGGAAGTTACATGAAAGCAAAAGGTATTAACAGGACTTTGTGGGGGTTTTAGAGATTAAATTAAAATTATTTTGGAAAAAGGTGAAGGAGTAAAGGAAACAAGCATTTATTCTGAGTTTACTACGTGCCAGGCACTGGACTAAGCATTGGGAATGTAAATCTAAGTAAAAAAGAAATACAATCCCCTGCTCTCAATGAGTTTAAATTTTAATGGAGAAAAATGATCCACAAAAGAGTTAAAAATGAGGGGAGTAGGGTGATAATGGAGGTACCTAGCATGAGAGCAAAGCCAAGAGGAAAATGAAGCTGGACCTTTCCACAAAATGGAAGCCTTAGAAGGAACCCACCAGGAGGGGAAGAGGGCAACCTGGTGCAGGGATCTTCCAGGATGAGTTCACAGGCATAGTTGAATATTCTAAGGCAAGGAGGACCAGGCAGTAAGGGAAATTCCAGGATAAGATGGTTGAGACATTTAAAGTCTGTTAATCAGGACCAAAGTCAAGAGGGGAATGAAGGTTCATCACCCTGGGCTCTCCCCAAAAATGGAGGGCCCCAAAGAAACCCACCAGTGGGAGAAATGGGGTAAACAGAATAATATTCTTGAGTGAGGAGGCCCCAAAGATAATTATATATTTCAGGGCAAACACTAACATGGATCCAACAGAGTTTATGTACCATAAATGTATAATAGGAGAAATCTGGGAAATTCTTCTCTCATAAAAAGGTTCCATATTTTCCATAAAATCATCAATAATCTCTTTAAACTACAACTATTCACTTCTTCCTCAACTTTTCATGGGATTCTATATCTGGATCTTTCTTTGGTCCTTATAATTTTTAAACCTTTTAATTGCTAATTATACTGGCCTTTTTTCTAATTTTTCATCTTCCTTGACAGGGTCTGATAATTTTGGCCACCTTCTGGTTCTTTTCTCCTCCCAAGGTCCTCATGACTCTGTTCTATCCTGGTTCTCTTCCTTCCTGACAATCCTTTTCAGGCTCCTTTGCTGGATCATCATTCTTTGGCATTGGCCCTTCTTTAGGACTGGGCTGTAAACTGTTCCAGTCCAATCCAGTGAACACTGTTGTTTTCCAAATTTGCTGCATACTGAATACCTCACTTTGACAGCATCATCTTCGGGGATTTTAAATAGTTCAGCTGGAATTCTATCATCAACACTAGCATTGTTAGCAATGCTTCCTAAGACCCAGTTGACTTCATTCTCCAGAACGTCTGGCTCTAGATCAGTAACCACACCATCGTGGCTATCAGTCATGTTAAGATCTCTCTTGTATAGTTCTTCTATGTATTCCTGTATTATACTACATCTTAATCTCTTCTACTTCTGTTAAATCCTTGAGATTTTTGTCTTTTATCATGCCCTTTTTGAATGAAACTTTCCCTTTTTATCTCTAATTTTCTTGAAGAGATATCTTGTCTTTCCCATTCTGTTTCTTTGCATTGTGCATTTAAGAAAATCTTATCAAGGGGAAAGGGAATAAAGGGAGTGATAGAAGGGAAGGCATATTAGAGGAATGCATGCCATCTTAGGGTGGCAAGAGGAGAAATGGGGAGAAAATCTGGAACTCAAAATCTTGTGGAAATGAAGGTCGAAAACTAAAAATTAATTAATGAAAAAACTTGTAAAACAAAAAGAAAGTCTTATCTCTCCTTGCTATTCTCTGGAATTCTGCCCATTAGATCCTGTGCCATCCCCAGTTGTCCTGATCTATATCAGGCCACTGGACCCAGATGGTTCAGGAGGAAAAACTGAGCCTAGTGACTTTGCACAGACCTCCCTCACTTAAAACCAATTTACTTGCAAGTCAACAAATCATTTTTCTGATGTCATGGTCTTCTTCAAGAATGAAGGACAAACCACATACAACATCAAGAAGCATTCAGTTGTGTACATCTTTCCCTTTCTCCTTTACATTTTGTTTTCCTTCTTTCCTGAACTATCTGAAAAAGTTCATCAGATAGTCACATTGCTTTCTTACTCCTTTTTCTTTGGGATGTTTTTTTGTTGCTGCCTCCTGTTGTAAACTTCTGTCCATAGTTCTTCAGGCACTTTATCTACCAGATCTAATTCTTTAAATATATTCATCCTATCCACTTCATATTTATAAGGGATGTTATTTAGATCATACCTATACAGTCTGATGGCTTCCCCTACTTTCTTCAATTTAGTCTGAATTTTGCAATAAGGGATCAGTCAGCTCCAGGTTTTGTTTTAACTGACTGTATAGAGCTGGAGACAGCTTTAAAGTTCCATAATTCTATCACATGAAATGTCAATAAGCAGGGCAAGAGAGCATTAAAAAATAACTGGGAGATTGTAAGGAATATGTACTGTAGAAACCTGGAGATCAATCAGAGGAAAGTGGAGAATGTGATGAGGTGAGAAGCTATTCTGTACTGAATTCTGACCAAAGCATAACTGACAGGGATCTTCAAGATCTGACAAGAGTTTCAGAAAAAGTGGTCATGTTATCTAAGGAATAAGCAAAAGAATATTAAAAGATCTAAGTAGAAGGCAGCATGATGTAATTAGATTGTAATTCTAGTTCTACAACTTACTAGTCACATCACTGGACAAGTTATACTCTCTGGGTCTCCATTTCCTCATCCGTAAAATAGAAATGATGAAATCTAGCTATTAGAGATGTTATGAGGAATTAAATGAAATTATGTCTGGTGAAAACACTTTGAAATTGCAAAATTATAAAAGCAGAATTCATTTTTTTTTAAAGCTCAACTCTCCAAGGCTTTGTGGATGTGATTTCAGATTATCTGCATGCAATCTGTGAAAAATTATGAAGAATGGGAGAATCACTAATAGTTTAGAGATAAATACATGTTCCCCCTAGTTTTTTAAAGGACAGATTCTGGAAACTATACACAAATGACTTTGATTTCTAGATCAGCCCATCCTCCTTGTCTTCCCCAATCCAAGGTCCTACCCTGATCATTTGGGGATCCTTCAAGGTTAGTTCATGAAGCAACCTAGACTGCCTTAGTTCACAAAGTTTAAACCATTACCCCTCAGATCAGTCTAGGTGACATCCAAGTCTTGAATATCAATTGGCACAAAAACTATAACTACTAACTATACCTCAGTTAAAGGACATGGCAGTATTGCCTTAGGAAAACCATGCAGCACTGCCACAGCAATATAACCCAATGGTATTGTGTTCAGAATCTCCTCAGGGATGAGAAATGAGAATGATGTCAGTTTAGTTCAAAGCTTCACAATAATTGTAGCATATATACCCAGGCATACTCCAATTGGAGTTCAGTAGTTCTTCCTTCTTGTGTCTCATAGACAAGAATATCCTTGTACTACGTCTTCAGTGCACCATTAAAGAAGCCTCTGTTCCGGCATTGACTCAAGGTCACACACCTGAGTTATGCCCTTGAGCATGATCTTTAAAAAGATCAGATTCACAAAGAGGTGGAACCAAAAAATGTAGAGAAAGACTGAGTGACAGATACTCAATTTTCTGGATAAAAGCCAAAGTATTATATCTATGCAGCTCCTCCAAGAAGCCAGGAAGTTGATGCAGATGAAGACATTTGTCTTGCCTCTGAACTTTTTATGTGTCATCTGCCCAAATTAGAGTGTGAACTCTTTGAGAGCAGAGACAATTTCATTTTTCTGGTTCCAATCTCCCACACTTAGCATAGTGCTTGGCAAATATTTAGTACTTAATAAATTCATTTCCATTCATTTATTCACCAGCCATCCAGAAAGAGAGAAAGTGAAATAAGAGATGGAGAAACTGTTTCAATTGTACCTGCCAAAAGGCCCATGGCAACACCACCCACCATGGAAGGGAAACATGACATGAAGAACTCAGATCTATCCCTTCACTGGCACAAGGGAAGGTGGCATCCACCAGAGGAAAGGATTGGTTGGCTCTCTTAGTAACTCTAAGATCTTCCCTTTGGAGGGGGTGGATAGTTAACCCTGGGGTAACACTAGAATGGCAATTTCCATAATCCATCTGGAGTAATTGTATAAATCCTTGGGAAAAGTGAGACTCACTAGGGAAGAAGGTTGCTTGGTTCCCTAGGAACTTGTAAATTCTTTCCTGTTGGGGACTGGGTCAGGAAGTGAGTGGGGAGCCCTCACCTTCAAGGTGGCACTATAACTTGTGTCGCCATATAATGGGACATGGTGAAGGAGGAGCACAGGGATAGACACAGGGAAAGGGAATACGTGCCTTTACTCTGGAAGGGGTTTGACTACAAATCCTTTGTGGCTTTTTCTGGGGGGAACAAGATGGAGAGGGGGAGAAAGAATGTCTTGTTAGACTAAACACTTGCTTGGGAGATGAAAAACTCTTTAGGAAAAGACATGAGTCAAATTCTGACATTCTCAGAGCAAAACCTGGGATGGAAGCATAAGCCAAAGGGCTGGATCAGAGATATTTTCAGGATAAATAAAGGTCCATACTATTAAGAACTAAATCAATAATGCTTTCCAGTTTCAGGTCCCATAACCAAAGTATATATAGACTGTGATGAATTCCTAGACAACAATGAAGATGTTTAAAAGAAAGACTCATTGAAGACTAAAGGAACTGGGTTTTAATAAACTCAGTCAAACAATCCAATTGAATAAAATTTCAAGAATATGAAGAGAGTACTTTATTACAATGAGGACTGCATAATCTATGTTAAAAATAGAACAAGTGGAAACTGATTTATATTGCCAAAGAGTAGCTTCTGACAAGAAATTGGAAAGAAATTTCCTCTCTGGGTATGATAACCTAAAATGCACAGATTTGGGATATTATTTAGTTTTCTTTGAAAATTTAAAGGAAAAAAAAATACATACATTTTTCTGGTATGGTACGAGTGAATATATGCTTTCCACAGTCAGTCACTAAGTATTTATTAAGCACTTACTAATTGCCAGGCATTGTGCTAAACACTGGGAATACAAAAAAAAAAAGGCTAAAACAGTCCCTGCCTACAAGTAGTCTAATAGAGGAAATAGCATGCAAATAATTATGTACAAACATAACCCTGTCTCAAAGCCCGTTAGTATGGTACTCTTTCCTTGTGGATAAAGGTCCTGCCTTGAGGGGTGAGGTGGAGTTGGAAAGAAGCAAGAGCTTCTTCAGTCTTCAGCCAGTTCCTGGGACTCTGCATTAACAGCCACCTTTAAGAACTTTTCAGGACTCTCCAAATGAGAACTGCCTTCTGAGTCCAGCTTTGGGGACTCAAATAAATAAGCATCTTTTTTAAAAAATAAAATTTATTATTAGTTTTCCACATTCATTTCCATAAGATTTTTATTTAATAGGTATCTTTTTTAATAGGATAAGTATCTTTTCTATTTGCTTATATATGTTTATTATGGAATTGGTACTAGTTGGAGAAGGGGTCAAGCCTTAACTACAGAGCTTGAGGCTTTCTTTCTCCATAACACAACAAAGCAATCCAAAATTAGATGGAACCCAATCATAGGTTCAAGACTAATACTGATTAAGGGAGCAGAGAGAAATAATCCTAGTCTAGTACTTCCTTTCTTGGAGGAGAGCAGAGTTGTGTTTTCTGGCCCCAATATCCTGCTTTCTTTCCTGGCAGGAAAGAAAGTGTCCCTTGGTGAAGATTGGGGGAGAAGAGGCTAGAGATGTATATTCTGCTTCCTTCTTTGCCAGAGGCCTCAGTACATATGTAGGGTCCTCACTCCTATCAATACACTAACAATATATATACAACACAAACTGGAGCTATTTCCAGAGGGAAGGCATTTAGAGAAGGATTGGCAAAGACTTCTTGAAGAAGATAGGACTGTAGTTGAGATTTGAAGGAATTCAGGAAATCCAAGGGGCCAGGATGAGGAAGGAGAGAGTTCATAGGTATGGGAAACAGCCAATGAAAACGCTCAATTAGCAGACGGAGCATCTTGTGTGAGGAAGAGTGAGAAGGCCAGTGTCCCCAAATAACAGATTAGGAGAATGAATGGGTAAGTAAGGTGGAAGGAGACTAGAAAGGTGAGGAAGAATCAGGTTATGAAGGACTTTAAAAGCCAAACAGAGGATTATATATTTGATCCTAGTAGTTATAGGAATAGACTAGATCAGGCATCCCAAACCCCTCCAACCACTTAAATTCAGACCTGGGAGAGACCATAAGGGACCCCTAGTCCAACTTCCTCATTCTATAAAGAAACTGATGTCCAAGGAGCTTAAGGTACTTTCCCAGGGTCATACAGGTAGCAATCATAAGAAGCAGGATTTGAACCTAGTTCTACTTATTCCAGAGCCTGTACTCTTTCCATTGTATCATAAAGGTCATGTAGTTCTTAATTAATAAAAATATAGAATTCAGTTATGTCTTTGTGAAGAGAAACAAATATTTATAGAATTGTGGTACAAATGGACTACAAACGTTTTATATTGGACACCACTGGAATGGATGACTAGCTCAAGATAACATTAAAAATGAGATGTAATAATTGTCATTGAGCAATGTTTTTCAATCATATCAGTTACCATTACTGCACATAGCACCACTTCAAGTGTTTCAATTACTATGTTCTCATTACCTAGGGAAGAATCCTTTCAGCAAATTGTGAGCAATATTTTTTTTTTCTGTTTCAACTTATCTCAAGTACTGCAAGTAGGTACCCTAGCTTATAAATCTCTGTCAAGATGTGATGTTATGAGCTAAACTGTTTTGGTCATGTTCAATTCGTTGTGACCCCATTTTGGGGTTTTCCTGGTAGATACTGGAGTAGTTTGCCATTTTTCTCCAGATCATTTTACAGATGACGAAACTGTTAAGTGACTTGCCCAGGGTCACACAGCTAACAAATGTCTGACACCAGATTTGAATGTAGAAAGATGAGTGTTCCTGACTCCAAGTGCTCTATCCACTACATGATCCAGTTACCCCAATGGTATGGTTTAGAGCAATGAAAAATTTTAAAACTTCCTCTGAGTTGGATTTCAAAAAGATAATCAAATGTAGAGGGGAATTCCTTGATCGCAGGAGTTTCAGGCATTTCTTAGAACTAAAAATTCTACAGTAATATTAAACACTTCAGAGACAGCCTGACCAACATCTATGAAAGGCAAAGTTGGGGGAGAAAAAATCAAGACAGTGGCAGCTGTTTCAGAATTTCAACTGTTTTTCCTTATATGTTAGAACTTGGCTAAGAGCCCTCTTTGAATCACATCCTATCAACTGTGCTTCCAGAAACATGTGCTTTTAAAACATGGCACTGTATTGTAGTCGTAAGGGTGACTTTTCCAGTTTGGAAGAACTACAAAGTGGTAAGTGCCACAAGTAGTGTTATTGATAAAAATTAATATTACCTTTGATTTCTATTTATTGATTTTATAATGTAATTTGCATATTTGCTGCATTGACTTTTAGAAACTGCAGATTATGCAAACTGTGTATTTAAGGCAAAATCTGCCTTAAAAATCCTGTAGGTCTTTTGGGGTGGGGGAGGGGAGAATTGGGGAGAAAATTTGGAACCCTAAATTTTGTGGAAATGAATGTTGAAAAGTTAAATAAATTTTTTAAAAAATCCTGTGGGTCTCAGAATTGGCTTAGAGGTATCGTTGAAAGGGAGTGGTAATATAGTTTTCAACTAGCCCTCCGGACATTCGCTTGCCAACCAGTAAAATCTGAAACCCTATAAACAAAGAACCAGTTTAGGCTGGGTCTCTCCCCAAAAGACAGCTCTCCACTCCTGGGCTCTCTTTATCAAAATTGGAGGTGGTTTGGTCTCCCCAAGGGGATAGCTAACTGTGGTGACCTTGACTGAGATGATTCTGATTTTCTAGCCAAGATCACCAAGGGCAGTTGAGGCCCATAAAGTAATTAGCATTCTTTAATTGTGGGAGAAGGATGTAGTCCCCATATCAGAAGGTCAACCCACTTTCCCAGACCCAGCTAAGGCTTATCAACTACATGGACCCCCCCACCTTTCTTTGGATCTCAATAAAGTTTTCTCCACCCACTAGGGTCCCTTTCTTGAGGTGGTCAGCGACTCACTTTATTAACAGCTGTTCCCATCACTATTAATAAACTGTTTTCTCACCCACAAAACTTGCCTCAGTGTCACTTTACTCACTCAAGTAGGGACAGAGGGACAATGGGAAGAGAGTATCGACCCACTTCAACAAAAACCATGGGATCTGTCTATAGGACATATTAGCTGAAAAGGCCAGAAGGGTTCAAAGTAAATGACAAAAGCACCTCCAGGAAGAAGGCCCTGCCAGCCACAAGTAGAGAATGGTTATGGATTACAGACAGGCTAATTTAGCCATGTAAGGGGTACATTAAAGGGATGGTCAGTCTGGAACACTTGAGTCCAAGTTCTGCCTGAAATTTGCTGGCTGTGTGACTCTGGGCAAGCCATAACCAATCAGGACCACAAATAACTAAGACTTTAAATTCTAGAGTAACTGTTTACATGTGACACTATAGGGAGTTTCCTCACCGAGTTCTTTACACGCAGATCTGATAAGGTTTGGGAAAACATTTTTCTAACTCAGGCTATTCTGACTTCCTTTAGCCTAAACGTCCTATTTATGTTATATGAAAATCATATTCCTCATGATAGCTGAGAATTAAATTTAGAAGGTAGCAAGCAAGTTACCCATTCTCTCCTCCATTCTGATGATTACAAATACCAAAACCAGGCACCAGGAATGCAACTACTAGGCCCTAACCAGAAAAAAAATAAAAGAGGGCTTTTGGAGTTACTGGGAAGGGAAGCTAGCATGCGGGTGGGTTGTTAGGTCTTGGTAAGTATTTATTCTTTTCATTTTAAAAATTGACTTGATCTATCTATAGAAGAGAATGAAAATGGCTAATATTTATACAACTCTATGCTTCTCCAGATGCCTAGAATCAATTGCTTCCTCATCTCTAGTTTAGAATCACTAAGTTTTCTTCCAAGTTCAGTTCATTTAAGCTTATCACCTTCTACATGAGGTTTTTGCTGACCTACTCAGTTGCTAGTGCATCACTCAAAGTATCTTACATTTATTCTGCATATATTTTGTATATTCTAATATATGCACATGTCTTCTCTGGAAAAGAGATTCTTGCTTCTTGAGTGTTTGCTTCTTTCCTTTTTGGGGGGCCATCTCTAGCACATAACTTGACACATAGCAGGCATCCAACAAAGGTTGATTCATCAGTGTTTGCTGAGCACTTTACATACATTACTTCATGTGACTCTCACAACAACACTATGAGGTAGATCCTGTAGGTATAATTTCCATTTCAGAGATGAAGAAACTGAGGTTCAGGAAGTCAAATGTCTTCCCTATGGCCATACAACTAGCAAATATCTGAGGTTAGATTTGAACCCACAACTTCCTACTCCTACATCCAGCACCCTGTCTATACCACATTGCCTCTCAGAAGGAATACAGAAATAGGAGTCAGGAAAATTTGCATTCTAACCCTAATTCTGCCACTAACTAGCTATGTGGGAAACCCTGCATATTCTCAGAGTAAAAGAAGTTTTCCTTGCATTTATTCAATGTTTTAGATTTAAAAACTATTTTTATCAATAGAATTACTTTTCTTTTCCTAATAATTACTTTGTTGAAGCCACTTGCATGTCATATTGCAGAAATGGCCAAATGTAATAGAATCCTTTTAGTTTACAGAAGGAACACTTCTAAAAAGGTCATCAAAGACTGTGGCCAGTTGAATTAAACAGGGTTCAGCTTGAATCCCAGAGATTCACCTTATTCTAGAATAACAGGATGCAGAATTGAGAGCTGGAAGGAACTTTACTCAATGCCTACCAAAAGTTCCCAAAGTGAGCAATACTGTCCCCTGGGGAGAACTAAAATGAAGGTGGGGTAGTAACCTCAGGTGTAATATGGGGGGCATTGAATAAAAACAAGGGGGTGGTGGAAGCATAAGGAAGGAAGAGAAGAAAATTTTGAAAAACTCTTGGGACACGTTTTATCTGTTAACAGAGCTAAAACCATTGTGACTACATTATTTTCCAAATAAACACACAAAATGAAAGTTACAACTGATCACTGATCAAGTTCACTAACAGGTCTTAACAAGCAAGTATTGGCAGGAGAGTGTGTCATGCATAGTCAGGAAGTCCAGTATGCATTAGCAAGAATATGTGCATGTAATAACTTGTTTACAACATGATAACATATGGTAATGATGCAATATTGCATCATCAAAATTTCAATGCAGGAAAAAACTCACAAATTTATAATAAATCATTATATTGAAGATGTCTCAAAAAAAATTGGATATATTTTTTGAAATGATGCAAAACAAAAAGTTAAAGGTTTAAAGAAAGTAGATTTCCAGAGGGGCACTGAGTAATTTCTTTTTTTAAAAAAGGGAATAGTAGGTCAAATAAGTTTGGGAATCTCTGGTCCAGACCAACCTCCTCATTTTATAGAGGAAGAAAATAAGGACCACTCTGAGAGGTAAAGCAGCTTAACCAAAGTTACTTGAGGATGAAGGGGAAAGATGATCTGAAACCATGTCTCCTAACTCCAAATTTACATCAGAAGCAAGAAAAGAGGATGGCTTAGTGGGCAAAGAAGGAAACGTAGCAACAAATGATCTTTCACTTTATTTTTACTCATTATTTCACCCTAGGCAAAAGGGTTTATACCCAGTTCCTTAACTCTCTATGATGCTGAGAAAAAGTATATATACAAGCTATGAAAATTTTCCCCCAATTATTCCTCTAGATAAGAACAAGCAATATGTATTCTAGAAAGGAATCATTCAATTAAAATGGATAAAGTTTTTTTTAAAAAATAGATTTATAATACAGCAACTTGACTGGTTAACAGGAATACCAGAAATTATACCCTTGCATTCAAGCTCATCCCCTTAAAAGCAAACACCATGGGAGAGAGAATACTGACTCTATATGTGAAAAATTTTAGAAATTCCTAAGTTGGAATTGCCTTTGGTGTCTGCCGCTCCTTATTTTGAATACGTGCAATATTGTGAACAGATTTTGTTTGAAACAGAAGTCACTCAGATCCCAAACAGGGATGAGGTGGGTTAACAGAGAGTCTGACTTCCTAATCTGGCTCTCAATCTAGCTTTGAAGGTGATTTCCAAAGAGGAATTCCAAAAATATTCCCTGGGCAATGTCAGCATCTTTGCCATGAGTGTCATGTTGCCTCCACAGATGACTACTTTGACGGAAAACATACATTTGATATCTCACTTGAAAGTTTACAAGTACTTTTCATCACAACATCCTTGAAAGAAAGGCCATGGAAGTATAATCATCTCTTTTATAGAGGAGAAACGTCCCTGAGATCACACACCCAGTGACAGAACCAGTGTTTAGACCTAGGTCTCATGACTTCATGTTTAGTGCTCTTTCTTCCATATCATATTGCCTTCCTCCTGTGATAGGTCATCTGAATGTCCAAGGATCTGACCAAATTTTTGCATAAGAATTGGAGTACAATGGTTACTGCTTGAAATTAGGAGATATTTTAACTGGAATTTAAATGGTTCTGTTATCCCCATGTAGAAGGTTTGTTAAAATGTTATTGTTGGATTTGACATATTACACCCTATAGATCAATAATGGATTGGTAGTGATAGCTATTATAATTACAAGTTGTGGTACACGTCTTGTGTTTATCCAAATGTTATTTTAAAAGACTTTTTAAATGTAAAATGACATTTATAAAAGAACTTCAAGGGTCTGCCAAAAAAGAAAACTTGTAGGGTACATAGCTATTAAAAAATACAGCTGACACTTTTCAAAATGAAATTACCTCGCTAAGAATCAAAGCCACAGATGTCTTCTTCTTTCTGCCAGAATAAGTATCATCACAGCTACCACCATGAGTCTGGATGGAAATGACTCTTTCAGGTTTTAATGAAGCAAATTATACTCCCTTCCCTCACCTCCCTATCAAAATAGCGAATTAAGGTTTCCTCAGATCCAACTGTGGCCAGTCACAATTAGATGAGGACACAGGGTCCCAGGTGGGTTAAAAGGTGTCACCTGAACTTTGCATTTTCAGATTGCATTTACACAGATACACACACACACACACACACACACACACACACACACACCATTTACTAAAATAAACCTCTGTTGTTTGTAATTTTTTAGCATTACTATGTTTTAAAGGGTAACTAGTGATTTAGAATCACAATCTTAATTTCCAAAATAACTGAACAGTAGGATCTATGACTGTCAAAAAAAAGATTTCCAGGTCTGTTTCTGTGATACCACAGAATATTTATGGATAGCCTAACAGGTATTTCTAAGTCTTCCCCCAAATTACAGTTCACTTTAACTTGAAAAAATAAATATCAAAAGCAGTATTGCTCTGTAAACAATCAGTCCCAGAATCCAAATGTCCTTAGGTTAAGAGATCTTTTGAAGTTGTATAGTTTATTGCTCTTCCTATGAGCATCCATACACATCCCAGCATCTCCTCTTGTCCTAACAACTTCCCAGGGCAAACATGTCTCTTAAGTCTTACAAATCCCTAGTCTGGAAGTACCTCTTAATATTACCCTTAATATATATGTTTCAACCTAGGCATCTTACTATGCATGTCCTTCCATAGAATGAGAAAATAGTTATTTACTACTACTAGTTCCTTCTTGAATTTATGGTTAATAAAGACCTTAACACTTATGGTTAAGTAATTTTAACTTTTCAATCTTAACTCCACCTCAGAATTTCTCATTTTCAACCTCCCCCATCCTATCTCACAACCATCTGCCATGTAAATTGGGGGCTTAATGACTAACCATGGAAATCTTGTTTTATTAATGTTACTGGTAAGTCTATATATGTAAAATCAGCCCTAAAGTGAGGTTACATTCAGGTTCCAAAAGAAAAGATGGAGCAATGTTCTATTAGTAGAGTGTTGTAAAGGTCTTAGATAGCATCTAATTAGGTATAAGTTAGTCTAGACGGTTATTAAGGTCTCCTTCTTAAATTGGAATTCCATAGTTTCATAATTCAACCCTTATCTGATTTCAAAGAATCTACTTGAGGTTAGTTATCTAACCTCAGCTTAAACCCCTTAAACAAGAGGGAACTCATTATTTGGCTAGGGACCAGATAGTGCTAACTGTGTGAAATTCTTAGATAAGAATCACTTCAGTTTCAGATAGCTCTAATTGTCTGGGACCAAAATCTGTTTCCCTATTACTTTCACCTCTTGGTCCTAATTCTCCCTGGGATCAAGTAAAGTAAATTTAATCCTTCACATATCTTCTTTTATTCTTGATTTCTCTTTGAGAATGTATTTCTCTTTATGTATAGCAATAAAATGGCAAGAATACAGATGCACAAACTAATCATCTTATTTTCTCTGTATTTTGGAAAAGACAGATACCTGTAACATTATATAGATGTCGTTTCCTTTTTGGACAGCAAACTAAAAGTCAGTCTAGAGCAAAACATTATCAGTGTAACACAAACTTCAAAGGCTCATTATTTCAAAACTAATGAGAGGCAGCTGTGGCACAGCTGATAGTCAAACCCCAAGTAAGAAAGACACCGGTTGAAATCCTGCCTCTACTGTGTTGGAGCAGCTAGGTGGCACAGTACATAGAATACTGAACCTGTAGTCTGAAAGACTAAGTTTAAATTGAGTTTCAGACATTTAAACCTATACTCAGATACAAGCTGGGCATGCAAATCACGTAGCCTGACAGCCTCAGTTTCCTCAACTGCAAACTAAGGATAATAAAAGCACCTATTGAGGATAAAATGAAGTATTTGTAAAGCACTTTGAAAATCCTAAAGCGCTACATAAATACTATCATCTTCATCATCATCTTCATCATCACTTTGGAAAGTAGTTTAACCTCTTAGGATCCAAGGAGATTCTACAAGATTATGAGTTGCAGGTGCTCAGCTGCATTAATAGAGAGTGTTTCCTCCCTGAAATGGCCTATGCTAGTGAAATCACAGATCTAATCTAAACAAGTAAACAAAAGGAAAAAAAAAGGATACTTAATGTAAAATGACAAGTGACATCCTGGCATCAAAGAATAGGAAAAAGGATCTTTCATTAAAATAAAATGACATCAAAAATTCAAAATAAAAAGATAATTTTGAGTCTTCTAAATTTGTTCTTCTGTACAAAGGAACCCCATTCAAGGATATGCTAAGAAACCATACATTTTTATTGATATTTTTAGGAGGTAAAACAATATTTTTACATACAAGTTGATTTTACAAACATTTCCATAAAATCACTTTTTTCCTTTCCTTTTAAAAATGTATTCTCATTTGGCAAACAAAAAAAAAATTAAACCATGATTTATCATATGCACATGAAAATTGGCACCAATACTTTCCCTTATGCTTAGCCTTGGATGTAACATACTATGACCTTTAACAATGAAGTTTATATCATAAAGAAACCTGTTAACAGGTCAAAATTGGTCTTATTTATGAGATGAAGCTAGTTACTGAACTGTTATGTCAGAATATGGAAAAAGTTGGAACTTAAGTATACACTAAGTATTGATACTATACATATTACAGGAGAAGGAATCTGCAACTGTAAAGAGACATGAGACATTCTTACATCACCACTCCCAACGTGGGAAGGAAGACCTTAACACTACTCTATAAAGTGCTGCTTGGTAAAAGTATCATTTACATACTGAGCCCCAGAGTCTGGAAAACAAGAGGCAGGGGAGGAAAGTCTTGTTATGGTAGAAAGAATAATTCTGCTGACCAGAAACTATCAAAACTCACTTTAAGGTGGTCCATGGGCTTTTCAAACTGCAGCAGTTTTTAGAAGTGGTTAGAGAAGCAAATGATAGCAAAAAGGGGAAAGGGGAGTGCTGAATCATCTCTACTACCTCTAAGAAAACACTTCGTAAAAAGACAAGGTCTTTTTGAAACTCTGGGCTATCAAGTTCATCTTTGTGAGTCATACAGTAGCAAAAACTCCCCTAGTTAAAGGAGGGGGGAGAAGGAATCTAACTTGGCATTAACAACTTCAGCAACATCCTGTCAAGAAAAAGCACAAGAAATTAAAAAGCATAACTTTATAGATCTAATACTTTTCTCCCACAATTAATGCTCGAACATGATTTTAATAATTTTAAAGTACTTGTCACATTTTACAATTTTTTCAATTCTTTTCTTATTTTCACATCAAAAGAACACTGCTATTCTACTCTACTGAATAGTTTTCATATATATGAAAAATGAGCAAGAGCATATCCTATTCTCAAAAGCCCTTCAAAATACAGTATACATTTTGCTGCACAATGCCTGTGCCACATTTTAGAAGGCATTCCTATTTTGATAGGACCATAAACCAAGTGTGTGAGAAACTTCATTTTCTGGTGAGAAAAATGGTTGTTACTGAAAGATGGGAAGCAATGTTTGTTACTCCAAGACCTTAGCCCTTTTCTCACTTATGGAAAAACATAAAGAAATACCCTACAAGGGGCTCATTTGCCAAGTGCTGTCATTTTCCTCCAAATGGAGAAAGGCTGCACCAATACTGACCATTTGCAGGAAATATATAAACTGAAGAAAGAATTGGTGATTCTAAAGAGGAAGAAAATGGCTAAAGTATTATTATACAATATAGTACTGGCATGACTTTAAAGTCTGCTAAAAATAATTTTCCATTTTATATTCCGAGATACTTTCAAAGTTACAAGCAGTGCACATATTAGCCCAAATGGCAGCTGTTTATTCACTTAAGAATTCAATTTTCAATGGAATACTTTGAACTCTTTTATATTTAAGGTGATGGTAAATACATGATAGTAGTGCCTTACCAGTAATGAACTAGGGGTGACTTAAAAAAAGATCACATACTGACCTAAGTTTCTATGTTATCTAAAATAGTCACCTGATTGGAAATCTTTTCAAAAGAAACATTATGATGTGAAGTTAAAAACAAAACACCTGTTAAAATACAAATTCAAAATTGCATTATCCAATAAAAATTGTAAATTAACAGCTGCACTATGGATGCAAGCTTGCATCGAGGCAAAAAGAAACATCCCTCGAACAATAAACTAACAATCTAAGAAAGCATACCTAAGCCTTAGCCCACTTCTGGAGGAACAAAATTTACCATTCAATACAGTAAACACAACTATCTTAAGAATAGTTATTTTTATTCCACAAGTTCTTAAGAAATTGCTGAAAATTACATACACATAACACCACTGAGAGACTACTATGTTAAGGCATGTGGTTTTCCTAACATAAAGGCTACTTTGAGAGCTACAAGTTACTAAACATCTGACACCATTACTGATAATACTTGATTATAGAAGAAGAAATTAAAACAATGTTAACCACATTTTAAAAGAGGACCATCCTTTCCACAGTCATTTGTCCTCTTTCAAGTGCACTGAGATCATGTTTGAGATTAGGCAAATCCTAATGTACACACACCAAACTATAAAATAATCCAAAAATACTACAATTATGCAATTCTGAAAACTACCATTACTAATCATAGGATGACACAAATTAGTGCCAAACTATAATATATATATATATGTAAAGAGTTCTTTTTAAAGCCCTTTCCTAGTGCCAAACTATAATATATATATATGTGTGTGTATGTAAAGAGTTCTTTTTAAAGCCCTTTCCTAGACCTAATAAAGGCCAAATTGTACTTCACTCTTTAGTACTGAGGTACTGGATAGCTCCAATCCCTTTCAAAAAATATATAAATGTTTGGTTGTAAAAGCTGTTTCTGAAACTTCTCCATTTAAGTTCTAAACGAAACTGTCTAAAGTTCAGGAAAAAGTTTCAATTCTCATTTGCCCTTAGGATTTTAACTTTTAATCCAATGTTCTCCAAACACCACTTTTTAAAAAATACTCCCAAGAAATTATCTTTATTTAGACTGTCTTCAACAGTCAAGGCTCAACTTTTTATTTCCTTCTCCTTGATTTTTTTTGTTATAGAATTGGAGTTCAACAATGGTCACAGATAGGGAAATGGACAGTCTTTTAAAAGAGCTTAAGCATAAAATGGGTCCAATAGGTTTCCACTTGCCTTTGTATATGGCATGTGATCATAAAGCAACAAACCTGAATTTAACAAAAATTAAAGCTATCTATCCAAATGACAGCTGCCTTTTGAAGATGTTAACGTGGGGTGATGATACATGTTTATTTCATTAATGCTATTATTAAAAAATTTTTTTCTTTGAAAACTGTCCTTTTGAGAGTTTGTGCACCATACAAAAACATCAGCTTTGTCACTTGATAGCAGTGCCTCATTTTGGACTAAAAATGGTACTTCCCTAGTTGGATCCTCCAACCTCAATTACTAGGCCTTGGTTCATAATGAATTCTATGCATTAGCATATACACTCCTTGAGGGAAGGGACCGATTTGCTTTCTGTACTTATGTTCCTATTGCTTCCCACAAAGCCTGACACTTAGCAGGGGCTTTATAAATGCTTTATCATTCACTCATTCATTCTGAATATTTTTAAAACCAAATCTGCCACCAAAGAAGATTTGAAAGGCTGAATGCATGAAAAGCATTGTAAAAGTTATTACCGTAAAAAAATACTTTTTTCAGGGTAAAATTTCCAGAATAATTGTTTTAAAGCATTATCATATATAGAAATTTGAGGTGAATACCAATTTCAGTGTAGCTCCATGAAAGTAACTTTGCATGGCAGATCGATCCATTTTAAAAGACTTCTAAGTCATATTAACAAATAGAGTATAAATTTAAAGACAACAAACTTCAATAAATCATATTGTGTAAGAAAAGGGCAGGGAGGATTGATCTAATATTTGTCTGAAATGAACATAAACCAAATCTTCCAATACTCATTTTTTATATGAACAGTAAAAACCAGCATAAGGAGTTGTAAAAGTGTTCTAGGAAATAGAGGCTACATTCAGCTAATTTCAAAATGAACAAATTCAGTAAAACCAAACAGTTAATCCAAAATGGTTTTTATTTTCTCTCCCCACAAATGCAATCTAATTAAAATTTCAAATGTACTAAATTTTTAACATTGAATTTTGTTCAATTCCATTATTACTTAATTTTCATTCACTTGGTAACTACAAAATTTTGAGTCTAAGTAAGGATCATAGTATAAATTTCAAGGTATGCGAATGACCTCAAGAATCTGTCTCTCCTTCTAAACAATGTCCCTACCAGATCAGATTTTTCCTGAACTCTGCTTATAATCAAAAGGTCCCGTAAGAAATAAGGAACCAACAGAAGAGTCCAGATAGAAAAACAACCTGCAGCTTTAGGTGAATCATTTCCTCTATGAAGCCTTTCACCTACTCTTACGTCTTACGGAAGTCATGATGACCAGTCTAATCATCCAAGTTCTATAAACTCAGATTTTCAAAGGATAAGATACATTGACCAAGGGGTGAGATTTTTACAAAAGATCATGAATTGTCACTAAGAATCTTGGTTCTGATTTTGCATATAATAATAAAATTAAATTAAAGCAAACTAATGTCTACAATAACATAAACTAAAACAATAAAAGAAAACAATGCTCTGTAATTTTGACTGAACTTCATCTCTGAAATTTGAAAAATGGCTTCTCTCTCCTTTAATTGCAAAAATGGGGGCTGTGGGAATACTGAATGTTGTCAGATGGGCTGGATCCTAGGATCATAGACTTAAAGTTGAAAGAGGTCTTGCATATCAATTTCAATAAACTGTTTTTCTCTTTATTTTTAAACTTTGTTACAAAATTCACAAGGCAGAATGGGAAATAGGGAGGAATATATATTCAGAAATGAATATGACATAAATAGGTCATCAATTTTGAAAAAAATAAAAATTTACAAACAAAACAAACAAACAAACAAAACAAATCAGCCCCCTAGAATCCAGAGCTGGCAGGGACTTGAGAAAGATAATCTTATTCAACTCCTTTACTTTAAGATGAGGAAATTGAGGTCTGTATAGGTGAAATAGCTTTGCACAAAGTTAAACAGCTAAGAAATAGCAAAGTTAGGATTCAAATGCAGCTCCTTTAAATTCAAATCCAATGGTCCTTACACTACAAACTTTTATATGCTCATTATCATTTCTGTTGCACTAGAAGAAAGATGGTTGGAAAGGACCATATAATGTTAAGGGTTTAATATTAGACTTCATGGTCAAAATAAAAATGAAGACTTGCTGAATAATTGGAAGAATTTTAATCTGTGGAAAGAATCAATTGTACATTTGTATGATTACAAACAACTGACTTGATATGAAATCCCAACATACTTGAAGTTGTGATGTTCCATCATTGTTTACTTCTACGTGAGAGAGCCCTCTGTAAGTAGTTTCCCTACTCACAAAGAAGGGAGAGTTCAATTCTCCTCCCAAAATGTAACTTCCCCAAAAGTGAATACTGCAGAAAACAAACAAACAAACCAAAAAACTGGCCAATATAACATGCTAGAAAGAACTTGGAATGGAAAGGCAGGGGGTGGGGATCTAATTTCTGCCCTTAGCCTTTATACTAACTAGTCGTACAAATTTAAACAATTCTGTAACTTAATTCTCAATTTCTGTATGTGTTAAATGAGATTCAAACTATTTGAGATTGATGTGGTAAGAATCAAATAGGATGAAAATATGCAAAAAAATACTGAAAAGTTAAACACACCATACAATTGCAAGATGCCATTTTAAATTAAAATTCACTTCACTTTGAGAATCATATTCCTTTAGATAACCAGAGATAAGGAAGAACTGCAAAACCTGCAAAGTTAGGTTGACTATTCTGAATTCACATCACTTATGTGAATGCCATTTGTTTTGATTGTGTACACTGATCTAAGAATTCTAACTCCAGCTCTCTTCCTAAATTAGCGATATGATACTGGTAAATATCCTGACCTATCTCACCTATCAGTTCAACTTGAACACCAAGTGATTCAAAATGAGGTAGATATACTCTATGTCCATGGTCTCACACACATTTGAGACAACTGACAGAAATGAAACAATTTGTGTGCCCTAATGAACAGTATGCAATGCTTCCATTAAAGTTTCTGGTTTGTGCATAGAGGAACTATTAGCTATTGTTAGCAAGGACAGGGGGTAAATGGGAAAAAACAAAACAGAAAAGAGGAAGGTATTGGGGGCTGGAAAGGAAAACAAAGGAAACAGAAAAAAGGATCCCAAAATCAGATATTTAGAGCTAGAAGGGACCATCTACAGAGAAGGTAAGAAGAGATCTGCTCAGGGCCATGTAGCTAGTAAGTGTCTGAAGTAGGATTTGAACCCAGATCCTTCTTAATTCAAATTCCAATATTCTATCCATTATTCTAAGCTGGTATTCAATTTAGACAATCAACATTTCATTACATCACACCACATAAACAAAGTTTTAATTTTAAAAAAAGTCACTACTATAAATCTCTCAATAGAGAAAAAGGGAGACAGAGTAAAATAATTTCTAGTCTCAAAGAAAATCAAAGTTATTAGGGATCTTAGAGGCCATCTATTCCAATCAGCTAATCTTGCAGGTAAGGAAACTGAGGTTCAGAAAAGTCTGTAAAATAAAAAACACTTTGTTAAAAAGAAAAGGAATGGGATGCCAACATTTGGAAAGCAAATTACACTCACAAAAAATTTGTCCTCTGCTTTCATTTCTTTCAAAATAAGAATGTTAAGAAACTCTTTTTAGACTTTCCCTCCCCTTTAGCATAAGAAAAACATGTTAAAAAAAAAAAAAGCTCCCTGCTCAAACTTAATTCGGACTAAAAAACTACATTAACTGAAACGTTCTCAATATATTGACTACACGTTCTGATTTAAATTACTCTTCAGTATTTTTTAATTCTAACATCTTTGTAAGCAAGTATATATATATATAATACTCATGATTCTCCAAACTATCTTGATAAAGAAGACTAATTCTATTGGTCATTCAATACACAAGTGCAGGATCAGAACTTAAGATCTAATTATTAAAATTTTTTTTTCAATTACCAAGCATTTACTTCTTTTTCCAACAGAAAGCAATTATGAGCAAATGCCCTAGGTCATCATTCTCTACTTGATCATGTGTTGTTAATGCTCTTTTAGATTTATCAGCTTGTTTGGATTAGGGGTGACTACTTCTAGTAAAAGACTAGATATTCCCGAGTGTCTGAAGAGGACATCAGAATATAATTCAATTTATGATCGGAAGTACTTCCATTATGTTACTTTCCAAAAAACTAGGCAAAATCAGTACAATTTTATGAAACTAGTCCATTATTAAGAGAAATAACTACTTAAAACCTTCCTTTCTAATTACCACCACTCATATGTAAGATATAAAGATAGGTTGTACTAAACTTATCTTCTACAGGTTTAGTACAACAAGGCACTTTGAGCCACTAAAGCACCTATTAGCAAATGGCAGCTAAGTGCTAGTGTGCACCCCTTCATCCCAATAGTGTTCAACTCAAATGTGTAGAGTATACCATGGTACCCTAGGTCAAAATAAGCAAATGATTTAAACTATAGTTGTCCCTGAATCACTCGCTGGCCTTTCAGTATTTACCACTCTCCTTCCTACTATGTTTCTGGCTCATTAAAAAAAAAAAGGTAGTCAAACCCCCCTAAGCCTGTTCCTTCAACTTCCAGGGGTTGGACTACTTTATTCTTAAGAAACAGAATTATATACAGAAATATATTTTGTATGACTACATACATATAATCTACATCAAATTGCTCACCATCTCAGGGAGGAGAGAAGTGAGAGAGGGAATGAGAAAATTTGAAACTCAAAAAAAATTTTTAAGTGAATGTTAGAAATTGTCTTTACATCTAATTGGGAAAAAATAAAATATTTTTAAAAGGAAACAGCAATACATCTAGAAGTTTAAAATTTAGCATTATATTTAGATGCTTTAACTAATGTTTTAAAGTAAAAAGAATAATTATTCTAGGCACAAATGTGCCACTAATAAAAACTAAGTTGTAACTATATAATCAATCATACTCAGTATTAATAATTTTTACAAACCAATGAACAAAATAACATAATTTTTTTAAAAAGCTGCCTTAATAGTTTTATACAACCTGAACTATTTTAATTTTACTTACACTCTTTTCATTAATTTTTATTTTAGTCTGCTGGGCTGTGATTATAAATTTAGGAAAACTGAACTCACACAAAAAAGAAGTGAATTTTGATTTTAAAAACTACCAAAGTTCACCATAACAGATTAATGCAGATTTTACAAAGATCATTCTTGAAACCAAAGAGGTGTTATTACTGGAAGACCCAACTATTTTTAACACATGCTACAACAAAAGCATGGAGAATAAAGAGTTCAACAACATGTGTAATGTTTGTGAACACAATGTTTGTCATATATACTTGAACTACTACTATAAACAAATTGTCATCTTTCTCCCTCATAAATTACCAGCATTCAACCAACAGCTTTTCTGTAGATAATATCCACTGAACCCCAGAAAGAGACCTCACAGTCCAATCTATACCTGAGTAGGATTTCCCCTTTACAATATCCCTAAAAACTAACCATCTAGCTTTCACATGAAGACCTTCAATTAAGAAAATTCACCATCTTGTGAAGCAGATCAGCCCACTCTGTGACAGTCATAATTGCTAGGAAGTTTGTCCCCTTTATGGAGTCCCAAATCTGACTGAGAACTCTAAACACCTTCCTTAATTCTGCCTTCTGGGGTCAAGTAAAAAAAAAAAATCAAATGTTATCACCCAATGATCCATATTCTACTTCACATTAATATGATTTTCCTTGAAGACTCTAAACCTATGTACCACAGGTATCAGAGATTCAATAAAGAGAATTCACGACCTCCCTCCAATCCTCTCCTCTAATTTTTTTTGTTGAAAATACATCTTCCTTCTGATCACTCAAGACTGTAAGCTAAGTATCACTCTTCCCTTTCCCTCCTCCCACCCATATCTAATCAGTTGCCAAGTACTATTTGCATTTGACCCCTTTACTCCACTGACAAGTTATAATACTCTAGATTAGGTCCCTCATTATCACTTGCCTGGACTTTTGCCTTAGCCTGTCTCATTTCTCTTCTCTCCAATATTTCACTCTCATAATTGTCAAGCAAACTTCCTTAAGTACAGATCTGACCACTGCTCCCTTCCTCCAGTTGTACCCTATTACCTCTAGGATAAAAATTTATATATTTTTTAGATTCTTAACCCCTAAGTAATATGGTTGCAACCTACCTTTCCAGGATTACTGTGTATTATTTCTTCACACTATACATTCCATCCAAACTGGCCAACTCAGTTTCCCTGCATGGGACTTTCCCTTTCCCATCTTCACTTCTTAATATCTCTAGTTTTCTTCAAAATTCAGCTTTAATACCAAGATCTAGAGGAAACTTGTTCCAAATTTTCAACTCACCAGGACCATACTATCCTCCTCACCCCTGAAATTATTTTGTATCTATTTTGTATACATGTTTACTTTTCTACATTAATGTTATTTCCCACTCTCTCTAGGCAGGAACTTTTCAATTTTGTCTTTCTCCAACACCAAAGATGGTGCTTGGGAATATAGTTGGTGCTTAATAAATGCTTACTGAATGAAGTCTAGCCAGACTCTTAAGCCCTACAAAGAAAGATTACTCATGTGCATTCTGGTTATGTGCTGAAGACCTACACTGGAATAAAGTGACCAATTCTAGTAGTCTAAACCAAACCTAAAGTGAACCGATTAGTACTTATGTTTCAGATACCTTCCAGTACTAGTAAGCAAATATTTATTGAGAACAGTGTTTATTTTCAGAAGGATTTCCCCAAATGAGTTTTTATTTCCTTTTTCCCCCCACTGAGTCCAGGTTACACAGTTTAGTTCCTCTTTCCCCCTTATATAGCTGGGTTAGTCCAACTCTACTTTATCCAAAAGAAGGTATATCTGTGATTGCCTGGCCTTTGACCTTACTCTGGTAAGAGGTCTTCTACTACATCAAAGCCTTTCTGGTCAAAAGGCCCTCTATCTCAAAGATAAAGAAACGTCATATTTCTATTATCCAAGGAACTTTGGTGGGGTAATATAAAATAGAAGGTGGGAAAAGAACCCAATCGTTGTCTCTAACTACCAGTGAGGCAACTTCTACTCCAGATCATAGTGAATTGGCACACAAAGTAACTTTACTGAACACAATGTGAATGAAAATCCCACAAAGAACAAAGGCACAATCAATGAGAGTGGAGGCTATTAATGACCTGATAGGTCTCTGGACTGGTTAGTGAAGTCAAAATGATCACCAGGGATCATCAATAGGTAATCTAAATTATTATAACAAACTTGCTGCCTCACATGTCATAAAAATGATCCTTGATTCTGAAAGGTTATGCCAATGCAGTACAAGTTCTAGCAAGCCCTAAAATTCTGGAAAACCTTCTAAGATGTAACAGATTGTGCCTCCTACCCAAGGCCCATTGTGGCTAAGTATGAAGAAACTCATCACCAGAAGGTTAGCCAGGTGATTTCTTTTTTTGGTCATGGCACCCCAAATACTTTGCTTCAAAATAGTCTCATTATCCGACAATTGATCACTATGACCCCTCTGTCACCTGAAGACTCCTATCTTAAGCTATGACTTTAGTTTTTGTAGGTGGAATTCCCAAGAGACTCTCTAAAAGGTTACTAATTAAGTTACCAAGGAAGAAAAATCTTACTGACAACTAAAAGCACATCCTAGGATGTTCTGAGCCCCCTTCATTAGTGAAATGGTTGTTACATCTTGTCTAATGAACACATTGCAGTGAATTGGACCTTTGTAGAATTGAGATGTAACTAAATGCTCTTAAATTTTCTAGATTTAAAAACTTAAAGCAGGAGACTCATTTATACAGCTTCCCAGATAGCTCTTGTTAAGGGGGTGGAACAAGTAGAAATGATTACCATAGCATTCAGGTAGCATGGTGTAGTGGAGAGTGGACTAGCATTGGAGTAATACTTAGGTTCATGGTCTGTCTCTTGATACACATTAGCAGTGTGAATCTAAGTTACAAATTACTTATCAGGAAACGAAGTTTCTACATAAGAGTTTATCCACATCAACAAAAACATAAGTCTTAACCATGAGTACTTCCCATGTCGTCCTTCCCAAAAACACACTACCAGACTCTCAATACCACTATTTGTAACAAAGACTCCACCTACTAGGCAAGGGGCTTAGGAGCTATACTAAACAATCCCTGCAAGGTTTAAAATCGCTTTCAAAATAAGGAGGATGAACGGAAGGTTGTATCTGGGCCATCCGACAGATACTTTTAAGCATACTGTAACATTTGAGTTGCTATGCCACTTCAGTCTTTGAATATTTCATATGAACTGTATGACTACACCTGGACAATATTCCTATTTATTCCACACACAGCCCTTATCCTGTCAGTACTGGTCCACCTCCAGGAATATAACCAGCATGTCAAGTTCAAAGAGTACACATTTAACACCTGTAACATGTGGAGTTCTATAGTTTCTTTATAAACTGGAGTAAAGTTAAGCTCCCATTCAACAAAGAAATCCTTTCTGTAACATTCTTGACAGTGTTTAAGCCTCTGCTTAAATACTTCCAATAATAAAATATCCATTCCTTAACCAACCATTTCGTTGTTAGACCTAAGGGTGGTAATGGACCTTCTGTCAATTGTGTTTTGTTTTTAGTGTCTGAAGGCATTACATAAGAAAGTACTTCTTCCCACATAAAAGTCCCTTCAACTACTGGAGACCATCATTCCTTCCTCTCCAAATAATTTTATTTTTCACTATTCCAAAACCTTAAACAATTCTTTTCACGATGTCTAACAACCAACCTGATCATGCCTCTCTGAATGTACTCCGGTTACTAGGACTCTCTTAAAACATGGCACACAGTACTGAATATTATTAACATTTGTGAGCAGCCCAGCACACTGTTCAATGGAATGATTACTTCCTTTAACTGGGACACATTTTATTTTTTTAATCAGCTTCATGAGGCTGTTGGTTCATCCTGACTATAGTAAGTTAACCAAATTTCCCCAGCTTTTTGGATATTATCTTACCTCCTTTTCTTACTCAAAGGAAATGAATCTGCAAAATACTGTCCCAGACTGACAACCCAGGGGTAGTTAAGTACTAATATAATAGTTCCTGGGATTCTTGTTCAATTCACTGTGAAGAAACTCAGGCTTTGTAATAGTCCCTAAAGTACCTTTGAGATACTAAGACACCAATTAGCCCTAATTTGGAGGTAATCAGGGCCCAGCTGAACCTTATGGTCAAAATCTGCAGTACCAATGTCTTGTTAGATGGCACAAAAAGTTGGAAGGGCACAAAAAGGTATAACTGTGTCTTTACTTTTTCTGTACATTATTATCTACAGAACTTAACTAGAAGAAGAACTATGTGCTATCAACCATATTTTAATTCTGGCAACTCTCTGAAGGGCTTTAACATCCAAATCGTATTATCTATACTGACAATCACAACTTGCAGATCACTGTAACATTTTTACCTTAAATTTCCAATCCATCATATTGTTACTTTAAGGAAAAATAAGCAAATACTTTCAAAGAATCTTAGTTACATACTCCTGGAAAAGGAAATAACCCTAACCGGCAAAACAGTCCTAACTAAATCTTATAAGGCTAATAATCTAAGTGATAGTCAATTTGAGCCTCAGCACAGGAGAGGATAATTTCTTCAACAAGTCAGTCTCTGGAGGGTTAAAGAGTTGTGATAAGATGTTGGAAGAAAATAAGAACAGACCATTCCACATTTAATCCTGTATCTGTCAAAGTAAGACAGATGCTAACATCTGTGCAATGTGGATTAAGTAAAAGCTTCCCCCTTGTTACCTGTAAAGTCTGGTGGTATGTTCATATTCACATGTAAATTTTGCTCATAAAAGATGGAAGCCATCAATACAGCCCTACTCATTTGATTATACACAAGGTTTTCAACCTCTGTGGAATCCCGGACAAGTTCACATGTGACAATATGTATCAATTCAGTTTCTATTATATCTTCTTTTCTGTTTTCCAGGTCAAGATTCCTGACTTTAACAACAACAATATAAAGGAAAACCACTTGAAAAGATTTAAGAACTCTAATGCAACAACCAACCTCACCCCTAGGAAACCAATGACGAAGAGGTGAAGGATTCAAGTTGCCGAATAAGACATATATCTGTGAACATGACTGACTTGTAGGATTGTTTTGCTTGACTATGATTATCTGTTACAAGCCCTGTGTTTTTCTTTTTGCTCCTGGGGAGGGGGATTACTGGGAGATGGAAGATAGGAACTTATCAAAGTACTGCTAAAAGTGGGTAGGGGACACTGAAGCATTTTTAAAATGAACATTAGTTCAAAAGGAAACAGAGACAAGCAGGCCAGCTTTGAAAGTAACATGTTGAATTTATTATAACTTTTTTTAAAGCAAGCAGCACATAATAATGTGGGGTTTCACATATAATCCTTTTTTCTGTTCTATTTGTATAAAGAAATATTAAATTCAGAATAAAAAAATTAAAAACAAATTTCATTTGATGTTAGCTAATCATGCCAAGATGAAAAGGTAGACCAAGTTAAGTAACCTAAATCTGCAGCAGTACTGACCTCCTACAATAAATGGCTCATTCTAATTAATTTCCCTTACAAATGAGTTCCTCCCCCTAGCCCCCCAAAAACTCCTACTTCCTCCATTGCAGCTTATACTTTTTGTTACTTTCCAATCTCTCAATGCTACCTTTACACTCCACTGCTCTGTAACAGCTTAAACAATCTGTAAGCTGACCTCTAAAAACTCTTGCAGCAAAGGTTCTGTACAAAGTGGCAGATGCCTATAAAGCTCAAATTGACTCTGAATGTCTACTGAATTTTTCTACACTGTCCAAACCGATATTACAAAATTTAATAGGCTAGAAAAGATTTCAGAGGTCATCTAGTCCAACTGACAAATAAATTAAGGATACTCTCTATAATATCCCCAACAAATCATGACAACAGTCCTCATTTGAGATAGGGGAGTTGAATTCAGATTAATTATGGTAACAATCTCAGTCCCAAAGACTGAAACATAGACTAGCCCAGTCTCAGAGAACATGACAGAACTTCCTTCCTCTAGGTAAGAAAGAGAACTAGGGGCTGAATGTTGTAGCTGTTTTTGGATGTGGTCTCTTTGTCTGTCAATTTTGCTTAACTGCTTTTCTTTGTTACAAGTGAGGGTCCAATTTGGGGAGGGAATATTTTCTATAGAGCAAGAATCTCCAAGTTGCTTCCACTAATCCTCATATGGCATGGCATCAAGGCTTCTCATCATCCTATTTACCTTCTTCCAGTTGCTCTCTACTTACAAATATCTTTCCTAAAATGTGGCAAGTAAAATGGAACACAATACTTGAGGAATGGTCTGGAAAGGGAAAAACGTTGGACTGTCATCTTATTCCTGAATGCTGCTCCTCTCTTAATTTAACCTAAGACCAAATTAACTTTTTTGGACAGCTATATCACACCTTTGACTCCTGTAGAGCTTGTAGTTAACCAGCCCCAGTCCCATCTTTTTAAAATGAATTCTCTACTGCACTTACTCCTTCTTGTACTTATGAAGTTGACTTTCATTAGTGAAATATAAGTCATTTATCCCTATCAAAATCATCTTACTAGAACCTGTCCAACCATACTGGATCCTGACCATGTCATATATCTCCCTGTTTTGTGCAATCTGCACACCTGATAGGTATGCCTTCTATGCCTTCACCCAAACGGATAAAAAAGGTTAAATAACAGAGGGTCAATACAGATGCCTTGAGCACTACGTTAGAGGCATCTTTACAGGGAAGTCTCTCTGCAGGTTTCCCACCTTTGCTCTAGATTCTACCACACCAGCTGGACCAGTATGTCAACCTACACCACTAGCTGGCTCATGGAATGAGGTATCTTACTGGGATCTCTAAGGAGGGTTGACTTAACCATGTCCCTAAGGAACACAGGCAACAGAGTAGAGGCCTAAAGTGGGGTACACTAGTTTCTGGAGATAGAAGTCTTCTTTTAAAAACAACAACAATATTAACAGTTCACACACATATATTTCACTTTAAGGTTTACAAAACTTTTCTCTTTAACAGAAATAATGAATACTTTTGGGCTAACTAAAGAGGCTCAATCTGCTCTCAGGTGATCTACTATAGCAAACTATGGCTCTTTAAGATAAAGAAAGTTCCACAAAGAAGAGTGGGTGACCTACTAGCTATAAAATTGCCTCAGTTGATCAAGTTTCTCTTAAAATAGTTATTTTCCAAAGCATTCCTTACACAGACAGCCCTAATAAAGATTTTCCTGGGTTATCTGGCAACTGTTATATCTTAACACTTCAGATCCAGACCCTTCCCTGGAGAGTCTAGATAAAGCAACTAAATCAGATCTACCCAATTCCACACCAACCCTAGCTTTCTTGACCAATCTTGTGTCACACACTGCCTCATTATGATGACCTAGATGGTTTTATATTCTGTTCCTACAACAAGGCTTTGTTATTTAACCATGACAGGTCTTCTTGGTGACATTTTTACTTAAGTTGATATGGAAAATCAAAGTGTATTCTCTAAGTAATACATCACAACACAGGTGGAAGAGAGAAATGAACACTCATAGGTATACTGAGCAATGCAAAGAAATTAATCTGTGATGCACATGAATGAAGTATAAAGTAGATAATAAAAGGTCAATTTAACCATGTTATATACAGTTTAAAAATGCTTAAATCTGTCCAAAAGCTATAGACTTTTTAAAGGCACATAAACTCTATTAGCCTACATCCAACATTTCAGAACTAACTCCATTAAGCTAATATAAATTAACTGCTCTCTTTATATTGTTATAACAAAAAAAAACTTTATATTATGAAGAAAAAAGATAGCACCTTATACTTCAATCACTTAGCAGTTTTAACTTGTTTTATACAAGTGACACCAGAACTGCCATGGATTAAGTTCATAGAACCATAAAAGTTTAGAGCTAGAAGGAACCTCAGATATTATCTAGTCCATATTATCTAGTTCATTTCTTTTGAAGGAACTGAGGTTCAGAGTGATTTACTTGCTCAAAGATACAGAGGTGGAAAGCCAAGACTAGAAATAAGGCCTTCTGTCTCACCCAGTGCTCATTCTCAATTACATGGTGTTTATATAGTGTAAAATGATGTTGATCAAGTTATCAATACAGATATTCTCCATTAATAGCAAATTTATTTTTACCAGAATACCAAATTTCCAGAATTGACAAAGTAGGGCACTAAGAAATTTCAGGCTGAGTTACAGTGGCATTCACTACTGAAGTGTGCTACAATAGCCGAACTCTCTGAGACACTGTAAATACACATCAAAAAAACAAGAAGTAGTTGCGCTAAATTCTAGGAGGTATAAGTGTGGAGCCAAGGTATTCCCAGGCATGGCAGATGTTCCTGTGTTCTTGGAAAAGGGTAGAGGTGATTAGGGAGGGTCTTACACTTCAAAAAATACTATAAAAGCAGTTCCAGTACAACAACGCCAGCATTTAACAGGCCTGGCCACCATCTTATCCTCTTTCTTTAAAAAGGAAATTACAACTCATCAAATTGGAAAACTTTTCCCAGAAAATATATTGCAAATTTTATAAGAACATTACCAGGAGGAACAATGGTTAGCTTTTTTAAAAAATCATATATCACAAAAAATTTTGAAGTAATTCATTTAAATCCATAATATCCCACCACCCTCTCCAAAAGAAAAAAAAATCCCTATGAACATGCCAGGATTTAAATCATTGATAACTAATCTAATGACATACTTTTACTCAGTTTAGAAAGGTATTACCATTTAAATCACTCCTTGGGTAGAAAAAAAATGCTCAATAAATAGCAAAATCAAATATTTGAATATATTTGGTGCAAGGCACCTAAGTATTGTGCTTGTCAGATACTGTATTGAAGATTTTTAAATTGAATCCAACAGCTGGGAAATCAAGACTAGATTTGTAGTCTTGTAGATTTGTACACGAAATTACACTAATGCAACCTAGCATATATAGGATGGACAAATAATAACAAACACTACATGATATTTTTTTCAGTTAGATTAAGTCAAATTTAGTCTAAATTAAGAAAGAGGAAAGAAACAATTACCATTTAAATAGCAGAACTGTAGGAACAATAAGGGATTTTTTAAAAAAATGATTTCTTACTGAAAAAGATGACTACAAGACTAGGTTGAATTTTTTTAAAGCACTGTGAAACACAGCGGCAACTATTTGGCGATAACCATAAAAGACAATATGTGTTCCACAATCTTTGCAAACTAGCATCCTGCAAACAATCTTTGCAGCTGAAGGGCTAAAATCAACCCTATTTTGCCAAACTTGAATGTAAAGTTTACTATAACATTGTATTTAGTCACAAAAATTGATTTCATATACCTAAAAGCAATTTTGGCATACTGTAAGTAGCTTTGAAGAGCCAACTTATAAATTGTAACATTATACTAATATCTTAACTGAAATAGTCTTCATATAAATATAAACACATCCTAAACTATCTTACAAAGAAGCTGTTTTCCAAAATGAACATAAAAATTCTAAGATTAACTTAATGAGAAGCAATCTACACATATACCACAGAGCAATAAGTTTAAATCAGACTAATTTGAGTTGTGTAGCCCTTTATTAGCAACTAAAATAGAAGGTATCTGTTGTACAACACGGGTAGTAGTTTACTATACTGGAGATTTATTATATTCTAATACAGATCATTTATAAATGCAATTTTCATTATTAAAAAGCTTCCACCCTTTTTTGTTTGTTTATAATTTGCAAAACTATTCTGAAAGCTGAATATATGTGCACAGGTCTGCAAAGAGTGCAAATTTAGAATATGGTAAATGCTTTACAGGTTGTATTTGAAGGACCATCTGCCACCATGACTTTACATCCATCATCACTTTTAAATCATAAAATATTTTGATGCCAGCCTTCCTTCCTTCCTTCCCTCCATTGTCCTAAACAAGAAAGCATTTTATAATGAGTTGAAATTAAGGAAGGACTACACCTACTAAAAAAGAAGAGAAGAAAGTTCTATTAATTTTGAGGTTTCAGTATCCCCAAAGACCAGGAACTGTATCTTTGTAAGGGCTAGGCTGGGACCTCATTTAGAGAATGAGTATGTGCAGGTGGTATCCCTGAGTATTCAGAGCTTCAGTGGACTGTAAGCGCTCCAGCTGCATAACTCACTGAACTGTCTTGCCAGTTTCTACACTGGCTTGACTGGGCATAATTCAAAAATGAAAAGCTCATATTCATTCCATTCTTCTGGAGCTCTGTGATAGCCTAAGGAGAAGAGGTGGAAAAAACATAGTTAGGACAAAAATTATACAGAAAGCAAGGATTGTAAATAAGTAATTAGTGATTATCTCTTCAACTTCATCAATAATTTCTAAACCTCTTTAACTTTCATCCTTTTCTTGAAAGATTTGGGGCTGCCTTTACATTAAATAGGTTTAGTAAATAATATTCTGACAGTTCTTTCTTCAAAGGTCTTCCCCCAAGTTAGCAACCATTATTACTGTGGAAAATATTATCACCTCATCATTCGTTCAAACAATAAACTTCAGCTACCGTAAATTTTAGCTACTCTTTCTCTCTATATTTAATAAGGCTACTCCTAATATACCTACCTCCAAGCCCTTGTTTTAGCCTCAAAGATAAATTTCTGACTATTTTAACCCTTGAACTACGGAAAACTTTTCCTTACCAGAGTTGAGCCCAGTGAAATACTAGTTCAGGTACATCTATAATATTTTGATGCCCTGATTTCCAAAATTCAAATAAGATACTATATGTAAAGTACTTTACAAACTTTAAAGATCCATAAAGCTCAGTTGTTAATTTTTAAATATATATGCTTACTCCCAGGAGTAACCGGGTCACTCAGATGTAATCCTTTAATTAAAAAAATATTAAGTGCCTGAGAGAGATACCAGGTACTGTGGTTGGTGCTTTGGATACGGGGAAAAAACTAAAACTAATAAAGAAACTAGTTCCACAAGGTACTAAGATTATAATAAGAGAAATAACATGTATATATATATATATTAAGTAAAGATAAAATACACTGAATACAAAACAATTTTAAGTGAAGCAGAAACAACTGGGAAAATGAAAAAACTTATAGATGAGATGGCACTTGAGTTAAGAAGAAAACAATAGGAGTTCGACAGTTTGGATTCTTACAAACTGCCAATATACATCTCTATAGGTAGTGCAAAATCTTTAAACCAAAATGTTTCCTCTGTAACAACCACTGTGACCATATTACTTGCAACCACCTCCTTTAAAATCTTCAACTTATTTCTTATTGCTCTTCAAATCACATTGGGTTTTAAGGTTCTGATGCCGAATTCTCCCCATCATGTTAAATTTTCCAACTCTAAAAGAGAAGCCTTGGAGTTGAAAGAGATCACAATCATCTAGTTTAACCACCTCACTTTTGGAAGGAAGAATATGAAGGTAAAGCTGCCCAGAAGGTCACACAGTTAGTGAAACCAGGATGAAAATCTCAAACCTCCTGGCACCTAATCTGATTCTGTGTCTCTTCTCTCATCCCTATTAATTACCTACTCCTATTATTTGTTCCACATCTTTTCTGCTTCCTAAATTAGTTTCCCATTCTTCCTCTTAGGATATCTACCCATCTCTCTTACTGTTATACTGACTCTCTAAACTGTCTCACCAAGATTCTTGGTCCTTTCTCCTTCTTCAGATAAAGCTACAATATAGGAAGATGCATTGTTACATATCTTGTTTCAAAGAGTTCTTAAAGAAAAAGAACTAGGCTTTTGTTTATATATAATCTACAAAAATGTAGCTTCTAATCAAAATAGATCTTTGAAAGAACATCTTGGTAAGAGTTCAGAAAAGGAAATACAATTTTGACAGAATGTCAGAACTGGAAAAAGACCATAGCTATCTAGTCCAATCCTTTCATTTTATAAGGGCAGGCACTCAAAACTAACCTAAAGAGTATGACTGACTTGCTAAACGTCACATAGCAATTTTGTGGCACAGACAGGAATAGTGCAGTTGAGTGTCCTTTCCACAATGCCACTTATATTCTCTCAATGAGGTGACACCAACAAGTATAAGATAGCATTCACTCCAATCTAATAGTTTATAAATATATATGTACGTGTATACACAGACACAGACACAGACACAGACACAGACACAGACACACACACACACACACACACACACACACACACACACACATATGTAAGAATAATTATAGTTACAGACAAATAGTTATAGACAAATTGGAAAAAATATACTACGAGTATGCCCAGTAATGAATTAAGGCCAATCATTTCATTTTGGATGGAAACAAGTTATAAAGTCAAGGTTTCACAAGTGTACTCACATTTAGTAACACCCCAATGGGATGTCTTCCACATATTGTGTTATGGTATTTCTTCAAGTAATTGCTAAAAGATACGGGGTCTAGTTGTTCTATAATACTCATGCCCTGAAAAAAAAGAAAGCATTTTTACTTTTAATTAGACATGGGAAATGTTCCTTCACACAGCTAAGCATCATAATTAGTTAGAGAAAACATACTGAATAAATTCAGGGAAATATCAAATTAGAGTAATATCTCTTATACTCAACTATCAATTAACCATGCAGTAATATCCAGAAATGTCTTAATCCTTCATTCTGGTCAATGTCATGCTTCTTACTCTACGCTGTTCATATTCCCTGAGCGTACTTCAGTTTTCTATTTTGCTTACAGGGCAAATGCTACAATGCATTCTAAAGTTAAATATAAATTTTAAATTTATTTGCTATATTTCAGTATCTGTCACCATTCTCCTTTTGTAGGAATAACTGAGTTGAACATTTTTGACAACAACCTTTTTTTATTTACATAACATTTTTGTGAACACCTGAAGTGTGTAAGACGTAAACATAGCAACAACAATACCTAAGGAATTAAACAGATTAAACCATTTGCCAAAGGATTTGCTGTTAAATGATGGGGAACCAGAAAAAAGAGCAATTACAAACTAAGTTAGCTGAGTTAGAGTTATTTTTAAAGAAATTAAAATTCACAGAATGTTGATAATAGAAAAAAATAACTTTCACAAATAAAAGGTAGAAAGAGGTTTTGAACATTTCCACTTCTCCTTGGAAGAGTGATTCTTCATTTAATGCAGGACTATCTAAGATAGCAGCATTCTGCACAAGACAGATGGTTAACGAATGTTTGTTGGATTATTGATCCATCAGGTTGACTACTAGGAAGGAAAACCTACGTGCCTGCTCACAATAATCTTTAATATAAATTATAAAGAATCATAGAATTTTGGTGCTAGAAGGGACTATAGAAGTCATCTAGTCCAAGTACTTATTTTAAAGATGAAAAAACTGAGGTCTATGGTCCCAGTTCTCCTGACTTCAAGTCTGCTACTATTTCTACTGTATGTGACTTCATCAAATCAACTGTTTATATATGGACATTAACAACTTTTGCTGCTATTAATCTCAATAAGAAATTAAAATAAGATCCAGACTAATCCAAAGGATGCTTTATCATTCAGTTTTATTTTTTACGTCAAATGCATATTAACTGTTCAATAAACGAGATTAGAACATATCAAGAGAAATTTAAAAGGTAGCTAAGAAATTGTATCAAGAAAGAGCTAAAAGTTCACTGGAATATACTTCAAGAAATAATTTAATTAAATGAACTATATAAAATATTTGAGAATAGCTTATTGAACAACCATAATAAAATATAATTGTAACATAAATAAGGGAGGGAAAAAACAGTGGAGTAATAGGTATGGTGTGCATTTGTTTCTGTAAAACGGTTTTCTTTCAACAGGTTAAAATATTTCAAGTACATAATGTTTTTCTTTTACTACTACCTGAAAATAAGTAGGAGCAGATATAACTAAATCTCACTTATCAGTCTGTTGATTTGCTACTATATAGTTTATGTACTGAATATTTTTCATTCCAAAGCTGTTTCCCCCATGGAAACCTCAATCACCATTTTCTAAGGACTTTGAGTGAATTCAGAGAACACTAACTAATTTTAAACTCAACATAAACAAACCACAACTTATACCATAAAGTTACAACACAAAAAAATTACATAATGCATTCCAAAACCAAATAAATGCAATCTAGAGATGACTTCATATAAGAAAAAACTTCATTTCGAAGATAAAGAAAACTAAGGCCAAAAGGGCAAAAAACTTGTCTTAGATCTGCACTAGATCTCTTGAATCTTCTAATTGACTACTATTCTATCTCATAATCATATGAAGGACTGTTTGTATATTAAACACTTTTGCTTTAATGTTGGTCTTGGCAGTCTAGGCTATGAGGAACATTTAAAAGCTTTTTTTGCATTTGAGTAAGCAATCCCTTTTGGATACAGTTGTAGGTCTCTGCCTTAAACAGAATTATATTCTATAACAAAGAAGATTATAATGAGGTTAGCGCAATTTTCAATCTTAGTAACTCAAAGCAGTTTGAAACTGAATTGTTTTGTTTCTTCATTTTACAAAAGCAAAGCAAAATTTTTGTTTTATAAAAGCACCTTAAGGAACAGAACAATCCAATCACACTTTAGAAATATGTGAAGTTACAGAATAAGAGAAGAAAATGATTAAACAGGAGGATATATAATGACTGAACATTGGTTAAACCATAATAGCACTGAGGAAAAATATCTGGAATTGTAAGAAGCAAGACTGAGTCTGAAATAAAATTGTAATGAACCAGATGTGCCATTTGCCTATTAATACTGAAGTCATTACAATCATACTTACCTATTCTTTGGCAAATACATACTTAGTGTACTGTTTTTGTTTGTTTCTTAGTTTTGGTAGAGCAAATATGGCCAATCATCTCAAAGTAAACTGACAGCACCTGAGTTTCATAGATTATGTAAATTTTTTCAAAACCCTCATAAGATAACAAAATGAGATCACAAAATATCAACAAACTGAATACAGCACATTTGCCAAAAAATAGCTATGGAATCACATGCCCCACAACACCTAGTTCAATATAATTATCAAAATTATATAATACAAAAGGAAATGTATCACAAAAATGATGGCTTAAGAAAATTTTCTTACCCTCAAAATATTTTTTCAAATGGAAATTGTTTTTACATGATTGCACATATATATGTAACCTGTATCAAATTACTTAACATCTTAGGAAGGGGAGAAAAGTAAAGAAGGGAAGGAGAAAATCGGGACCTCAATTTTTTTTTTAAAAAAAGAAATGTCAAAAATTTTCTACACATGTAATTGGGAAAAAATAAAATACTATTTTTTTAAAAAAGAATATGTTATCAATGAGTAGCAATTTCAGGCAAATGTATAACTTCCCAGAGATTTAGAATATTTGAATCTGATCCCTCTAAATCTAAACCAGTTCAAAACACACTAAAATGTGTCCACATTCATTTATTTCTAAGAAATGAAGTTTCCTTCATACACAACAAAAATCTCAACTGAGCCTGCAGCATCATCAAGACAGTCGAGGCTTATTTTAAAACAAAAATTAAGTCCTTTATATCTTTGAAAAATCTAACTCAGAAAGTAAGCTAACTCACAGCATGGCGGGGGGAGAACCTTGAAGTGACAATGTTCATGTAGTACTCTGAGCTGAATATATTTTATAAATCAATATATTTTATATATTAATAGTTTTCATTAAAACCTGCAGATTCTGACCTTGATGTAGCAACAAAGAGGAACAACAAAATTATTCCTCTATATATGTATGACAAGGCCACTTCTAACCAAGTGAATCAGAAATTACCACCTGAAGGAAAAATTAAGTTCCCCAAATATAACAATCATGTGGCAACCAGTAGCAAGAGTGTTCAGATGTTAGATCCCAAATTATAAAACCTACTGTCTACTCATGCTACATACTTAAATTCGAATAACTTACTAAATCATTAAAAATTAACTTGTATTTTACAGTTTTAAATAGGATATATATTTACACAGATGAGAAGAAGAGCTTTTTTTTCAAGAGGGATAGCTCCAATGTTAGATAATAAATGATCTTGACATGTTAGAACAGGGAGTCAGCAAACTACATACATTCCTAGGGCCAAACCCTGGCCCATCTAGCTTTTGTACATTTTTGCATTTAAAAATAGAAAGGAAAAAGAAGAAATCTTAGGCCTTAAATCTTAGATTTGAGGAGAACAAAAACAAGTGGGCCAAACTTTGGGACACAGTTTACAATCCCCAGGTCTAGAACAAAGAGCAAATCTTACAAAATGAAATTTCATAAGGAAACATGCATCTTTGAGTTTTTTAGTGCTGGTGGCTGTGGTGATGGCTACTGTTTGCTTTCAATGAGCTGTATTTAGTATGGGAAGATATAATCATCCCTTTTGGATATAGTTTCACAGCTTATGTGAAAAAAAATTTAGGAGATTGCAAGCTCAATGAGTCACCAGCAGATTGTAGCCTCAACAGCTGATGTGATCCTAGGCTGGACTACATTAATAAGATAAGAGAAATGGCTGGCTAGTTAAACTTTGTCCTAATTGGACCACATCGAGAACAATGTGTTGAGTTTTGAAAGTCACATTTTAGGAAAGAAATGGCTAATCTAGAGAGCATCCAAAGCAACTAGGATACTGAGGGAACTGAAGGACAGACCAACATGAAGATCAGCAAAAAGAAGTGAGGATGTTTAGCCAAGAGAAAAAAAATCTTAGCAAAAGTCGTGAGAGCTACCTTCAAAGCTATCTAAGAGCTGTCATACGGAAAAATAAGGAATTTAATTTGTTTAAACTATTAAACTCAGAGAGAGGATCAACAGGTAGAAATGCAAAGAGGTAGATTCAGTCTGATTGAAATATTCCCCAACAATGAGACACAATCAAAAATAGAATCAGCTACTCCGGGAAGTAATGAATTGTCCTTCCTTGAAAGTATTCAAGTGGATGCTGAAAAACCCTTTTGATCAAGAATGCAGCAGCGGTAATTCGTGTTCAGGTACAAGCTGGACCAGAGGACCAAGAGTCTCTTCTAATTTTGGAGACTCTTTTATTATCACTATTATCATTATTTCTGTAACAATTTCCTTTTGAAATTCTTATGGTAGCAGTGAACTAGAGAAAAATTACCGAAGAAGAAGGCTCTATTAAAACTTTGTGCCATAAAAGATAAAAAAAAAATCTATATCACACTGCACTGCCGTACCACCTGTACTGGGAAAAGGAAGTACCAAGTGTCACTGTCAGTTAGTAACTTCTGCACCAAATAGAAGACAATGAATTGAAACTGAAATTTTAAAAGTAGTTATTTGCTAAAAGCTTTACCAATAAATATGGCAGAGAAAAAGTTGTAATATGCTACCACTGAACCAATGGCTTGTACTCCTAAAACTACCTTTAAAAAAAATCACATAAAACAACTTATCTATGAATTATTTTAAGACAACCATTCATATTTACAAATAAGTCACCTATAATTGTCAAAACCAATGTTATACTATGCTTTCTGATCTGGTTACAACAGGTATTTAAATAGCATATTTTCAATTACAAAATTTTGTTTTCAAATTATACTCACTTATATCACAAGAAGTCCTTCGTTTTCTACTGTGGAGAGGCCCCCTCAATTTGTTGAGTTGTCCTATTTCCCAAATGAAACCCCTTCTTCCCTTTTCCTCCAAACTAACATAACAGTGATCTTTTGCAACTTAACTCTTAAACTTTCAGTCCATAAAGCCAAGTCAGCTACAAGCTTGGCTCTGGCCAGTCTACCCAGACTGATAAACTGTTTGTACAACTGGGATCCTTTCAAATAAGGAGAACATTCTCTCTCCCTAGTCCTACTTTCCCACATCCTCCTGCTCCCTTCTCACTTTCCCTCCCCTACTATTCTCTTCCTACTCCAATGCCACTCCTATTTGGGAAGAAATTATCCTCCCAACATATTTTGTTGTACCTCATAAATATCCAAGGCTCTGTCTGCAGGGTGGGCTCCTTGGTATAAGGAGTTCTCATTGCATGTGCCTTTCCCCTGTAATAAATCAAGTTACTACTCACATCTTGTAGAGTCATGATTTTGGTAAGATTACATACTTTTTAAATTATAGTTAACCATTTTTTTAACCAATCAAAAATCTGAATTCTAGTTCATATTCCTACCTATTATTCCCTCTTTATGTCCCATTATTTAATTTATTCTTCCATAGAATATATTTGTAATCTTTCCCTAAATTATGAAATTACCTTTCAGGGTAAGGACATTTTATGATTGAGACATTAATTTTAAAAGGATGAGAAAACACTAAACTTATCTCAATAGTGTACTGACTTACATAATGTGGCATCTTAGCCAATGAAATAAAATTTCTAAGTAGTAGCACAATAAGATTATCAAAATTTGGAGCATGATTTAAAGAACACACTAAGGTTCAAAATTTTATAATTTAAAAACTTTTTTCTGTGTTTCCAGGGAACTAAAATATTTACAATAATTCCGCTTTAGTTATACAGAAAGTCTAATCCTCCTTGCCACCACCAATACCTACTGATGACCAAGTGACCTTGACCAGCAAGAAAGAGGTTCTGGGAGTAGCAGCACCCCTGACACTAAGTGGATTTCACTGAAATGCTGTCTTATAATTTACAAAATAAAACACACCTGTCATCTTAGAAAACAGACTCCTCAAAAAAAAAAAAAGATATCCATGATCTAAATCCCTTAATGGTAATTTCATCATAAATAATATAAGAGTATATATGCATTTATGTAATTCTGGTTAAATATTTTTGGATTAGCTCTTTTTCTATAATCTAGCTAGCCAATTTACTGATTTTACTTGTTCATTAAATTAGTAATTGGCTAGTAAAACTTGAGAGAGTCATGGAAATCATTTTAACAGCCCCAAACTGCATAATCTCTCCAGGCCCCTTTATCTAAAAGACAGGAAACTTTTTAGGTCTGCCTTATACCTAAGAAATATTAAGCGTGGCTGAAGACAAAAATTTCTCCTCAAGAAAAGAATAAAGTTCACTGTTACGAAAAATTATGGAGTGAAAATACAAGAGAATTTCTATTTGTTTTTTAAATATCTACAGCCATTTGGTCTCCATAACCCTATATGAAAATATCCACAAACTAAAATCCACATTTTCCAACCTACAGAACCATCTAGCATTGATTGACCAAGTCTCTCAATCATTAAGAGACTAAGAATGAGGCAGGCAGGAATTCATCCCCAGAAAGAACCACTCCATACAGGTCTTTAACAAATTCAATTTTGGAAAATAAGCAGGAAAACCTGTATAGGGCTTTACTGATGAGGCATAATAAGCTTATTAGAATTCATTTTGCACTGGCCTCTATACTAATCTATATTAGTACATATATTACACTGGCTTCTATACAGCTCTATCTTTGCATTAAGAAATAGCTTCTTAAAAAAAAGAAACAGCTTTAAGAGAACTCTAATTTTCTAAAAAAAAATAAAAAATAAGCACTTCATAACTTTCTACTTTTGTGAAAACTGAGGAGATGGTGATTTGAGTTGAGATCACTTCAGATAGGCTCTTTAATATGTTGGAGGTGTCCACAATTCTGTTAAACTTTATTCCATTTTTCAAATGGTTGAGACTTCAAAATCCTTTAATAATAATCTTTATTCAGAATCCCTCAAACATGGGGAAGCTACAATATGTGCTAGGTTTCAGCTTTTCATTTTCTTGAGCTTTTTAAGTCCCTGGAGTACTGGAAGCAAATTACATCTTTTTATATTTTTCCTTAAGGATGAACTGTAGATACATAGGCAAATTTCAGACACTTCACAGCAAATGCCTTAATTCCAACTGTTACCACAAAGAGCTTCATCTGTTACTATTTTCAATCAGTCTGTCTCCCTCTGCTGTTCTCCCCTTGAGAATTTATACTATTAGGAATTTCATCCCATCTGTAGAAAGTAAACTAAAGATACTAACCATCCCATCCCTGGATATAATTTTTCTTCCAAATCTCCTTGATTCATGACTCCAGCTTTGAGACTGACTTCCCTTACACTTAAACCCCACTTTCTCCAGACTGGCAGATTCCTTGGTAAATATTTCCCCTTTTTAAAAGCCCTACCTGTGAAGTACAAGTTTTCCTATTATAAAACTTAAAACTATTTTACTAGAACTAGTATATGTGTCTAATTTATGGTATCAACTAGCAATTACAGAATCAGATAACCCCAAAGGCATAAAGATACATCTCTTTGGCCCTGAGGGAAACCTTCCATATTTCCCATTACTGTTTCATTAGAGGGTCATGCTCATGTAGCCAGCTACCAAACCCCATGTCAATTTTCTTCTAACAAACTGCTGAGTTGGGTCTCTCCACCTAAAATTCTGCATGAGGAGCAAGTAGGTTTAAAACAACTATTCTACAAATGATCACTGCTACATTGTTCTAAAGAATAATTCTAGCTGAACTCCCTACTTTTACAGAAAAGGACTAGATTCCAAGTTCACACAATAAATTTAACCCAGATCCTCTGATGCTAAATCCTGCACTTTCTACTATACTAGACTTCTTCTCTGCTAGCTTTATTACTGTATTATATCACCTAAGTGATATAAGTTAAAAAGTAACCTCTCCATCCCCTTCTATGGGGAGTATTTTGTATCTATCTTACTGCTGTTTCACATAATAATCTATAGTTATTCTGATTAGGTTCTAGAAAAGATTATGCCATATTTTAACTTGTCCATTCCTCAGCTGGATTATATACTCCATCAACAAGTACTTATTAAACATTTACTACAAACTGGAGATAACAAAGACAGAAATGAAAGTCTCTGCCTTTAAGGAGGTTAAATTTTGTTGAGGGAGAATGTTACACATAAAAGATACATAACATTTATTTGTTAAATGAATGTTGAGGTACAAAGTAAGAGTTTTCACTCATCTCTAATCATCTTTGGACTCCATAATAAGAAATTATCTGTGACTTCAATTATAAAATATCGGTATAAATTCCACGACAGATTAATGCTTCTTTTCAAAAGTCTGTATCATATTGCTAAAATTTTGGTATAAAGGAATAATTTTATGTAATTGAAATTTCATTCCCAAATGGTATATTTAAACAATTTGGTACAGTTAACAGGATGAATTAATTAGATGTACCTCTCAGTTATATCAAACAAAAAAAGAATCATCCTCCTTTACACAAATGACATGGCTTGATTACCTTGAACTAAGAAGGAACATAAGAAACTAAGCCTGTTAGCCAATTATATTCAGAGAGAGAGAGAGCACCTAAGCATAAATTATACTAAAACCAAAACTGTTCTTTTTGGCTAGACTTTCCCCAACATTTAGATCGATGGACCTCAATAATAAATAATTATCTCTCTAACATCCTGTTCTAATGGCTTAGCACTAATGTGGATGTACTCTGGGTTCTTAGTCTAAACAGTGCAAATCGTCACTACCTACCCATGCTGAAGAGGCTCCAGACATCAGCTGGCCCACTGTCTATTGTCCAAGGATTAACCTAGCTAAATTCAGAGACATACCTCAACAGGCTGGTTGATCCAAAGAACAGGCTAACAAAATTTTCAGCCCTAGCAATTCTTGAAAGCTATCTATTAAGCAGGGAAAATATACATATTGACAAAATTACATACACCATAAGTATTGAAGTATACACTAAATAACCTCATGCAGATTAATTTACTCAACTATTTGAGAGTACATTTCTAATCAAAATCCAACAGAGAGCAAGGTATGGTTATTTTAGAGTGGAGGCAAAGGATTGGTAAAAGCTGTCCTAAAAAATTTTCGGGGCAAACTAGATCCGATACAGAAACTTTAGGCTCTCAAATAACCCAAACTGGTTAAGATTAAATATTCACTTATTAATAGCTCACACATCTATATTATCTTTTTAAGATTTACAAATTTATTGAAATATAAAATATAAATTTGACTGAAATAACTCAAGGTCATTCCTACAGCTTACTTCCATGTGAAATCAAGTTAGCCCTCTAGCTGGAAGAAAATACAAGTCAAACCTATAACTCAAAATCAACTCTGCTTTGTGCACATTTGGTATCAAATACATACATACCACCCAGAACATCAGCACTTCACATATTAATCGAAGGTTAAATGGGCACTAGCCTAAGTTTCACCCAAGAACTCAGTACTCTAAAAGCAAACCTAACAGACATGTCTGCTAAACATTGTTCTGATTTTCTAAGTTCTCTGTATATTAACGAAGATTAACAAAAAAAATGGATGACTAAATCTTAGATGTCTACGGTAATAACACCTTTGCTATGATAAGAATTCATGTTATTCCTTCAGCTTTCACAGGAAATAGGTATTGGGGGAAAAATGTTAAAAAAAAATAACACTGGGAGTTTTACACAATGTCTTTTACACGAGTATTTAAGCTATTAAATTCTTTTTTGAATCCAAGACAAACAACAGTTTGTCCCTACAACTGAACGTTCATGCTTTGTCAAATATTGATGAGGAATATAAAATAAACAGTAGTACGGTTAAGCAGATTTAAGCAGATTTAAACAGACTTAATGACCAGACCCTAAGAATTGGCATTAATAGATTGATATTAACTTGGAAGAAAGTCTCTAGCAGAGTAACCTAGGGATCTGGCTCAGTCTCTGTGTTGCTCAACAAAGGATAAATTTTTAGCTAAAAGATACTTCTGATATAATATAGTCCAATTCTCTCATTTTATAAATCAGTAAACAGAGGCCTGAGGAACGAGTGACTTGTCGAAGGTTAGTTACATAGATATGTGGGAGAGATGGAAATCAAAGTCTCTACTTTCTAAATACAGCAGTCTTTCCACTACAGCACACTATCTTCTTTTTCATTTTTACCCACAACCTATGACAAAGATATAGACAGTAAACATTAAATTTGCTGAAGAGACAAAAATTGAATCTATGATTAACACATCAGATGAGAGGATTCAGGAAACTATCAACAAAGGACCGAATCTAATATGATACAATTTAATAGGGATAAATGTGAAGTTTTCCACTTGGGGTCAAAGAATCAACTTTAAAAATGCAAGATTAAAAAAATGTGGAACAACAGTAGTTCATCCAAAAAAGAAGAAAAACTGGGAGTTTTAAAGCACTGAAAGCTGTATATGAGTAAACAATATGTGATGTGGTAGCCAAAAATGTTAATTTGAGTTTAGGGAGCATTAAGAGAGGAATAGTATACAAAGCTCAGGAAGTAAAAGTCCTGCTATACTCTGCCCTCATCAGACCATAACTCCAGTACTGCATTCAGTTATAGGCAACAAAGTTTTAGGAAAGACATAAGAGCTGCAAGATCATGCCATAAGATTGGTTCAAGAAACTAAAAATGTTTGATCTCAGAAGAATAAGAGAGCTCATGACAGCTGTCTTCAAACGTCAGAAAGGATGCTTTGTATGAAGAGCTCTGTTCTGCCTGGCCTGATTTAAGAAAAAACTAGCTACAACTAGGACTATCTACAGGTGGAAAAGGCTCCTTTGGAAGGCAGTGGTTTCTCCCTCATTACAGGTATCTCAAAAAAGACAAGATGAAGTGACTTTTGTCACATCAGTTATAAAGGAGCTTCTTGTTCTGGTATCGGCTGGATGAGAGGGCTTCTTCCATCTCTCAGATATTATAATTATATAATATGATCTTATTAGCCTTTTTGTCTTAACTTCTAAGAAATTCAAAACTAAATTAAATATTCAGCTAAAGAAAGTAATTCATCTCAAGTTCTTATTCCATTTCTCTGCTCCCTTTTACTGATTTTTGTTGTTTTTTCTATTGTGTTCAATGTTAAAGCTGCCCATCAAATTCTTTTTCAGAAACAGGAGGGTTATAAGAAATTAATGATAAACTGGAAATCAGATCTCTAAATCACCTACAATAACAATAATAACCAATATTTATATAGCATTTTAAGGTTTGCAAATAGGGTAACATTTATTCTCTAAAAGCAAACCTAACAGACATATCTGCTAAACATTGTTCTGATTTTCTAAGCTCTCTGTATATTAACCAAGATTAACAAAAAAATGTAGGTGTCCTCTTGGACTCCTCATTATTTCTCACTCTCCCACATCCAATCTATTGCCAAGGGTATTGATTTTAAATTTGCTATACCTTTCACTTATGCCTCCCTTCTCTCTTCTAAAACTGCCACCACTCTGGCACAAGTCTTCATCATCTTATACCCGGACTATTGCCATACATAGTCCAAACTGCTGGTTCGGTCTTCCTGCAGCAAGTCTATGCCCACTCTAGTTCACCCTCCTGTCAGGCACAACCTACTCAAATGACCTCCAGTGGATCTCTATTACCTCGAGGATAAAATACAAAATTCTCAATGTGGGATTCAAAACCTAAGATCCTTCCTATCTTCTTATATCTTACTCTTCCCCCCCTTGTATGCTTCAATTCAGTGACACTGGTCTCCTTTGCTGTTCCAGAAACAAAAGACATTATTCCCTGGACTCCAGGCATTTTCCCTGGCTGTAAGTGCCTCTTAATCTCTACCTCCTAGCTTTCTTCAAGTTCCAACTAAAATCCCATCTTTTACAGGAATCCCATCTTTCTAATCCCTCTGAATTTTACTGTCTTTGCCGCATGAAATATTTCCTATTACCCTGTATATTACTTATTTGTACAAAGATGTTTGTATGTTAGATTCCCCATTAGATTGTGAACTCCTTAAGGGCAGGGGCCATCTTTTGTTTTCCTTTGTATTCTCAAAACTTAGCACAGTGCCTGGCACATAGTAGGCATTTAATAAATACAACTAAAAATAATTGTATCATCTGATCTTTATAATCCCATTGAGAAATAGATAATATTATTATTCAGATTTTTGCCCAGTCAACTAGCTAGTAAGTGTCTAAATCAGGATTTGAACTCAGATTTTCCTGACTAGATCCAACTCTATCCCACTGGGTGTAGTCACTCGAGTCACTAGAATTCTGCTAAAGGCATGGCTAAAGGAATCAGGTCCTCCCCCAAAAAGAGATTTACTATACAAAGAGGAACAGAGTTTTACATTAACAACAACACAAATCTAGTTCCAAAAGTTTTTGAGGCTGGATGGAAGAGAAATTAGATATTTAAGCTAAAGACTCACATACCTCTATAAACTAGAATTCAAGAGAATTACAGGACAATAAAAAGATTCCTATCTTATCAAGAATGAGAGGAAGTATTCTAGGCCCTCTTCTGTCCTTCCCCCAATCCTAAAAAAAAAAAAAAAAAAAAAAAAAAAGCATCTCTCATTAACAAGAACAACTTTTGTATAGGACCCATGATGTGTCAGGCACTGTACTGATTCCTCATTTATTCCTCACAATACTTGCTATTATTATCCCCATTTTACAGATGAGGAAACTGAGGCAAACAGAGGCTAAGTGACTTGCTTAGGCTCACACTGCTACTAAATGTTTCAGGCCACATTTGAACTCTGGCCCTCCTGAATCGGGGCCTGCTATTCTACCACTGCAGGAACAGCCTAGAAAGGCTATCAAACCTATCAAAGAGGTTGAAAACCATTTCAACTAAAAGAAAAACATAACTCCAAGAAATGTTCCCAATAAATTAGTTCTACTCAGACTTAACAAAAGAAGCAGAATTAGATTAAGATCTTAGCGCCACTAGTTTCATACATGAACATGGCAAGGGATCAATTAATATGTTATAGGTAATTCCTAAGGGCAACCTTGCTATGACTTCTTATAAAAATCCTAGAGAGCTAAATACACAGGCAGTAGCCTCTGTGTGTGTGTGTGTGTGCACGTGTGTGTGTACATATGTATGTATACATATAGATATTTCTAAATGACTCACCCAGGGCCAAAATAGCCAATATATATCATAAAGGACTTAAACCCAGGTTTTCTTGATTCCTACACCTCAGTATTCTAACTACTATTTCACAATGCCTCTAATTTAATAGTTTGATATTAGGAAGAAATTTTAATTAAGTGATTGAATTTCTTTAAACTTAAAAATTAATGTTAATTTTTAATTGTTTTAATGAAAAGTCACAATTAAATGGAAGAACATGCTAAATTTGTCTCTTTCGTTTAATCATGCCTAAAGAATGCCTGGTGATAGTATGATCCTAATTGGAGATGAAGTCCCTAAAATGAAATAAACAGCTCTCTAAACATTGACCTTACAAACTCAGATGAATGGAAACATGATTCGTTACAATGAAATGAGTATCAAACACATACAACATGGCCACAACACAAATACAGTTTCCCTGTTTCCTTTAGTAGAAGAAGCATTTTTTTGTACTTAACTCCTACTCTAACTTTATCCTAACTCACTCCCCTAGAATATTAGTGTTATTTACTTTGATCACATCTTGGGACTGCTTTTCTAAAAGGTGTGGGCTCATCTCTTTTGTTTCTTATAAGCCACACAAAATAAGAGAAAAGACCCACCAATAATTTGGGTAAAAAAGAAAAAACAACACATTTTTTTAAAAAGATCATGCCTCTTTATAGATAACTAACATTTACTGATACAGATTCTGATCTCTCCGTTTGGCTCTTCATAACATTGTAAACACTTGGCTACATCCTGGCAAGAAATACAACAGTCAGAATTATTTTTAGGTACCAAAACTCAACTGAAAGCTCCAGTGATGGGTGAGCTCCAATTTAAAACAGGAAGCTAACTAATAATAACATCTTTAAAGAAAATAAAATGATTGCCATCCTCAAGAAAAATGTTACCAAAATTCAATGTTAACATTTGCTTCATCACTCTTGTTGTATACCAGCCTAGATAAACATCTAAATAAGCTCTTGGCTCTTGATATAACAGTATATGCTACTCCTTAAAAATGTTAAATTCTAAGGAAATAATTCATAGAAAGATAATCCCAAATACTCCTCAGTCCCAGACAGAGAATAACTTATTTACACAGTAAGAGGATTCATACAACCATAGCACTTACAATACAGAATTGTTTTGTACTTTAAAAAACAGTAAGAAGAGAAGACAAAGAAACGGCTAAAATTTTAGAATATTCTGTCAACCAGAGGTCAACCAAAATTAATACATTATCTCTGAAATTATAATAGAAATTAATGGGAAAATAAAATTCCTTTATTTAAAAAAAACTAATGGAAATTTTGGTTATTTATCAATTATGTCAAACAGGGTAATAGATAATAACTCTAAAAATGTATCATAAAACTTGCTGTGAAAAAATTATAGCTGTCCCTAAATGCTAGGTAATTTCAACTGACTGCAAAGTGAAGTGAAATGTGTTTATAAGTAAGGTAAAAGGAATTAAAAAAATAAATGTCTAACATTTAAAATGAATCATAAATGACTACTACAAATTATTTATAATTAAGGAAACAAACTAAATGATCTATCACTACAGCTTCATCTTCCTGTGCAGATCAACTTTTTCTTTAGTTAGCTGTCATCTTTCCCTTCACATCACTGTCAAGCTTAGAATAGTCTACAATACACATAAACAAAATTTCCTACACTTCGGTTGTAAATCAATTAGAAAGGAATTGCCTCATATAAGGGTGACTAAAAAAAACCCAAAAGCCATCCGAACTGAATATTTTTAAAGCAAAAATCCATTAAGCCTCTAGCCACCTACTTTCTGTGACACCTGCCATTTAGTGATTTTAAATTTGCTATAATTTACCTGTCCACAAAAACAAAATCTATTATAACCAAATAGCTATTGAAACAACAACGGAGCTCAGGGCAATGAATCAAAGCATATTTTTTTAAAATCTCTAAATATTCATAAAATATGAATCAAAACCAAAGTGATGTCAGTATTCTCAATACACAAAAAACTGAGTTGCCAAAAATAAATTTCAAAGTCATAAGGTTTACTGATTATTCTCACTATGAACAAGAAATCTTTGACAAATAAAAATTAACATGAAAGATGTTTGTAGTGGCCGTCCAGGGGGTATTCTGTAATCAATGTTTACATGATTACAATATATATTTCTGTACATTGTTAAATAGGAAGATCTATTATCCAATTGTATATGTTAATATATCAGGTTCTTGAAGTTCTTGTTTGAGACTGCAGAAGAAAAATTATTATTAACACCCCAACACCTGGAAGACTTACCATTTTATCTAGATGTTCAATGGATCTATAAATCTCCCCCTGGGATTCATCATAGTAACTGTAACGGAACCTTTGACCTTGAAACAAATATTATGTACAAAATAAAATAGGGAAAATTAGAAGCTAAAAAAGCAAATGTTTACCAAAATAAGTTCAGTCCTCATGGAAGGCAAAGCATAGCTTAAGCCTCTGAGAGTCATTCCCATGAGCCCTTAATAAGCCAAAAAAGGTGAATTTGGTATTGTAATAAAGAAATTATAAACATCACAGCATTTTTAATGTTAAAAGGTATTCCAAATTGTAAAATAGTAAAGTCACCAGCAAAATAAAAGATTAAAAAAACACAAAACAGCTTAAAAAGTTAGAAGCATGGTTAAGTATAGTTGGTCAGTGAAGAAGACATTTACAAATCTTGCAATAATGAAAAGTAGATACACAAAATATTCTTTAGAGCAATTGAACCAACAATCTGAATCTGACAAACCATAGAAAGCTTAGATTTGAGCAAAGATTAATCTCCATTACAGGAAACCTATGGAGGTCAGGGATATACAGGTGGCTTATGCCTGTGGTTTTCCCAACCTAAAAATACAAATGTTTGTCCTTTGGTCAAATTTTTTTCTTTTTGAGAAAGGTCAATATAGGTTCCTTAATTGAAGAATAAATGAGTTGCAAGAAAGAGTAATTGTAATAAATAGTGCACTCCTCTTGACTTATAATACTTTAATAACAGTATCCAGGTAGAGGCAGTACTTTTACACAGTTATTTTCCAAAAATAGACAAACATAAAGAGCCAAAAGGGCAAAATAAGAAGAAACTCACTTCAAAAGAACTAGGCAACAAATGACACGGTTACATAATTTTATCCTCACCATTCTTTACTACAGGGATAATAAAAAAAAAACTGTGGACTGTAATTCTTAAAATGAGTTCATATTACACAGGTACCTAAACCATTCTTTATAGTCTGGAAATCTGGATTAAAAATGATTAAAGAGGTTGTTTAATCTTAAAAGATGCATTATATTTAACTTATTATTTAATTTTTAAAACTAGTAATAAATTTAGAGTTGGAAGAAACAAATCTTTCCATTTTGCAATAGGGAAAAAAGACAATCAGTATGGTTAAATGATTCTTGATAAAAATTAATCTATAGTAGAGCTACGCACAAAGGCCTGAAGAATATAAGCTCTATCCTAGAGCACTGTTTTACATATGAGCCTTAATCCTCTCATGGAAGATGGCAGGTCTTCATGACAGTATCATTAGAGATAAAAGCTGGCTTTTTCTCAAATCTTCTCACCTACTGGGATGATTCATATGGAAGTAAGGGGCAGTTTAAAAATCCTAGCATCATTTTCAGGTTTGTCTCTTAAAGGAAAAACTAAATATGGATAGATAGTACCAGTTCATTTATCCTGTGGCAGACAGGAGTTGTACATGAGTAAAAAATTTCCACATTGTTAAAAGTTTTTCATTTCCATTTTCAATCATCTGTGACAAAAATTTAAGATACATGTCTCACTTTTCTGCTTGCTTAGAATATACAAAACATCATCCAAAACATTCTTGATAACTCAGGATCAACTATTTACTGCCAGATAATACAACTGCCAACTCCAAGGGAACTGAGGTTTTGTAAAGCTGCTTTTAACACCACTGTGCTTTTATACCATGAGTGTTGTCTCCTGTGGCTACTATGAGCTGTCCTTCCTATTTGTGGCCAGTGTGAACTTCTAATCTGCTGCCTTAAAGACAAGTTTCTGGCTTGAATTGAAATCTGATTCTCCCTCTCCTATAGAGTAAAGTACATAAATTTTATGACAGCCATTTGCCATAAAGAAAAATATTCTGCTCATTTCCAGGACGGCAGTTATATTTCTGATGTTTGTGACTGTCAAAGTCTGATCCCAAGATCAGTGAAACGATACTGCACTTCAAAATTGCTTTCATCTGATGTGGACCATTTAAAAATAAGTCTAAGAACTCTGCAAGAAAAGTACAAACTAAAACAATATTAAGAGAAAGTCTGATCTTAAATTGGGATACCATGTCACAAGCAAACTGAGTAATAATAAAAAATAGGATAAATTTAAGCAAATGATTAATATCGTACCCACTGACCTATTATTAGCATTTCCATATACATAACTAATTAAGAGCTAAGGAGAATTTACCTAACTTAGTTCATTTCAACAAACATTTATTAGGTGCTTACTGTGTGGAAAGTATTATACGAGGCACCAGAATTAGAAAGAAAACAAGAGGTCTTGCCTTAAAGAGTTTACATTCCTATTTTAGTTGATAAGTACCTAAATATTTATTAAAAACAGAAATTATATTAAATCACTTTATATGGTTCACAGATGTTCAGGGCTTTTATTCTCAGAGTAATCCGGACTGACCTATCACTGCTACCATCTTGATACATATGCTAAAATTTCAGTGAAAAGAGCCCATGGAACATTGTGGGTTTTTTTGGGTTTTTTTATTTCTTAAAAAAATAAGGAGTTATTACCCAGATTAATGAGAACACTTGGAAGTCTTAGTATAAGTAGATCCTCAAATATTTTTGTTGTTGATTTTAGAGGGGGGAAAAAAACCCTGTGATTTCAAATGTGTTTTAACTACCAACAACATATTTTGAGTCATAATATCTAACATTTTCAACATTAAAATCAATTTCAGCAGTCGCCCATTTTCCTGGACAAGTGAACTTTTGCACTTTTATAAGTATGAAAAAAGTATACTACACATCACATAGTAAGAGAAAATTACTTACCTGAAACTTATCCTTTCAGAAGGTACACTGGGAAAATGGATTCTTTGAGCCCCTGTTTCAACTCCAAGTATGAGCTTTCTAGCTTTAAGAGCCATTGACACTGCCCCTAGAAGCAGTACAAGCTTTGGAACTCCCCTAGTGAATGTAAGTCAGTAGTTTCTTCAGGTGCCTTCCCTCAGTTCTTTTCAAATTCAAAAGATGAGAGGAAAAATAACCCAAGAAAAAAAATCCTGTAAAGCAGAAACCTTACTCTTTGAGGAAAGGAGGGTAGCTCATTTGTGAATCCATTCCAGAGCACGCTTTCTGAGAAAAAGAAATACAGGTAAGTAATTTTCCCATCTCCAAAGGTGACTGGTGATTAATGAGTGGATTCACAGAGTGTGGAGAATAAGCTCCAGGGATGTCTATTTAACACACAACAATCAACTAATGAGGACAAACAAACAATGAATGGCACAAGTACCAACACTACTTTTAAGAATCTGGTAACAACTAAAAACAATATCTCAAAATAAACAGTATTTTAGACAACAAAAAGGAATAAACAATGAATTTGACAAGCTGAACCCTCCAAAGCCCAGGCAATAAGAAAATTTTAGACAAATGTTCATTCATTGTTCTCTCTGATTAAACTTGCCTTCAACATTATACATGTGCATTTTTTATTACTGTACCTTTGGATCTGCAAAATGCTTTACAATCACCTTTTTAACGAATAAAACCCTCACAACAACCCTGTGAGGTAGGTTATTAGACCATTACTAAACATAAGAACCTAGTCTGGGGTAAATATAGGGTCTCAATAGTAAAAGGAAACTTTATTTTAGGAAGTACTAACAAACTGGCATTAACCAGAGAAATCATGTTTCTAAGCAACACATTGTCATTCCTTGATTCTAGGAACTACATATTGAAATAAAAGCAAAGCTTCTTACCAATATTCAATATAAGTTAATTTAGTATGCTAAAATATCCAAGAAACTACATACCTGTATGCCCTGGTGACATATATGTTAGGTAGTAATTAACATCTGCAAAACTACTTAAATATATCTACAAAATAAAATGGGAAATAAACAAAAAGACTAGCAAAAGTTACCAATCTTCTAAAAAAGGAATGTAGAAGGGAAATGATTCTCCAGTATCTTCTGAAGCTGATAAAATAGGATAAATGTTGATGCAAATTCCATAAATATGCCAAAGAGTGCAATTATGCACAAAGTAGAATATATTTGTTTTAAAAAAAAAAAATCACAAAAGCCCCAAACTGTTTAGCAGATAAAAATCCAGATCACTGGGTGAAGAGAACAAGGAAAACTTTATTTACATTTGAACAAAACATGATGATGCATTGAAATTTTACCTAAGAAAATTATCACCTATGATCTAGATATAAATTATCAGTAAGGTAGTAAATAGTGATAACAAGTGGCAAATATTCACTCAAAAAGGAAATTTCTATCACATTACAGGACTCAGGCAAATCAGTTTTATTTAATAAAGTTTTCAAGGAACTACAAATAAGTTGCAATGAGTCCAAATTGGGAAATTTGTAAAATAATTGGGTTTAGAGCTACAAATGTTTTCCCTAAAAGACCATTCAATCCAACTCCTTCATCTTACAGATAAAGAAACTGAAGCACAGTAAAAGGGAAGTAACTGTTCAAAATCACACAGCTAGTAAGAATCAAAATCTGAACCCAAGTTCTCTGACTCCAAAACTTGGAATCCTTCAGCTACATCACACTACATTGGAAGTAGGGGGAAAGGGAAGTGGGAAGAAGTATTAGGAGGCTATTACAGCAGACTGGGGGAGGAAATAATGGCCTGAATTAAGATGGTAGCAATGTGGATAGTAATGAGATACTTCTAAGAAAGGAAAAGATAGATTTGAGGTGTAAAACAAGGGTGATGTCAAAGAAAACTTTTAAGGCTCTAAGCATGAATGACTGAGTAAATAATGACATCATTTCTCTAGATATTTTAGTAGGGAAAAGATAGAGATTTGGGGGCAAAGATAAATCAGAAACAAATAAGTTTGCACAAGTGGTAATCTTTCTTTCCCTACTGAATGACCTAATTTGAAATAAATATATCATAGAGTCAAAGTGATTGTTTTTATCATTTAAATTGTCATTAGGGGTAGTAAAAAGCTAATTCTAAGAAAGGCAAAGAAACACAAATAGTAAATATCTGAATGAAACAAGGGAACAACTGAAACATTTTAGGGAAAGTTGGTTCCAATCATACATTTCATGAAAAATGAGAATGCCAACAAGATACCAATGGAATAAAAGGAAAATTCTGTATCACCATTAAAATCAAGCCAAATAAAATTACAACCTTTATTGAACTGCTAGATCCTAGGGAATAATCATAGAGAATACATTTGATAAATGCTTAAAAACTAGAGACTTTCCCACAGCAAAAGTGAAGTACTGGCAATTTTCTTGCCTTAGCATTGGTTCCTTTTCCTGCTGCTGGTGGAGAGGCAAGTGAGAGACATAAGATAGTGTCCTTATTTCTACCTGAAAAAGTATTTCATCATTCTATTTCAGGGATCTGTGACCCCAATAAAGAAAGAGATAAAAAAGCCAATATGTGAAGAACACAGATCAGAGAACAAGAAGCAGAATGTATTATAGGAATATATAGGCTTATGTTCCTGTATCCATTGTATCACCACTCCAGAAGAAAGCAGGATGTCAACTTTAAAAAAAAAACCTCTATTTTTCGATTAATGCAAAAGCTTAAAAAGCAGATAAATTAATATGAAGAATTCTATAGTTTTTCAAAGTGAAACATACAAAAAAAAGTCATCTTTATGCTATTCAGATTAGAACAGAAATTTTATTCATATTAAATGATGAATCCACAGGACAAAATTCTTCTAGTTTAAGTGCAAGAGCCTCATTCCATCAAGCATTTTTACCTGGATTCATTCTGTAGCTATGGCTACTAGGAACAAAAATATAGATGAGAATTATTATAGTTGACATCTATATAACATATTAAACTCTTGCAAAGTGCTTTACACAGATTATCTCTTAGGACTATCATCACTCTCAGGTTACCAAATATAAACAGATAACTCTGGCACAGTCACAAGAACTCTGAATTTTAAGTCAAAGGTCTTAGGTTCAAATCCCAACTCCTCTACTTATAATTGGTGTATTTTTGGTAAAGTAATTTAATTTCACTGGGCCTCAGTATCCTCATTTCCAAAATGGGAGAGACAAAATATTCTCTAAGGTGTGCAACAGATCTAAAGCTTATGATCCCACGTTTTATTACTTTTAGCAGAATAAGAAGACTTATTTCAAGTGCTTCAAAATAATATAAAATAATCTTTTTAAAGAAGACTTTCCTAACTGGGAGAATTCAGTGAACTTACTGGCCTACTAAACAGGATCATACCTGAAAAAGAGACAAAATTTTCAAAGGTATGTAACATTGAGCATATTCAGGAAAGCTAAATTTCTAGGATCTTGACAATAGCATAATTACCCTGTTGTTAGGAATAATGAAACTGAGAAACTTAGATACTCAAGCACAAATAAAGACTATGATTAGACTCCCATGGATAGTGCCTACTATGACTTAAAAATTAGGCAATAAAACTCACCTAATAATCTTACTTATATAGAAGTATGATTGTGGCAGAAATAAAGTTTAGTTACTTAAAAATCCAAGAAGAAATCTGATGTAACAACTTGCTGGCAAAACTAATATACTGTACACAATATATATTTAATAAATGTTTACTGATGATGATGATGATGACACTAAAAGTGGATAGGGAGAACTTGAGTATTCTTTTGGCCATTAGACATTTTAAACATCTAACTCTGGCTCTCTAGAAAATGATTGTTCCCTTATTAACAAAAGATGATTTCTCCCTCCTCTGATGTCCTGTAACACTTAGCTTGTATTTATTATAATAGTCTAGCTCTTATTAAAGTTAACCATTTATAAGCCCTATCTCCTCTATTAGGCAATTAGTCAACTGAGATCAGGAGCTAAAGGGACTTCCGAGTGCTTTTCTCATGACAAGCATTCAATAGTTATTTGCTTAATAAATGAATCCCAATAAATTTTATTATGAAAATTTTATTTTATTGTGTAAATATTGAAGTGTCTAATGAATAACAGAATCACAACAAAATTCATTTTTTCTTTATGAGCAACACTGAACTGAATTTTTTTGCTAGAAAGTACAATTTCCAACAGCTTATCTTCTGCTATCTAAACCCCTCTCCACCTCAAAATGTTGATGGCTACCTAAAGACTTTTCTCAAAGCAAAATCCTTAATGACAACCTTAATAAAAGAAATCTTTCCTCCTGATGTAATATAAATGGCATAAGAATAAAGATCTGTGATTTTTTTCCCCACTAAAATCAACATAGAATGGCAAAATGCTTTAGAATCTTTTAAAACTCCTAAAGGACTAGATTTTTTCCTCCACTGAGGAAACCAAGAATCTACAGAAGTGGGAAATAAAAAAGTCATCAGGATCATGTATCCTGTCATCATCAGTCACTCGCCTTGAGGATCCACAGAGATGGATCAAGAGAAAAGGTAAAATAGTTTATGGATACAGTTTAGGTTCTTGAAAATTTAAGAATGATAACTCTTCATCATGAGGAATTGAAAATTCAAAGATTTCTAATCTCTAAAGAAAAAAGGAACTCAGAAAACAAAAGCAAAAAGAAAAAGATAAGCATTTAAACGTTATTAAAGTACAAGCATAAGCCTCAGTACCAATGAAATTTCATAATATAGCCCTTTTTCTCCAGCAATGATACTCTACATATTTGAGGACACACTATAAGAGAATCTTGGATCTCATCAAAAACAAAAGATGTTCCTTAAAGTTTCAATCTAAGATAAGAATTCTAAATGATATCTTCAAATACATAAAGAATAATTTCTAATATTAGACCAAGAAGCAAATATAATTTGATTTTGAATGACAATGCATGTTGACTAACCATAGCAACATATCTTGAAAATGGTAGGCAACTTCTTTTTTCTAACACAAGAAAAATGGGCAATAAATAGAAGAGTTCAGCATTCAGAAAATAATGACTCGCTATGTCTTAAAGAGATGTTCTAAAAGATACCCAAGAGAAGAAGTAAGAAATTGCAAGATAGGTGATAATATCAGTGGACTCAACACAGTAAAAACTGCTCTTAAAGGGGTATATTCAAATAAAAAGTTGTGAGATGCTTCCTTTTTTCTCTTTGTTCCACTCCTTCAAGAATCTTCACCCCTTTCAGGTCACATTAACAGAAGACAGTTTGAACAGAAGACAAATTCAATATCCACAAATTTTCAATCTGTGATGTGGACCTCTAAAGTAAAGGTAATGCTGGACAAAACTCAAGCATTAGAAAAAGGATAAAAGGTGGCGGGGAGGGGGAAGGAAAAGCACTAGTGAAGCACAAAAGGATTTTCTATGGTTCTTGGTGGCACTATCACTGTGAAATTCTCCCTTCAGATTCTACAAGGGACCTTCTGCCTGGTGAGGGCCTAAGTGGATGTAAATCCTGAGAGGTCTTGTTGATATATCCATATAGGCAGAGACCCTCACAGTGTGAATCCATTTATACCAGTCGCCTTTGGAAATGTGCTCATCAACCCACTACTACTAATCATTCAAAGTTAACCAAGTAACTTTTAAAATTATCACCATTACGTAATGCTAGGTCTTTCAAGAGAAAATTATAAAGAACTGAAAATAGAAGCTTAACTGAAAATAGAACCTTTCGTTACAAAAGCATACTATCTAACATATGATAATATAAAGTCTACAACTTACCCCAATGGCAGAAATCAGAAGAAACCACAAAGAGATTACTAGGATCCGCTAGATATTTACTGAAGAGTTTTCCGAATTCCTGTTCTTTTGACTCACTCAGAGCTCCAACCAATACAGGAATAATGGTAAACTCATCCTTATGGCTTAAAGGAAACAGGGGAGGCAGATGGTCACATTTAATGTATTCAACAATAATAACTTTTCAAATATGTTCATATTAGAGACCATTTATTCAAAGTACTGAATTGGTAATAACAGTTAACATAACATTAGTACCCTGAATTTACAAAAGCTATAAACTGAGTATTTTAAAAGGCAACCAAAAAAAAAGGTGAGAAATTATGGACAGAATATTATGCAAGCACTGAACACAACTTATAAAATGTTTATGTAAACATGTACATATATGCTAACTCATATAATGCTACATGTAATAAATACTACATCTTAAGAAATTCTAAAGTACAGATGAATACTCAAAGACAAAAATACACAAGTGCACATTTGATTAGACCTTCAGGGACTCGAGTCCTTTCCCACCATCCATCTAAACTGCAATCACCCAGTGAAAACCTCCAGGATCTGATCTGCCTTATTGGATCTTTAGGTTCCCTCCCCATCTCATCCATTTCACTAGACTCCACCATGAATATCACCTATAAACATATGATCTCATTCAATCCTCTGAAACCAAAGAGCGAAACCAGATTAAAAAAAATAACTGTAGGTCACCCATAAAATTAACCATCTGCACTTCTGCACCTGCACCAGGGAATAAATGTGAAGGATTATAGGTTGCATGGGTTACATTGAAGTCTTGGATAAATGTAGAGTTTAAGGAGGTGAATGCCAATTTGTAGTGAAAGGACAAAGGAAATATAAAAATTTAAAAAAAAACCCAACTATATCTCACTTATCCCAGCTAAAATGTAAACAAATTCATAATCAAGTATCATGGGATCATAGAATCTTTTAACTGGAAGGGACTTTAGGAGTCATCTAACTCATCCTACCTCCCATCCCATGGAAAAATCACCTTTACAATATCCCTAACAGCTTCAACCTTTCCAGTCCTATTAATGGAACCCCAAGCTGCATTAGTTATTTTGTCAGGCAATCCAAACCTAACTCATATTATACTTACAGTAAACAAAAACCTCCAAATTTTTCTTATATGAATTGCTGTTGAGTCCAATATCCCCCTGCCCACCCCCACACCATCCTATACTTGTTCAGCTGATTTGGGAAACCTAATTATAGGTCCCTCTATTTTCCCCTATGTATAGTTCCATATGCTAAATACAACCTAACATTGCAATCTGACAAGATCATTTTGAATCTTAATTCTATCATCTAACACATTAACTATTCCTCCCAATTTTGTGAAATTCATAAATTTGGTAAGATTGTCTTCAAGATCTTAAAAGACACTGATAAAAAATAGATACAGCTAAGAACAGAAGCTTGTAGTGAACCCCCAGAGACCATTCTTTCAGGTTGACATCAATCCACTGGGCAAAATCTGGGTATAATTGTGTTCTACTAGCTTTGAATACACCTAACTGTATCAGCCTATGTAACTTAGACTCCCATAGTTTCAGGTAACTATTCTGAAAACTGAAACAAGGTATGACCTTCTCTGGTTTCCTAGGACATGCTGAAGGTCTGAAATAACAATTTTTTAAAAGCTTCAGTAATCATATTTTCAAGTTCTTTCAGCATATTATTATATTAAATTTATCAAGGATTCCGAGGACACCAACTCTGAAGTCAAAGAGGAGGATAGCCAGTCACATCACTCTGGTAGTTCAAAAGGGCTTAATACATGTAGAAGCCCTATCAGGAACAAATTCTGTGCACCATGAACGTCACCTTAACCTCACCTGCCTTCAGGGTTCACATTAACTTCTCACTCAGACCTTTTCTACGCTTCTGGTCATTCTAATTTATCTCAGATATCAGTCAACTTCCACAAACTGGAAACAATAATTCCTTCTTGTCCCCTCTAGAAGTCAAGATGTTGTTTATACTACTTTTCTGCCTTACTACATGTGGATACCTGTTTGATCTTCAATATAACCAGTGTGGCCCAACTTTAGGCAATCCCTTCATTGGGCCCAACTGCTGCCAGGGCATATCTAGAATATACTGGTCCCTGCAAACCTTGAAGGCCTAAACAGTCCCAAAGCCCTCATTTTCTTAAGTCTTACAATTTCTCTGTGGAGCACAATAGTTTGGCCCAAGAGATTTCAACTCATTTAAAGCACGGAAGTTTGATCTCCTAACCTCTCTTGGCCTTAATTACCCTAGGAGCCATATGAATGATGATCATTCTTGAGAAAGAAAACAGAACCAATACAAGAATTGAGTAATTCTGCTTTCTGTCATGTGAGAGGAAATAGAGCACAGATGGAAAGACAAATGGGCCTAGCATCAAAAAAACTGAGTTCAAGTAATCTTAACAGCTATTCAACTTCTAGAAATCCTGGCTGCTTCAACTGTAAAATGGAGATCAATACCTAATTTAATTATCACACTGTTATGAAAACCAAGTGAGATAACACAAGGGAAAGTACATTGTAATCAATAGAATTCCATACAGTATTATTCTTAGAAAAAGACAACTTAGTATAACAGAAAGAGAACAGGACTTGGAAGTCAAAAAACCTGAGTTCAACCTTGACTTTACAGTCACCTAGTTATGTAACTTACTTTCTCTAAGCCTCAACTGCCTCATCTGTAAAATGGAAAAAAAACAGTACTTGCAGTACTTATATTGTAAGTAACAACCAAAGATTCATCACTTAACTTCATATAACCTACTCCAAGAAAGGGGACTACCCCTTCATTATTATTCTTCTTGCTAGGACATAAATAAGCCCTGAAAATCTGTGAAACTTTAGCTTATTTAGCACATTAGCCTTTCTAACACTCTTCTGTATTTTTTCTTAATTAAGCAACCCTCATCCTCGTGAGATGTTACTTTTCTCAAATCTAGCACATGTCTGAGCATATTCAGGCATTTCTTGGCTGGCAGTCAATTGACTGCAAATTTCCTATCATTTCTTCTTCACCAACTCCTTACTGAGTTAGAATTAAGACCCACACAGTACTATCCCCTTCCACTGATTCCTCTAACCTTGGTCTTTCATCATAGAGCATGAACTCATTACAGAAGAGAAAAAGCTTTCACTGTGAAGAAGTTGGTATGACCAATAGAAAATAACCAAAATGGACCAAAACGTATTAGCTAACCAGAACCTTTCTTTGTATGGTTTCAGTTGTAATGAACTTGCTTACATGTTAGTTATTCAATGTTTACTGTTTTAACAGCATTTTACACTTAGAAGGAAAAATACTGTCTGTCCCACGTTATAAAACTTTAGACACCAGAAATGACTGTTCAATTTCCTCTGTACAAGTCCTAACATGATACCATGAACAAATAAAACCCTTAATAAATGTCCCTTGATGTTAGGACTGATGTCTTTAAGGGTAAAATTTTCCCATGGAATCAGAACATTTAATTGATGTGTAGCAGAGAAGCAATTAAAATATCTAATGTTAAATATTCCTTAAATCAACATTTCATAGTGGGCTATGATATAAAACAAAGATTCAATGACAAAATGTGAGAAAATATTCAATACAAAATATATATGAATTTAGAATATTTATGTATGGTAAATTTTTGGAATGAAAATATTGAATTTTCTCTATTTTTTTCTACAAGATGTTGTCAATTACTAAATTATATTATTTCCCAACCCCTAGAATGAGCATTTGTATGTTCCAGCTATGTAGCTCAAGCCTAAGAATGTTCCACTGGCCAAACTAGTTTGAGAAACATGGCCTTAAATAACTGTTAATTCCACAGTATTAAGTTGCATTCTGAAGGAGAATATTACTATCACCCTGAAAAATCCTCATATGATGAATGTAGTTGAAAGGACATTGGATTTAGAGTCAGAAAATATGGGTTTAAATCTGAACTCTGCTACTATCTAATATGAACATAGGAAAGTCACTTAAACTCTCTGGGTCTCAGTTTCTTACTATGTAAAGTGAGGGAGATGAACTAGAATGGACCACAGTCCATACAAGATCCAAATTCTAAGACTGTTAATTACGAAATAAACAGGTATGCAACCTCACTTGCAATGCTCTTTCAACAATATCTATCTACAGAGTATAAAAAAGAGTGAAGAAATTGACAAAGACGTCTGTCTGGCGTGTTTCCTAACCCTTCACACCTTATTTAGGTAAAGAATAGTCACAAAGAGTTCTGAGCTGATAAGAAAGCAAAAGGGAAGGGGAAGATTATCACATTATCATCTGAAAACTCCTGATATAAATGAATTAACCTCATAGTCAGGAGAGATCTCTAAGTTTCCAGAACAATATCCAACTCCAATATAGTCACGTTATACAAAGTATTTGTAGTGACTGAGATAATTTCCTAACTAACAACAGTTAAGTGAAGGTACAGAATATAACTGAACAAATGCCTTTTTTTGTTGTTGGTAGTGGTAGTTGTATTTTTTGGAGGGGGTGCACCCGGAGCAGAGGATCTAGAATACAGTACACTTAGTAATGGCCTATTTCTCATTCCTCCAGTGAGATAGTTGAAAGGTTAATAGTGTGAAAAGTCATTCCCTCACTCAAACAACCCCTTCTGAACTGCTCTAAAGAAATAGTTCTTTGTTCACAGTAAGACAGACCAGTCTCCAGGAGACCCAGTTACACCTATCAATCAGTTCCAGTTTAGAGTCATTAAATCCAGTTATACAGAAAGAAACTCACACACTATGTATGAAAGCAAGATGTTTACCCTTTTCTCCTTTGTTTCTTTCTCTTGTTTTTCCACAATTTCCTACCAGTCTTTCTGTATTTTATTCTTTAGTCCTTTGTTACCTAATTGTATTCTAGGTATGTCAAAGAATAAAAAGCACTAGGAAATACTGCTGTAATAACTTCTCCACATTTAAAGGGAACACAATGTCTAAGATTTAAAAATCACTTACAGGGATTAAGCCTGGGTTATTTTGGTTAAATATTGATTAATATTCAAATGTATAGTATATTTATTTGCATGTTTTTCTCTTTTAAGAGAAAGATTTTTATCTTTCAGACATCAAGAAAAAATGGAAGAATTTTTCCCTCCACATAATCACCTTTTTTAAATCAGCATACTGGCAAATCACAGATATATGAAGCATTTGAATAAATACTACCCCCAACTCCCCAACCCCTGCCAAAAGTCCTTAGACTATCAGGTATATTAATATTAGGCATTAGGAGTAATTAGGCATCTTAAAATCATGAAGATTTAGAAAGAACTTATGAAGAGTTTTAATAAAGTAAAATGCCATAGGCATGTTAGAAGGACAATCACGTATGGTGGCCTGGGACTTGTAACGTGAACTACGAAAAAGTTTTAATCTTTTGTTTTAGCTAGAAAATAGCTGTGAAAAACTAGAGAACTGGTGTAAGCACAGTAATCTCTATCTTAATACAAGTCAAATACACTTTTATTCACTTGCATTGCTCATCTATTGTTCTTGCTTTTCAGCATAAGAACTAAAATGGACTCTAGTTCCACCTACTAAAGCGATTTCCACCTTGAGCAATACCAATTTCTGCAATTTCTGAAAAATAGTTTCACCATTGAAGACTGGAGAATATTTAAAAGGAATAAAGTGTGGATAAAAGAAATAAAGTGTGGAGTAAGGAAAAACTAGAAATAAAAGTAAACATGAGAAAAAATTAGAAATACCTATTTAAAGAACAGAAAAATTACTTGCTCTAAATATCTAAAATAGGTGCTATGCTTGATATATAATTTATTCAGATCTATTCAAACAATTACAAACAGAAAAGCAAAACAAAAAAGGACACAGTCATATAATGGCAATTGTTCTAGATCTAGAAGTTAAACCTATCAGTTAATCACTGGAAAAAAAGTTTAAAACTTTTGACTTACTCCCTTTACTGTTCTGGAAACCCCACTCCATCTTCCACTCCCCATCAAAACCAGCATTTCATTACATTTGAAAAGAGCTCCAAGACATTATTTCTAGACACTATTTTTTCCAGTCGCCACAGCTGCGAACATCATTACACTATTATCAGAAAATTTACAAATTAACAAAATATTGGAATCTAGAGCAAATCTAAGCTACCACTCAATTAACCCTTTATTAGCTGCCTTTTATTATGCCACCATGGGGATACAAAGACAAAAAACGAAACCACCTCTGCTCTCAAGGAACTAGCTAGAGAGAGCACTATGAAGTCCTAAAGCTTAAGAAAGGAAAAATTACTGATTACTTGCTGATCTAGAATATAGTTAGAATACATTATATAGAACACAATTAGTGGTGAAGCTTTGGTACTGACCTCTAATGTGTCTATCATCTTCCTTCTCAACCACTTTCAAATTCATATCTTCACTAAAAACCAACAGATATTTGAGAATAGGATTTTAAACATTTTTAGTAATTTTTAAAAAATAACCTCAAACAGGGCAAGTAGGTGGTGCAGTGAATACAGCACAAGCCCTGGAGTCAGGAGGACCTGAGTTCAAATCCAGACTCAGACACTTGACACTTACTAGCTGCGTGACCTTGGGCAAATCACTTAATTCCAACTGCCTTGCCTACCCCCTCAAAATTTTTGCCTCTACAGTTTTTTGTGTCTATATGGCAATAGGTTATAATTCTTTACTGACTCACTGCAGTGTTCATATCTATCCATCACAAATACCTTGGAACATCTTGCCATCTGCCTACTGATCCCTGCAACCATCCCAAACCTGTAAGATCACCTTCTGTGGAGACCTATTGCTCTCTCTGTTCCTTCCCACTCCCCTGCCAGTTCTCCTATGGTCCCACCAGCCCCCAAGTATGGAGAAAGTGCAATGTGTTTTAATATTTTACTAGGGTACTTAAATAATTCAAATAAAACCAAGATTTTCTAGGTAACTGACAAGAATGAATACAGAGTACACTTCTGAGAGGTATTCTTCAGTTATCTCCAAAAAAATTACCACCTTCTAGTCCTGGTGAATTCATAAGACTATCTAAGGCATAAGATAAAACAGACATAAATACACTGCAATGTGTTTTCAAAATGTCTGTATGCCAAATGTTGGTAATACCAAAATATGTTATATGGCTACAGTATTAATGCCATTTTGACAGTGAACATAAATAGTTTTAAAGTACTATAGTTCTCACTCTTACATTCTCAAAGTTATTAAAAATATTCCAATATCTCCAAAAGTCTGGGAGAAAAGTAGCAATAAAAAAAACTCATTTAACAGAGCAAAATGCAAAGAAAAACTTATGACAATGTTATAAACTTTCAGTTAACTACATTTTTTAGTAAGCTAGATGGCTACAATATGTCCTAATATAACCCTAAAAGAAGTGGGGAAGAGGGATTCTCCTGAAATGCAATGACTCTTCTGAAAGCAAAATATTATAAGCATTAAAGATTTTTATTTAAAAAAAATACAAGAATTTCATTGCCATCTTATTTTTCAGTACTACTGAAGCTTATGGAATCTAACATGGAATTTATTATATGTTAAAAAGCAGTTAGGAACTTAATGTTATCTGGCAAGTTTAGGGAATGGAAAAGAATAATCACTCCAACTACTTAATAGCTAACTAATACGGATTATCAATTTCCAAATAATTGGAATAAAATATATTTCACACTATAATTGTATTTTAGTCGTAAGGAGAATAGCAATGTCTTATTAAAGGATGTATGAGGGAGAGAGGAAGGAAGGAAACTATCAAATTTGTGGGAACAATTAGTAATATACTGGGTAACAGAATCATGAATCAACATGCTCTCAAAAAGGATAACAATGGACCAAAACCAACTCTATGAAATGTTATAAAAATAAATGTAAAGACATATTTAGATTCAAAACCCTAATGGCTACAAGGGCTACCAGATGTGAAAATACTTAGTAAGAAAAAGACTTGATTTCAGTTGACCACAAATGTAATATAAGCCAAGCAACTAATGTAAACTTGTGCTATATTAATAAATCAAATCAACAAATTATTCCTTCTCCAGTCAAGACTGTATACTTGTATGAATGGTGTATTGAGCAAGGGAGATAATACTTTCATGGTACTCAGTCAGCGAACATGTGGAATGCTGTGTTCTATTCAAGGTGTCCCATTTTTAACAGGAAAATTTACAAGCTAGAGTATATCCAGAAGGGTTGTTGTCAGGTTGATGACTATTTGGAAACCCTGTTATTAGGAAGGGGTGAAGGACCTTCAGATGTTAACCTAGAAGAAAAAACTAAGGAAAGACATAATACCTGTCTTCAAAAATATTTTTAGGGCTGTCATGTAGTTGACTCAATTTATTCTGTGTAGCTCCAGAGGACAGAACCAAACAATGAGAGTTACAGGAAAGTATATTTTGGCTCAATATAAGAAAATTTTCTAACTACCAAAGCTGTGTAACAATGGAACAATCTATGAGAGAGTGGGCTCGCTTTGATTTTACACAGATTAGCTTTAAGTTTTTGTCCAATGCATGGAAGGAAGACACTAGTTTAGAGAAATCCTCATTTAATAGAAGGTTAGCTAAGTCAGCTTTAGCAAACTGACAAAATAATCAATTGAACCAAAGCATTCATATTTTACAAACTGATCTATCATTGTCAAGAAAGTCCAACCTCAAAAGTTTATTTCATTTAACTTCAAATAAATCAAAGAAACATTATACTTCCTTATCCAGTGAATTACTTCATCCAAATTAACAACTCATATGTAATTATATGTGTATTTTCTTTTGGACTGAAATTTTAAACAATATACCTTTCCATGGCTTTAGCAGTATAAGGCAAATGCATTTCAATACTGTGTTCATCTTCATCTGTCTGCAGAGACATGCGCTCAAACATTCCTGTCTTCCAAAGCTCTCCATAAACTGAAAAAATTTCAAAATATATTAAAAACAAATACATTAGCACATACCCTTATTAGAAGTAAGAAATGAGACACAAAACCACTTGCATGGGATGGGTATAAATGTGGGGGAATGACTTTGATCACACAGCACTCTCTTTAATCTTCTTATGTAAATGTAGGCAACATTTTACAAGGCAAAAATATATATATATATTCATGTGAAACATGGACTAGGGTGTAGTTGCTTATGCTCTTAAACAGGGTTTGGATAAGCATCTTAAAAAAAACAACTTCAATTGTAAAACAGCTACAGTCAAATTATATAAAGTCACCTTTGTGTCTGGGGCTTTTAAGTTTAGTTAGCATGGCCTGACAAAACATTGCTGATAAAATGAGCTACTGTTTAAAACATGGAAAAACACTGGTCTACCTACTCACCAGGTTAATGACAGACAAGGAATTTACAGGACTTTCAGTCTCACTCCCTCCAGCGTGTTAGGAACAGACATGTTGGCAACACACCAAAAGATGGAAACTCTCCAGTATATAAGCAGAGTATTCTCTCAGAACTTCAAAATGAAGTTCATAGAAGATCAGAACATTAATTTAGTGAGGCATCACACCAAGCTTAAAAGGTCTCATAATCAAAGGCATGTCACACAATATTAAGTAACATTGCTGTACTTGTAAATAAGTTAAAAGTGTCAGGGTTTTGTTTGCTGGGTTTTTTTTAAACCAAAAGAAGAAATGGTATTTAATTCTTGAAATCCTTGAGTTTAACATTTTTATTCTACCACAAAACACACGCACACACACACGCACGCACGCACACACACACACACACACACACACATACCAAAAAAAATACCCCATCATTATTAGAAATACTCTGCTAAAAAGAATTTGCAAATATTATAAAAGACAAAGAGTGGGGTGACCACTTCTCTCAAAACTGATGATTTAAAAATGTCTTCCTACAAGTACACTCTCTAAAACCAAGACTATTTTAATGCCACGATATTTTCAAAATAATGTGTATTCTCTAGAAAACAACCAAAATAGGGGACATGGCAATAATAAAGTTCTATTCTAAAAACAAAATGCTACTACTACAAAAATATAAATGCATCTTCAATACAAGCGAACCTAATCTACAGAAATCAACCATTAACCCTTGCCTTGACCAAAAGAAAAAATGATTAAAGAGATTCGCTTTATAAAATGATTCACTGTAAGATTTCAGTAAATTCTTACGTCTGAAATATAACGATTTCCAAAATGTTTAATGTATCTATTGTATAATTACAGGGATATCTATATAGAAATTATTTTATTCTTATTTTAGTTTTTAAAAATCTTAAGCAGAGACAAAATAATATGCATGGTAGATTTATGAGAGTTTTAAGAAGTACTAAAGACAATTTTTTACAGCTATGATATCATTCTTGTAACTAAGAAATCGGGGATTAGAAATGTTGATTATGTAGCCCTGAATTATACACAGTAATACAAGTATCCTAACTCTTGGCCCCAGCGTTATTTTTTGCTTAAACATGCTTATCTCCTTTAAAAAAAATTCTAGGAAAAAACAGGCTTGTTTGATAGGTTTCTCTGGCAAGAAAATTTTTGTTATTATCAACAAGTTTCCAAAAAAAAATTAAGATCCTTTCATTTAAGATGCCAAAATACCTACCACTAAAATAAAAACTGCGTAACAAACTGCAAGCTTACCATATACTTACTTTTTTGATCAATACGCAGGTCATACAGAGGTGTTCTATATATATCCACACTGGAAAGTGCACATCGAGATAGGGGCACATGATGGGAAGGCCCAAGGATGAATATTCTCCGGCTAAGATAATTTAAAAGAACAGAAAAAAGAAAAAAAAAACACAGGAAAATTGAACTTCTACAAAAACATGCTCCAATAAAAAAAAATCTGATTTCAATTCGCTATCTATTGAGAATTTCTCTTGCCATGCAGGTACAATTACAAGTCTTTCCCTTATTTAAAATGGGATCCTAAGAAGGATCCCCACTGGTCCCTAGGAAAAAGAAAAATCATGTGCTCAACCAAGTTCAGCTACTCAAAATGGAAAAAAGGTAACTAACGCTCTATTCAAATTTCTGGTCTAAAGTAGAGGTGGATCACTATATGATAAAAGAAGTGAAAGACTCTAGATGCAACCCAGGAGGAAATTATCTTGTATTTCTCTTACAAAATTTAAAGGAACTTGCCATTTTGAAATATATAGTAAATGCATATTGCTTCAGGAAATTTAAACCCATTACTGAATTTTCACATCAATGAATAAAAAAGTACTATTGATCCAAACAAAATGAATGAAAAAATCTCTATTGCCAGGAAGCTTATACTCTAATGATAAAGATAGACATACATAACTCTATATAAAATAAATCAACTTTAGCTAAAATTTCATAAGAAACTAATACTCGTAAAGCAATAAACATCTTCCCTCTTACCTAAAATGAGTACAAAAGATTTTGTAAGACAATATTATCTTCACTGTCTTTTCATGGCCCACAGACATAGTATTGTTTGTTAAAATTATGTAAAAGCAATACTAAACTCTACCCTCTCTATTTATAGTCCAAGTAAAAGACATTCTCAAAAACAAAAAGCTTTACTATATATTGTTTTTGTACAGTCTAAGAGATGCAACTGTTTTTGCCTCTCAATGAATGATAATTCCCTTCACCAGGAAGAAAAAAAAACCCTAGATTCTCAAATGATGTGTCAAAAATCAAGAACAGATACAAGAGTATCGCACAACACAAAGATTCAGGACTATGAAAAAGAAAATATGGAATGGCATAGAATATGATCTTTCTCCTGTCTTCAAATATAATTACTACTTTTTTTTAACTGATGAAAATTGGAATAGGTTTATTTCACCATCAGGGTGATGATTCTCCCACTCCCTCCTCCACTTGCCCAAGCCCCAACAACATAATCATTTCCAAAAAACTGCATTGCAACTAAACAATTTGGAGGGCTAGAACAAATGCTATGAAGTTAGGTGATTTTACTGTTGTTATTCAGTTATTCAGTCATGTTTGACTCTTCATGACCTAATGGACTATAGCATGACAGGCTCTTCTATTTTCCATTATCTCTTGAAGTCTGTTCAAGTTAATATTCATCGTTTCCATGATACTGTCTCTATCCATCTCATCCCTCTGCCATTCACTTTTCCTTTTGTCTTCAATTTTTCCCAACATAAAGGTCTCTTCCCATGAGTCCCATCTTCTTATATGGACAAAGTATTTCCAATATCTGACCTTCCAGTCAACAGCCTAAATTAATTTCTTTAAGTATTGTCTGATTTGATCTACTTGCCACTCTCAAAAGTCTTCTCAAGCACCACAATTCAAAAATGTTGATTCTGCAAGTGCTCAGCTTTTTCTTATGGTTCAACTATTATAGCCATATGCTGCTACTGCAAAAACCATTACTCTGACTATATTGATCTTTGGCAAACTTGGACAGCATACTAACTTCATGGCTATAGTTGCCTTCTTTGAGCCCAAGAATATAAATTCTGACACTGCTTCCATTTCTTTTCCCTCTATTTGCAGGGGAGTGGCAGGATCATTTACCAAAGTCTTAAGGTTTTTTTGATGTTAACCATCAAGTTAGCTTTTACACTCTCCTTTTTCATCTTCATCAAGAGGTTTCTTAATTCTTCTTCATTTTTGCCATTAGAGTGGTATCATCTGCATATCTAAGATTGTTGATCTTTCTCCTGGCATCCTTAATTCCAGTTTTTGATTCATCCAGCCTGGCATTTCACGATGTACTCTGCATTTATGTTAAATAAATAAGGTATGAGCCTGGTCATACTCCTTTTCCAATCTTTAATCAATCATTTGCTCTACAGCTAATTCTAACTGTTGCTTCCTGGCCTGTATACACATTCATTAGGGTAACAAAGGGGTTAAATTAGTAAGCTAAAAAGGCATATGCAAAAGTCAGCTTAGATCTAAGACATAAAGACTGACATGTACCAGGAGAGTTAATAACTTCTATATTCTTCCTTTATTTTTTGCTTCCTAGGAAAAGTGGTTATTGCAGTCTAAGGATTCATAAGTGCTTATATGGGAAATGAGAAGAACCAGAGAAGGAAAGAGGAAAATGACAATACTGAAGAATTACAGCTCCTGCCAAGAAATAAAGGGCAACAGAACTTGGGTATCTCAGTTCCTAAAACTTAAGAAAATTTATAACTATATTAAGTGTCCAAATCTTTAAACTTCCCTAAATATAATGCTGATCAAGAGTTTTTTATACCCCAAATTCATTTTCCCTATCTGTTCAACGAAGGCTACTGGAGTATTAGGATTAATTTATTAAAAATCAAGAGTATACAAGTAGTGACTTGTTGCTGTTACTCAGTTACTTCAGCTGTGTCTCACTCTCCATGACCCCATTTGAGGTTTACTTGGTAAAGATACTGGAGTGATTTATTATTTCCTTCTCTAGCTCATTTTACAGATGAAGAAACTAAGGCAAACAGGGTTAAGTGACTTACCCAGGGTCACATAGTTAGCATGAATCTGAGGCTAGGTTTGAACTAAAGAAAATGAGTCTTCCTGATTTCAGGCCCGGAGCTTTATCCACTGTGCTGTCTGTCTAGCTGCCACAATAAAACTTACTTGTACACTAACTCATAAGTGCCTCTCAACTTTTAGAAATTACAATACTTGTTCTACAAATTAATTTTCCGTAACATGAAAAGAATTACTACATATATAGTCAAAAGTTAATGTGACCAACACTTTTATTTCTTTAATTTACTGAACGATGAAACAAGTCACTAAATTATTAAAGAAAGCTTAACAGAACTCACCAACTAGAACCTTAGTAGAAGGAAAAGGAGAAAAGTATATGTAAATAAGATAATGAATGGATTTACAGTGGTATCTTCAAACCTAATGGCAAACAGAAATAACATAGGAATGATTGCTAGCTAGACTACAAGCAAAGTCTCCTTCTTTGTGAAACTAAAAGCCTCTTTTTCATTAGCTAATTTAAAAAGGTTTTCCTTGTACTAATGCCATCATCTAGAAGAATTTTTTCCCTCACAAGGAATTTTTTTTATAAATGTAATAACCACTTATAAAAATAATCATATAAGCATACAAAAAAGGAATAAAATCTTATATTAACTTTTAGCACTTAAGGTAGAACCAAATAAATTCCACCAATCAATATGCATTTACTAAGCACCTGATATGTGCTAGACACTGAGGGTACAAATACAAACAATGAAATTATCTATGGATAGATAATTGAGGCAACCTACGTCCTCAAGGCCACATGTGGCCCTCTAGGTCCTCAAGTGTGGACCTTTGAGTGAATCTAAATTTCACTTGAGGACCTAGAGGGCCACCTGTGGCCTCAAGCTCACAGGTTCCTCACCCCTGTTATATTTTCAAGGCACATCTAACAAAAAGCAAACAAAATGCTTTTGCTCAGCATCTCTTCCAAGACAGTTGAGTAGAATTCAAAATGCATATCGGTGTGTGTGTCCATGTGTTTGAAATTTAACTCCTGAGTTAAGCCAAGATCAATAATTTTCATAAATCTGCTCATAAAATCATGATCCTTAAAAGATGACTATTAAATAAAACGCAATTTGCTATCACAAAAATAAAGGTGTGTTTTGTTAGTTCAAGTCCTATGTAAGGTTTTCCATCAAGATCAAACCCAACAAATAGGCAAATATTAATATATTGGCATAAAGATGGCAAAACTTCTAAGTCTTAATATATTAGTCATGAGTTATGGATGGAAAAAAAATCAGCACCTACTAACCACCTTGCTAGTCCTGAATCCTTCCCAATTTAGTTAAGCTGGGGTCACACATGAAGCTTTTCTAGTTTAGGAGGACCACTGTTTTCCAAAAGCACAACCTTCAATAACCTCAAGTTATCTTTAATAGGATGAGATGACAATGGAATAAGGCTTCCATCATTTTATATATGTGTAGTTGCTTATTTTCTTATAACATAGTCCTCTGTTTACATACAGTATTTCTAATATATCCTGCATTTAACAAATTATTCCTTCTCTTCCTCTGGCTCTTTACACTTTTAACAGCTGGTGCTATTTAACGTCTTTGTTCTTATCTCTTTTCCTATACTTATGTTCATAAATTTCACTTTCAATTTTTCTTTTTATCTTAAGTTTTCATCATTATCTCTATTTTCATCCTCTCTGTCAATTTTATATTTCCAATATTACTTCCTAACAGTTACCTATTACCACATACCTTGAAGACATGGAACCCAAATAGTATAAAATAATAAATTAAGTCAGCCAGGGCTGGATTATATTCAATTCAATAAATATTTACCGGGCACCTAATATCTGCTAAACTATAGAGGGCATCAAAGATAATTAAGATACATGTTTATTCCTTCAGAGGCTTATAATCTAGATGAACATGACATCAGAAAAGCAGAACTGTGCCTTAACTAAAAGTAAAAGCATCTTCCTCTGCTTCACCTCTACAATCACCTTATTTCCCACCTCTTCAAGTTTCTCCTCTACATTTTCTTTTCATATATCACTGCTCCTACCAACACTTCATTGCTAAAAGACAATGGATAAGAAATCTTTTCTCTAAAACTACGAGGCCATGTTCTCCTGCCTTCTTTGACTACTCTTTAGATTCTCTTTGATTTCTTTCACCTCTTTCTTTTCTCGGTATGGTGGTCTTTACTTGTTTCTTTCTCTTTGCTATCCTGCTTCCTCTTTTACTCCTAATTAATGCTGTCCCCACCCCTAACCCTACATCAAATGTTGTTCAAGGGGATCTCTCTACACTCCCAAAAGGCCATGTTGTGGCATACTAAAATTCAGACACTCACAGTTGTGTAACATAAGGTAAAAGGTTGAAAAACAATGTTCTAATCATACTTAATTATATATAGTACACATCAGGTCTTAACTATAATTATATATAGTACACATCAGGTCTCACTGATCCCTATTCACTACCTCCTACTGGTCAATAACAACAACAATTGCATTTATTCAGTGCTTTAAGGCTTACAAAGGACTTTACAAATATTACCACATTTGATCCTCACAACAAACCTTGGACACAGATGCTATTATTAAATCCATTTTTAAAAATAAGGAAACTGAGGTAGGCAGAGGGTGAGTGACTTGCCTAAAGTCACACAGTAAGTATCTGTGGTCATATCTGAACTCAGGTCTTCTTAACAACAGGCCCAGCCCTCTACCCACTATAATGCCCAGCTGCTCTATAAATTTTCATATATTCTGGGATTCCTATCCTTCACAAGCCATCTACCCAAGTCCCATATCTTCTTAGAATCCTTAGATTCCTTCAAGGTTCAGTTCAGATGGTACCTCCTCTGTGAAGACTTCACTCATCAGTCCACCCATCAGAGCTCGTGCTATCCTTAAATTATACTTAAGGTTTAGAACAACAACACATAGCTGCACACATTGTATCCTCCCAATAGCACATGAGCTTCTTGAAGGCAGCCAGTTTAGTTTTTGCCTTTCTATCACTAGCACTTTTCTATTTCTAGATTTATCAGAAAAACATAAAGATAAAATGTATTATCCCCTGGCAACCCCATGACAAATATTTAAGAATTTATTTAAAATTGTACACCAAATAAAAGGGAATTATAAACGGATTCTGGGAAAGAATTTGTAAAGACACTAGTAAGGATGTTATCCATTCTTAAAATTATCCAAAAAAAAAATCAAAAGCAATTTGCTTTCCGTAACAAAGTTTGCCAAACTTCTCCCAATTAAAAAAGAAAAAGAAAACACCTGATCATATTACTTACGTAATAGATGGATCCACTTGTTTGTAAGCATGAGCAGCACAAGACCCACAGTAAGTATATCCTGCATGGCTACAAAACAAAATAATTTCAAAAACTTAATCACTGATGTCAAAATCAAGATATAATAAGGATATATTAGAGGAAAAGCAACAACTAAGTGAATGACAATCATAACAAGATCTGAAATAAGAATCACAAAACAATATAGTAACAGTAGTACTAGGCATGGGGGATGACAGTACATAGTCACCAGGAGAGATAATGAAAGACCACATGATGAACATAGAGGGGGAAGGGAAAGAGAATAACCCTTCCCCCATACACACACACACACACAGACACACACACACACACACACACACACAAAACATCTCATCTGATCCCTGCAACAACTCTACAAAGAAGGTACTATATCATTATCCCCATTTTACAGCTTAGGAAACTGAGACAGAGGTTAAGTGACTTTCCCAGAGTTATATAGTAAGTGTCAGAGTTCAAATATGAACTCAAGTTTTTCTGACTCCAGGCCCAGATCTTTATTTACTGTGCTACTAGCCAACTCAACATGGAGAAGGCCAGTATAAAGTGCAGGACAAAGAATAATGCACTGAGGGCAGAAAATAAGTATGAGTCAAAGGGCATTCATTATTAACTTTTTGTGTATAATTACACACTATTTTACAGAATGGTTACACCCATTCACAGATCAGCCAACAGTACATTAGTGTGTCTGTTTCTCACATTTATCGTTTTCCTTTTTTATCACCTTTGCAATTCTTCTGGGTTTGGGGATGGAATCTTAGAGTTGCTTTAATTTGTATTTCTGTAAGCAATGATTTAGAAAACTTTTCATATAGCTATGAACACCTTGGTTTCTTCCCTTGAGAACTGCCTGCCCATATCTTTAGACCATTTATCAATTAGAAAATGGGTGTTATTATATATTTGAATCAGTTCTTTATATATTGGTATCAAAGAAATTTGCTATGATTTTTTTCCCCAGTTTTTTCCTTTGGATTTATTTCTTGAAAAAACTTTTAATTTTAACCCTAAAATTCCTAAGTCCTTGAGACACTTCTACACATATTATCAGAATAGGTAACATACATGCTAATAAAAAAAATCCAATATGTATATTTAATAACATAAAAAATGTAAAATAAAACAATGTTTAACAGGCAAGTCCTTTCAAAAGAAAGTTCTGAATTTCCAGTATGAATTTTTTTTTTGTTTGTTTATAACTAGAAAGTCTGGATAACAAGAGACAAAAATGTCAGATGACAGAGAAAGACCTTCTGGAAAACAACATGAAGTTGTAGGGAAGACATTTAATTTTGTATAACCTTTTAGTCAATAATATCACAAAGAGATCAAAGACAAAGGGAAAGGACTCATTTTACTAAAATATTATTAGCAACACATTGTGGCAGCAAAGAAGTGGAAACTAAGTGAGAAACCATTAAATGAAGAATGGCTAAAGCTGTAAGAGAACATTACTGTGCCATAAAGAATAAATAGGAAGTACACACAGAAATATGGGGAGATCCGTATGAAATGAAACAAAAAAAAAAGCAGTACTGTTAAAGCAATTTATACAATGATCAAAATAATATCAAGGAAAACAAAAGAATTCAGCATTCCCTCAACAGTGCAGTGATCAATCATGACTAAGATTATTTCCTTAATAACAATAAATGTTATAATCAAGTAATTCACTTTTTTGGTCCTCCCCTTTATGTCATGTTTTTATTGTATTATTTTCTGCATCTTATTTATTGATTTCTTTCTTACTAAATCAATGAGTTTCAATTGTCAATCAAAATTACTTTGCCGTTAGTTATCTGTGGAGTTAAAGTCTTTGCTCCGCTGCCCTTCTCCTATGATGGTTCCAATGGGAAAATTATAACACTTTTATTCCTTCTGTTTTCCCTTTCCAAATCTGACCTCTGATACTTCTTACCCATATGACCTTAAGAGAGTTAGCTGTCCTTAACCTCTAAATCTACCATGCTATGACATCAGTGGACTGATGATGAAACTTGCCTCCCAGCAGAGATGAAGAACTAAAAGAATTAAGACATTTGGTTTCCCTTGGTTGTTTGGTTTCATTTGCTTGTTTTGTATAACTATATTTACTTGTTGGGGGTGAGAAATGATAAAAGAAAGAGTAAGGAAGTGGGGGATAAAGGATAAAGTAAAGAAGGAAACATCCAAGTAACCAATATAAAAGCAAAAGAGGAAAAAAAAATCCAGAAACAAACTGAACAACTTTGTTACCAACTTGTTCAATTTAGGTACTTTTCTTTTAAACAAACTATACATAACACAAGTTCACAGTTTCATATCCAATCTTCTTTATTATACTTCTTTCTGTGTGAATATTCATGTTTAAAGAGAAGGAAATACAGCTGATCCTCAACATTTTCTGTTTGACTTCTGTAACTTCAAGCATTCATTAAGTAACATCATTTTCACAATGGCAACTGAAAAATTCGCAGCTATGTGCAGCAGAGAAAAAAATGGAAGGCATGATGCTCATAAGTTTGTAGGGTGGAGCTGGTATCCTACCAGGTGCTTCACAGGTCCTGTTCACCACACCACTGAAGACTAAAGAGCTCCTTGTGCATTCACTGCATATTTCTATTGTTTCCTTTTAAAACTCAAGTTTTATGTTATAACTATGTCCACAAAGCATACGGCAAATCCTTTGGGCTATAAGGCCAAGTGCACAAAGTCAGTGATGCAATTTAGTGAAAAAACAAGTGTCAGATAAACTTCATGCTGCAATGTCTACAACCACTGTCAGTCCCTGTGACTTCAAACTTCTTTTGAAGCCAATTTATAGACAATTCACAATAGCCACAAGAAAAAGGGGAAAGTACTTAAGAGCACTGATGATTTCATCTGTTAAGGAAAGTGAATTGTTGTTTGAAATCAATGTCTGATTATTTTTTTTCTGTAACTGAGATGCTGATGCAAAAAATCACAGAATTCTAGGTGGCAAGAAAAATTTCTTGAATGTACCAATTTTATTTTGTGTCCTAGATTTTATGGGTTATTTCATGGTTACTGTGTTAGGAAAAATGCATATTATCAGAATTAGTGTTTTGTTATAAATAACTATATGCAGAAAAGCATATTTTCAGCAATTTCTAATGAAAGATTACAGTTTTTGGTGGTCACAGGAACCTAACCCCCTATTTGCCATAGGTTCAATGTATCAACATTCACATTTTTTGCTTTTGTACCATTTTCTAGTGCCACAAAAGTTAAAGATTGATTACATCTTTAAAAAATAAATGAAATGCTTGAAATTGACTTAAGTAGAATCAATAATTTCTAACTTCCTCTGATAAATGTTACATAGGTTTAGTAGAAAAAATCTGGAACTGGAATTTACAATTAAATAGTATGACTGATATAATTAAATTTCCTGGTTTAAATAAAATCTTAATGCTTCCCTACTTTAAAAATGCATTTATAATGTCATTGAGATTTGGTCTGTTATTTCTCCTCTCCCCTGTATTAGAAATACCTCATTACCTTCTCACACTTTAGAACTATGGAATTAACTTCCATTTTCCTGACTGCCTCCTCCTCTTGGAATTCCTACTTCCTTTAAGGCACCATGCCACCCTCTCGATAAGGCCTTTCTCAATTTTCCACTCAGTTGTTAGTTTTCTCTCACTGTGAAATTTACTTTTTATTATTTCATATGTACTTGGTATTGATTTATCTGTGTACATGTTGTATCTTCCAAATGAAACAAACTCCTTAAGGTCGGGTCTGTTTCTTTTTTTCTGTTTTTATATCCTCAGTTCCTAGACAGCACCTGGAACTTTAAACACTGGCCAAATTATATCCGACAGTCATGGTCAAAGGTACATGTTTACATAAAAACCTCTAAGAACATATATGGAAAAAAAATCACCTTCAGCTAAAAATAATCAAGGAAGGGACAGTCTTTGAGATGTGACATTAGTAATGGCTAGGACTTCAACACATGGAGAAGCAGAAAGGGAATTTCGGGTATAAAGAAGGAAAAATATGAACATGAAGCAGAGACATATAATATGTATGGAAAGAAATTAAGTTTGGATGGAGTGTCAAGTAAAAGAAATAATACTGGAAAGATAGGGTGGATTAAAGAGGGCAATAAATGCAAATAAAGTAGTTTCCTGAATAAATGGAAAACCACTGAAGGCTTCTGGGCAATGGATAGATTTGATTATGCCTATGTAAATGAAAAAATAAGGATGCTTATTTTTAATCAGTTTCAAAATTTGCCACTATTTCATGAAAGCACAGAATTAGGGAAAGGTAGGTCCAAACTTCATATCTACATCCAATTTTTCAAAGTTAAAATTGCAATATAAATGTGCAAAATACTGTTACTAGTATTTAATTTAAAAAAATCAAAGTAAGAGCATATCATTATAAATGACAAAATGTAAGTACAGAAAAATTACAAATCCTTTAAAAAAAAAACAGGTACAATTAGAATTAAAACTCATAGGGCCACCTAGATTCTGATCTATTATTAAGTCACTGAAATAAGCTTTTTATATCCTATTCAGGGATTTTCAAAGGCAAATCTGAAAGAAGAAAAACTGATTAGTACCTATATAAGGAAGCAGAAACAAATGTAGTGATGAAATATTTGTTCTGCACTGAAAAGTACTTCGGACCAACTACAGAAAATCTAATGAAAAAACTTTAGTATCACAGGAAATGCTTCCACTTATCACAAGAATAGAAATTCATATTCACTAGTTTAAGAACAAATAACATGCCATTTGACCAAAACAATAAATGTAAGGGCAATCTATGTGAAAATTAAAATAGGAAAAAGATAATGATGAAAACATACATAAAAGACAGTGATAAAAACCCAACATAAATTTCAGCTAAAGATATAGAAAAAGGATAGCTAAAGTAAATACCAATTCCAACAATTTCAAAAGAAAAAACAAATTAATAGTAGAAAATAGCATTGACCTGGGTGAGAATCAGGAAATGAAGGATCAGGTCATGGTTCTCTTTCTATCTTGCTATATAACTTTTCTTATTAAAGTTCTCCAGGCCTCAGTTTCACAATCACAGAGTTAGACTTGAGGAGTTCATCTAGTTCAACCTAAAAATGTATATAAATCACTTAGCCTCTGCTTGAAGAGCTCTAATGATGGAAAGAAAACCTACTATTTCCAAAGGCTTATCATTCTACTTCTGGATAGCTGTAACTGCAAGGAAGATTTGCTTACATAAAGCCTACCCTCTCTGCAACTTCTATCTCCCACTCCTAGTTCTATCCTCAGTAGTCAAAAATAAAAAAAATCTATTCCCTCTTTCAAGGGAAGATATCAAAGTATCAAGGTATCAAAATATCAAGGGAATAAAGATACCATGAAGCAAGGTATAAAAAATGTCCTCCTTAATTTCAGAAAAACCTAGAAACATTTATATGAACTGATGCTGAGTGAAATGAGCAGAACAAGGCAAACATTATACATAGTAAGAACCACAGTGTGCAAGGACTGTATCTGATAAACTTAGCCCTCCATAGCAATGCAAGGACGGAAAACATTTTCAAAGGACTCAATGCAAAATGCCATCCACATCCAGAGAAAGAACTCAGAATGCAGAATGAAGTGGACTTTTCTCTTTTGTTATGTTTTGTTTTTCTCATGGTTTCTTCCATTTGTTTTAAAATTCTTCTATGCAACAGGGCTAATGTGAAAATGTGTTTAATAAGAATGTATGTATAGAACCCATATAAGATTGCATGTCATCTTACGGAGTGAGGAGAAAATTTAAAACTTATGGAAGCGATTGTTAAAAACTGAAAACAAAAAAATTAATTATTAAAATTTTTAAAATGTCCTCCTCTAAAGCATGGCAGGGTATACAGTCCCTTTCTATCCTGATCCACTGCATGCAATTCAATTTATCAATGCCCTTGTCTGAATTTAGAAAGTTTAAATCATATGATCTCTAATTTTCTATGATCTGTGAAAAATCTGCCTAATTACAAAGGACTAAAATTTGGCCAGAGGCCATAAAAGTAAGAAAATTTCTCTCTGGTTTTCCAAGGGACACTAAATCCTACATTGATAGCAAACCATGTATTTATATCACTATGTCTATTCCTACTAGGTAGAAATGCAGATACACACATACATATTTTTACACACACCCTCACATATACATGCAAATAATAAAAAAAAAAAAGAATGGTCAAACAAACTATAGCCATTTCAACGATAATAAAGATTGTAAGGTCAGAAACCAAAGACCCAAACTCAGAAACTTCAATTAGTTTTAACACTTTTCTCTCTTTCACCAGCCCCCCTCTACTTTGTTACCAAAATAATAACTCTACCTCCAAATATATTTGCCACTACCCAGTGGTAGAGGAAATTTCTTCATCTAGGAGTTCTCTAAAAATCACAGGTCCATTTCCAATTCCTATAAAAATTAGTATTGAACATCAAATACAAACACCTAAATTTACCTGGTAACTATTTACAACTGAATAATTAATTTCAATGACAATCTCCTCATCCTTCAAGGCTCAGCTCATGTGGCAGACATGACGTCTTCTTTGATTCTCCTTATGATGGAAGAGAAATAGCACAACATACAAGTCAAAGAAGGATTACTGCGGGTGGTAAGGTCTTCAAGGTAGTCCTATTTATAGATTACATTACACTGATTGCATCAAAATGTAGGACACTATAAAAACTCCTGGAAGATATCTGCTATTATTAGTAGGAGTAATGTGGCATGTCCATCCACACAAACACAAAAAAGCCCAGATTTCAATAAGCATTTGCATGGACACCCTAAACAGTTTCTTGTCCAAGTTTGTATGAGTATGAATGTGAGTGTGTGTGTAAGCTTGAGTGTGTGTGTAAGTGTGAGTGTAGACAAATGGACAAAGAGTTTGACCCTAGGTTAAACAGAAAAAGTGGACTAGACTGTTTTTAGAAAACTGGACTAGACTGCTTTTAGAAAACTGGCAACCTGTTACGCTGACCCCAAACTGCCCATGAAATTAAAGGTCTCATCTTTCAAGATAAGTAGTTTACCAGTGTGGTTATATAACAGCAAGACACAGAATACCACTGCCTTAATAGAGTTTACTACAGTAAGTAAAGGTCTGAAAGCTACTGTGAAGTTGGAACTGACAAAGAGTTGTCAGATAACTAAACAGAGCAGCAGGGGAGGGAAAGAGAAAAGTCAAGGCTGGTTCAAAGATACCCAACCTGGGTTAGCTGGAAAGTTATTAGCACCTTGCACAGGAGGATCTGAGAGGCAAAAGGCAGTAAGTTCTGATAACGTTTAACAGGAAATTTTGGAATAATCTCTTTGTTCTCTCTGAAGCAAACTCAGAGAATGCCTCTTCCTATGTCAACAAAAGCTAGCCAGAGCTGACTTAACATTCCTTGGGAGACCTTTAACCTAAGACACTACCTTGAATAATGGGACTTTCTCCATATCTTAATATCTATAGACATATACTATGTTATGGCATATTAATGGTAAAGAAGATACAGACATCTTAGGTCATAATGTCTATTTGAACTTTGTTTACTCTTTCCTGTGTCAGCTATTTCGAATATCTTAGGACAGGAAGCCTGCCACTCACTAGTGGTGGTATTTCCTTTCTTGTCATATGTCACTGAGACATATGTTTACCCAGCCTGGAATTGCAAGGCTCAACTGACATTGCTCTATTAATTGTCTTGTCTTACTGAAATTATGATTTGTTCAACTGAGAGAGTTCTTTTCTCATGGCAAAATGTATATAAGCCAGAAGATTTCTGTACTAGGGAGCCAGAACATTTCTGACTCCATAATGCATAATGTTACCATTATCTTTAATGGGGAATTGATTAACTAATTAATTAAATCATAAAATGTATGCATTGAGCCTGTTGTCTTTTCTTTAATCAAGTTTTCAGGTCAACAATTCCTAAAGGGGACCAGGGAAAAGGGAAGTCAAGGGGGGATTCATATAGTCTCCACAACATACCTGTGATTTTACTAGTGTAGGAAACTTTCAACATCAGTGCAGAGTGATTACTCTGAAACAGTTTTGGGAAGTTGTCTGAGGCACCTAAAGGCTCACTGACTTGTACAGGGGCACGCAGCTAGTGTGTGTGTCAGCAATTTTATTTGAATCCAGGTCTTCTATAACTATATGGTGTAACTCTATGCAGTATATTACCTCTCACAGAAAAATATAAGGGAACCAGAAAAACCAAACTTCACTTAAAATTTGCAATTCTACCTAAGGTCCTAATAGCAACCCTAAGCTTTTACCACTAAAAATCCTTTCCTATGCAGCCTGACGTTAATGCAATAAGATATCAATTCTTCGTAATAAGTCAAAAATCCACTGTACTAGAAAATTAAGAAAAGCAATGTGCTACAGAAGAATACTACTACCTACTGTGAAATACTGGGGTTTCTTAGCA
>CM053769.1:259721553-259737966 GCA_028658325.1 Potorous gilbertii | reverse complement strand
TTAAAAAAGCAATAAGGTTTCCTACTCTTCAGCTTATAGGAGGAAAAGCACTGAGGAGGTAGGGGGAAAAAAGACATTTAAAATATGAATATAAAAGGAAAGAAAGAATATGAGCCAAGGCACAGAGGGGACTTCAGAAAGGATATGTATAGTACAGTATACTCTAGTTACTAGACTCATATGGGATCGCAACCCACAGTTTGAAAACCACTGAGTGGTCATGAGTGGAAAAAATTTAAGCAGCCCCACTCTAGTACATCTGGCTTTTGAATCTCACTTCCGTTTCTCTGGTTGCTTCAATTATTCTTCTCTACTGGACTACATATGGCTATTTTCTGATTTCATTTACTTCACAGTAAATGCATTCAAGCAGTACTCTTATCCATTACATTTCCAAAGTTGTATTCCAACCCCTCTTTCCACAACCTAAAGGAACACCAGTAATGCCTAAAAGAACACCAGTAATACCTACTGGTACCCCTGTCCTGTCTACTTCCTGTGTATTCCCAATGTTCAATCTCTAGATTTAACTTGTTAAAAGTTCAAGGGAGAAAGAGTGATCAGCAATGTTCAAAGATGGAGAAAGATAACGGAGAACGCTGATTGAGAAAAGGCCTCTGAATCTGGTGATTATGGAATCACAACTGATCAGCTTTAGTCTTTCCTTCCTCATAATCTAAATTGCCAAGATTTCACATTATTTCATCTCATTTTCCTTAAAATATAATCTCAAAGAGAATCCATCAATGGGGGAGAGGGGAACAAAGTGACAAAAGCAAAGGCAAGTTAAGTCACGGGAGAAGTCATTTTCAGGCATTTAATAACATGTTTCTAGGATATCAACCAATAATTACAGAAAAAATTAATAACCTCAATTTTAAGTGTGCTATATGCTTTTAAAAAAAGAAAAAAACAAGAAAAAACGTAGTTCCTAAGATTTTTGTCATGTGCCAATAAATTGAATCCAGACAACTTTTTAACTGTCTTAAGAAGACAATAATTTATCTAAAAATTAATTGTATGTGACGTTTACAGACTAGCTAGCTATTAGCTGTGAACATCAAAGCAGGCATTAAACAACTATTAACTAGAAGCTTTCTAAAGGACATGTTTCAGTGCAGCGAGAACACACATAGATATAATCTCAATTTCATCGTGAAACAGCTAAAAATGTGTTAATATTCTTTTACAAAAATGGCTTGGGACAACATAAAAAGAGAATTGAGAATGACTAAAAGCATTCAGAAATAAGAAATAAATTAAGTGCACAAAAGTTTGGAATGATTGAGAAAGGCACCAAGTTGAAGTTGACAAAACACATTCATTATTTATGAGGGAAAAACGTATGTTATTCAAATACTATAAGCATTGAGACTAAAGTGAGATTTATCTGAACAAACTTTTCAAATATTTCAGAAGCTCTACATAGGAGAGTTTATGCCAGGTATAGTGGAGAAAGCCCTAGAATGTAAATCAAGAAACCTGAATAAGTCCTCATTCAAAACTAACTAGTTATGACTTCGACAAGTCATTTAAAACCCAGTGAGGCCCTCAGTTTATTCAGGTTAAAAAGAGACTGAAGTAAATGATCTCTAAAGGTCCTTTAGAATTCCCTATTTAATTATACATGAATAAAAATTAAAATGTTTTAATATGCTGATTACAAATAATTAGCTTTTATTAAAATAGATCATAATATCCTAGATGTAAAAGTAAAAGGGACTTAGTTCACCTACCCAGAGCCTCTCATTTTAGAGATGTGGAAAATAAAGATGAGAAAGTTCACACTGATTTGCTCAAGCTTACAAGAGTAGTGACAAAACATGGTTTTGAACCCAGTTCCCTTGACTCCAAATCCAGAGCTCTTTCCACTGCTATAGGCAGGCCTCTGCCACTACAAAACAATGATAATTCCCCATGGTTTTAAAAATACACACACAATAAATTTCATAGAGAAACAGAAGGGCATTGTGTCTAGAGAGACCACTCCTATGACTGAGGGCCCTAAGTTTGCCTTACCTCTGACAACCACTGGCTATGTGACCTGGGCAAGACATTTAACCTCTCAGTGCCTCAGGCAACCCCACAATAATAAACCTTATACAGCGAATACTAATCTACATTGGGAGAATGAATTTCCTCAACAGGGAGGGGTTCCCTATATCAGTGAAATCACAGGCCTATTTAAAAAATTGTTTTTTGGTGGTGGTAGTGTTGTCTGCTGTTGTTCTGGTGGTTGTAGTTGGTGATGGTGATGTTATTATTAACAAAAAAATGTCTTAATGGACAGACAACAGAGCTCAGAGTCAAGATGTCTTAGACTGAACACAACACATACAACTCCAACCACATATAGGATTTAAGACCCTGGCCAGATGCTTAACCTCTCAGTGTCTCAGACAATTCTTTTAAGGTTAAATTGCTGAACAGATGCAAATCTTCATTAGTAGAGTTCCCTCATTAGGAATTCCCTACAACAATGAAATTAGAGAGCCAGACTATAATAGGTATATATAGGTACAGAAAAAGATGGAAATAGAAACAGATAGACAGATAGTCACAGTCAGAAATCACTGGAGTCAAGCCAATTTTAAAATTGCAATAACCTAGTTACTCTCCTTGCCTCAAGTCTTTACCCATTCCAATCCATCCTCTACTTGGCTGTTAAATTGATCCTTTTAAAGCACAAGTTCACCACATGTCACCCTGCTGTTCAATCAACTTCAGAGGCACGCTATCATCTCCTACATCAAATATAAAATACTCCGTTTAGCATTCAAAACCCTTTATAACCTGGACAACACCCATTCTTCAATTACTTAGCTTTTCCATTGTAGTGAGAGAAAATAAGACTTTTATTTAACTGTTCTACTTTTTCCCTTTCCCCCTTTTATCTATAAGGTCTATTTATCAAAGGGGACTGGCCCCTCTGATTCTGTCAAAATGTATCAAAAAGGTGATTCTCTCTTTGACTCTGTCAAAGCAACACCTGTCCATCTTTCCCTTTGCCCCCATATTGTCTCCCATCTTAAATCCCATACTTAGAAACCCTTGATGAAGTATTTGTCCTATCAGTTAGTAATTCACTGAGGCAGGTGCATGTTTCAACAAAATCATATGGGGGAATGAGAGAAATGATTATTAATAATCAATGATTTGGAGTGATCCAGAGTTCCCCTCATTCTCTAAAGTCCTGATTTTTAAAAGTTCAGTCTCTTGAAGGACATTGCTAATGAGACTGGACTAACTAACACCACCCAAGGTATAGGGTAACTATTGCATTCTGCTCAGGCTTGGGTGAGGCATAAATTCTCTGAACAGTGTGCCCAAGGCTGGAGTTAACTTAAAAAGTAAATGACTTAATAAAAGCTCAGGTGCAGCTCCTCATTGTAATATTCATTCTCTCATTAATTGTTAACCAATCAAGGTTGATTCCCATTCTGGGGAACATTTACTTTTCAAAGGTATATAAATTGTGAGACCTCCACCATGATTGTCTTTGGTCTAAAATGACTAAATTATCAAGAAATTATGTCTCTAGAACCTTTATAATTGGCACAGTAGATATTCAGACCAAACACTTTTGAGTGTTTGCAGATTTTGCCCAGGAGGATCCGACACACACGTTTACTTGTTTTTTGAATTGTCTAATATGAATCATCACAAGTCTGCCTAACAAGGTTATCTCTTTGATTATATCTTTATTGAGAAAATGGAGACTATTGGCTAAGAGCACCCCCTTTCTCCCCTACTCTACATCTCAAAACTCATTGATATTATCCCCCATACTATCCTTTACTCCAATCTCTGATGAAGACATGTTCCTTCTTACAAAGACCAACTACTCCATTTTTATCTTTTATCTTGTCTCTTCTATTCTCCTTCTTTGGCATATTATGCTCACAATCATCCCCTCTTTCCACTTCCTATGCACTGGCTCACATTCCCTGCAGTCTACAAAAATGTAGTCCCTCCCATCCTTAAAATATCCTAATTTGACAATAACATTTCCCCACGATAGCATCATATATCTTTCTTCCCTTTCTCAGGCAAACTCCTACAATCACTGCCTTTAATTTCTCTTTTCTCACTTCTTTCTCAAACCCTTGCAATCTTGCTTCAAATCTCATCAATGATCTTAAATGGCTTTTGCCCAAGTTACCAATGACTTAAAAATCAGATAGCATTTGACACTATTAACACCCCTCTCTTCCTGGACATTTTCTCTGGATTTTTCCTAATATTGCTCTCTGGTTTTCTCACCTGTATATGACATCTACATACTTGCCTCTTAACTGTGACTGTATGCCAACTTCAGTCTTGTGCTACCTTCTCTCTCCATACTTTCTCTTCATGATCTCATCAATTACCCTAGATTTAATCATCACATCCACATAAATGACTCAGATCTCTATATCCAATCTATATCTCTCCGGAGTTCTAGTCCACATAATCATTGCCTTCTATACAACTGCAATTCAATGTTCCATGAGCACTTCAAATTCAACATATCTAAAACTGAACTTATATCATTCTCCCAAAATCTACTTCTCTTCCAAACTTCCCTTCTTCTGTTGAGGACACCACCAGTCTTCTACCCAGGTTCACAACACTGGGATCAGCTTAAATCATAAATAATAACACCTCATTCCCCTTCACCCAGAAAGTGACTACTTCTAGAAGTTTGGTGGTGGGAAAAAAAAAAAGGAGGGAGATAATGCCCTCAGAGAATTGCTGAAGTAAAGGTTTTTTAAGGAAGAGGAGACCTATTTTTAGTATTCTTAGACTAGGGGACTTGCTACTAGGCATCAAGAAAGGAACCAAGATACGGAAGAATTTGAAATGACGCAAAGACACAATGACTGAAGTGGCAGTCTTCCTGAGGATAGAACAAAGAGAAAAACTAAAAGTCTTCTTTGGCAAGGAGATAATCACTTCCTCACTAAGTAAAGCAAAGGAAGAGAAGAGAATAAGCATTTTTATTAAGCCCCCTACTATGAACCTGGCACCTCTATTATTGTCCCTATTTTTCAACTGAGAAAACTGAAGCAAATCAAGTTAAATGATTTGCCCAGGGACATAGCTAATAAGTATCTGAGGTCAGTCATATTTGAGCTCAGGTCTTCCCGACTCCAGGCCCAACATTCTATCCACTAGCTGCCTAGGTAAGACAGAGAAGTCTAGAAGGATTCTGAATGAACAGAAAAGGGACATGACAGATGATACTGGTTTTCTCTTTAAAGGAGATACAGGCATCTCCTAAGAGAAAGGGGTTGGTAAGAAGGTAGGGATGGGTACCTTAGAAAAACAAAAGACTTTAAACAGTCAAGGTCAATCAGAAAGGATTGAAAGGACTGTTATGCAATATGAGGGTCTAGTTGAAATCAGATAAGACCTTATTGTGAATTCAGTTGTGTTCAGCAGCACAGGAATAAGAATACAGATGGAGGTTGGTGGGGGTCACCTGGTATCTAAAGATAGGCAGGTCCTTTAAGGACAAGATATTCAAGGATACAGGCCAGCAGGGTTACAACAGATATTATCTGAACAAAACATTCAAGGGTAGAGGTCAGTGTATATCCGAGTTAACTGCAAGATTAAAACAACAGAGGTTGAAAAATCAGGCCAAAGCACAGATGACAAAATGGACTAACAGGCAGGCATCCTCAATTTGAGGATGAAGAACATGTCTACAAGAAATAAAGCAAAGGGAAAATACGGAAGTATATTACAGATCATGAAGGTGAAAAACAGAGTTTTGAGGTAATGGTGGATCAAAGGTATTGACCATTATTGTGAACAAATGAAATACTATGAAAATACAGGTTCTAGCTGATAAACATGCTGATGAGGGGGCATAAATGTATATGCTGAAGTCCCCAGGTATGAAGAAAAAGGTTGCAGTATAAAGACTGTAAGCCTGGTTCTGAAATATCAAAAAATGAAAGGAAAATGACCTGGAGTCCAGGGGATTACAGAAAAAATTATTTAGCCCAAGAGTATAAATAATACAAAGGATTGACGTCTGAAGGAAGAGAGATTACAAAGGTTGGCAATGGCAGTGAAGGACAGAAGATGGCAACTCCTCCCAGGAGTATGAGTGGCATGAAAAAAAGTTAACAACCAGTACTCGGGAGGATGGCTACAGGTGAAGAAAGAGAAAGGCTGCTTGTCAATGGATACAAGCAGGAAAGTGTAACAAACGTCTGTATCAAAGATTCCAGTGGGCACGATAGAAGAAGAGGGCAGATGCTTAAGAGTTGGAAAGGATAGGTCTGGATAGAGATAAAAGCTTGAGGAATGGTAATAAAAGAAAGCAATTTTCCTCAGTACATGACAACTACATTAAACAAAAAGCCTACATAAATAAAATAGGTCCTTTCCTATCAAGATTTAGGATATCCATCTTCTCCTTGACTCCATTAACTTCCTAAGACCCAGCTACTCACATACTTAAAATTAAATATGTGCCTGAGGGGCTCAAAGTTGTTTCATATCTGACTACTTATTTATATATTTAACATTTTCATTACAATTCTATTTCCTATGTTTTTAATGTAGTCTATCGTAGGCTATAAAATATTAAAGTGGCAAGAGCTGTATCTGAGGAAGTCCCTTCACATCGCATTACATGAATCAGATATTTAATAAAGAAAAACTTATCTATATATGAAACCCTCAGGATAAAAAGTTTCAAATAGTCCTGAGCCCAGGACCTTCTCACAAAAATAAAATGATGACTTTGCTACTACATTTTTGTGATACTTTTATATCCAGTACAAGAATTATACACTGTAATTTTACAATACAACTTCTATTATTCTGCAAACAGCTATTTTTGCACACTGCTGCTTGACAGTACCCATTCTATTTGATATATAAACAACTTCACAAACAGGATTTTTTCTGAATAAGATTTTTCTTGTCACCTTTCCTTTTTAATGGGTTTTAGATGAACTATATATTGAGTCAAATATCCTCGTCACTCTAATATGGATATATGTTTTGCATAACTGCATTGGTATAACCTTTGAAACTGTGCGCCTTCTCAGTGATGGGTATGATGAGAAAGGGAGGAAGAGAATTTGGAACTCAAAATTCTTTAAAACAAGTGTTAAAAATTGTTTTCACATGTGATTGGAAAAAATATATTTTATGAGGAAAAAAAACAAATATCCCAGAGCTAGCTTAGGCTTTATTTATACTGAGTCATTTTTCAGTCTTGTCTGACGCCTCCTGACCCCATTTGGGGTTTTTTTGGCAAAGACAATGGAGTGGTTTGTCATTGCCTTCTCCAGCTCATTTGACAGATGAGGCAAACAGGGGTAAGTGACTTGCTCAGGGTCTCACAAATAGTAAGTGTCTGAGGCTATATCTAAACTCAGGAAGTTTTCCTGACTCCAGGCCTAGCACTGTATCCCCTGTGCCACCTAGATGACCTGTTGCTATTGTCATTGTTGAACCTTTCAGCAGTGTCAGATTCTTGACTCCATGGAGTCATGACTATGACTCTCTCCTCCACTATTTCTCAGTCCGTCCAAGTTCATGTTCATTATTTTCATCTCATTCTCTGCCTTTCCCTTCTGCCTTCAATTTCCCCAGCATCAGGGCTTTTTCAAATGAGTCCTGTGCCTTATAGTTTAGGCTTAACAAGAAAAAACGACAGGAGACATTTTATTCTTGTTATCACAGCAACAGCTTCTAGCTATTTTGTCACTCACTTTTCACTTTTGCTTACTTGTATGAAAGTTAGTTTACATGAAATTACCTATTAAGTAGTGAGCCTCAAGTCTCAGCTCACTTAAAATTAAAAAATTTTCAAGCCACAAGAGACTTACAGGATCATCAAGTTCTAAAACTTTTTTTGTATAATGGGCACCTTTAATAGTCTAATAAAGTCTGTGAATTCCATCTTCTATGAACCCATTTTCTCTGGCTATCTTTAGAGGGGAAGAAAAATGCTAACAAAAAAAAATTTAATTTTAATAAATGAACAATTAAATAATGAACTCAAAGCTGAGCAAATTTTAAAACTTTTTTTCATGTACAGTCCATGTGAAATTACTGACCAGTTTTTTTTAAGTCTTTTGAATAACAAATAAAGGACTAAAGAACTATCCAGAAGCTCAGAGAGAATTAAGCTTTATAAATGTCTACAATGTAATATTAATCATTGTTACTGCTAATACAGATTTTGTTATTTCTACAGATCAACATAAAACACAGCTTTTCTCTTCTTTTTGAAACTCCAAACTTATCTTTCTTAATAATAGCTAACATTTACACGGTACTTTAAGGTTTGCAAAGTACTTCAAAGTTATTATATCCTTACAACCTTGGAAAGCATGTGCTATTATTACCCCCATTTCACAAATGAGGAAACTGAGGCAAACAGTAATTAAGTGACAGGGTCACAAAACTACGAAATTGGAACTCAGGTCATCCTGACTCTAGGTTTGGTATGCTATCCACTGCACCTAGTCATTTCTAATAGGAAATTGTATGCCAAATTTTCCTACAAAAATACAAATGTTTGAGATTATAAATTAGGCATGTTACTGAGTTACTAACTCAGAAAAGCAAAATAAAAGACTTCTTGCAGTAACAGTAAGCTTCAGACAATACATGTGGTATTTTATCAACAAATTTCAATTAACTGAGAATAGAAGGTATCCACTGGGTGGTGGATGTTGTTCAGTTGTGTCCACTACTTAGGACCTGAGACTTAGCAGTGAGGAATCCGTGTAACAAGGTCAGTGAAAGCTACATCTCTGACAGATTTATAAACCATTTCCAAGAGTATTCTAATCCTGATAAACAAGGGAATGCTTTCATTGAAACAGACACTTAACTCTCCTGACACTAAGACTACAGTCCCTGTTTCATAAAGAATCACCCAATATCAAAAATTAATCGCACGTTTTATCAATCTTTTGAGCAACTCTTCAAAAATCTTAGAACCCTGTCTTAGCTTCCCTTTTTCAAAGCAACATTTCTCTTGGTAAGCATACTTTCTAAATATAATCAGTGTAATTGTGTTCCTGTATTACAGCTTCTTCTCACACTACACATATGATGTATTACTAAAAAGCTGCATACTTTACTACTTCAGGACATCAATGATGTTCCCAGTGTTCATGGTTTTCACACATACAGAGTGGTGTATGTGACCTTTACATCTCTTTTCATACACCACAGATCAAACTCTACCCACGCCTTTTTATTCTGTCTAATTTATGTTAATATTTTCCTTAAATCTTCCACAGAGGAAGTACTCAGTGCTCCAGTCTTCCTAATAGTACATTTAACATTTCATGGAGATTTGGGCAACACTATTAGTTAGACATTATCATTCTATGTCCCAGATATATGACCACCTTTTTCAATCAGATTTGCTGACAATGTTTTTATGTAAGGGATAGAGGGAGATAAATCTTACATAAAAAAAGCAACGTGAATAATACTAACAACAATCAATGTTGTTTTTCAGTTATTTTTAATCATGTCTGACTCTTCATGACCTCATTTGGAGTTTTCTTGAGGAAGATACTGAAGTGGTTTGCCATTTCCTCCTCCAGCCTATTTTACAGATGAGGAACCGAGACAAACAGGGTGAAGTGACTTGCTCAGGGTCACAGAGTTATTAATAAATGTCTGGGGCCAGATTTGAACTCAGGAAGATAGGTCTTCCTGACTTCAGACTCAGCATTCTATCCATCATATCACCTAGGCATAACAATGATCAGTGAGCAAGTATTAATTATGTGTTGGGAGTCGTATTAGACGCATAGGAAAAACACAAAGAATGAAACCATCTCTATTCACAAAGAGCTTACATTCTACTAGAAGAGAAAATCAATAAATAATATATAGCTATAAAGAGAAAAAGGAAAAGAGCATACTATATACAGGAAAGTTTTCATGCAGAAGGGTAGTATTTTGTGTTCAGCACCTTGAAAGAAGAGATGGATTCTTTAAGGTAAAGAGTTGAGTACGTCCCAGGCATGGGGGATGGCCAGTACAAAAGCCCAGAGACAGGAAATAGGAGCACCAATTGTGAGAACCAAGGAAAAAGCCAATTTGACTAGACTCCACAAAGCATGGCAGAGAAAATAATTGCTGGGTACAAAGTGTGAAGAACTTTAAAAATTAAACAGAAGAGTTTATATTTTATCTAAGAGGCAATAAGAAGTCTCTTAAGTTTACTAAGTAGGGGGAGTGACATAGATTTGTAGTAAATGTAAATCACTTTGGCAATCTTGTAGAGGATGATCCTTAGGAGGGAGAGATTTGACTCAGGAAGCAAATCAGAACATTAGTGCAAATAATCTAGGGAAGAGATTATGAGAGCCTCAATTAAATTGGATTGTCTATGTGAGGTAAAGTGACCAGATGCAAGAGATATTGTGAAGGAAAGAATGTCAAGTTTTGGTTAAGTGATGGGATGGCTACATGAAATGAGGGAAAGTGAGGGAGTTGAGGCTAATAGAAGAATGGTTCTATCTTTGACAGAAATAGGAAAATGTCTAAGAGTGGTGGGTTTGGAAGGAAAGATGATGAATTCTATTTCAGTTATGTTAAGTTTGGGATGTCTCCAAAGCATTCAGTCTGAAATGTCCTATAGGTAGATAAGGGACTAAAGCTCTGGGACAGCCTGGAGCTAGAAGCAAAGATCTGTAAATCATCTGCATAGAAATAAGAATTAAACCTATGGAAACTGATGATCTCTGCAAGAGAAAGAATGTGAGGAGATAAGAGGGCTCAAGAAAAAAAAAATCTCGGGAAAAACCAGTGAAGGTATCATGGATGATGAGCCAACACAGTTAAGTGAAGGATGTTTTTAGGCAAGCTGAAGGAGGAACAGAGAGACAGTGCAATGGATGAAGTGTTACACCTGAAGTCAAGAAGATTTGGATTCAAATCGAGCTTCAGATGCTTACCCCGAGCAAGTCACTTTACCTGCTTGCTTCAGTTTCTTCAACTGTAAAATGAGGATAATAACAGTACCTACTCTTAGAAATAACCAAGAATTCTATCTGGCCGTGACTGAATTTAGAAAAAAGGAGTTTAATTTAAGTCTTTGGGTAACTTGGTCTCCAAGCAGAGACCAGGTCAAATCCACATAATGCTAGTTACATAAGTCTTTATAATTCATCCAGATTGGAATTTCACTCCTTAAACCCCACAGTCAGCACTCCAGGGTTCATCAAACCCCACCCTTGGATTCATTTACTTTATTCTTTAAAGGAATACTCTAAGTCCCCCTCCCTTCGGTCTACATCAGAGAGCATGATAAAGGAGTTTTCAATTGCTAAGAGAACTAAAAAAAAAAGTAAATTTTAAGATTCCAACCCAAGATATCAATAATGAAGGGGGGTTTTATGGCTCTCATCCTTATCCTTTGTGGATGAGAACTGGCCAGGCAGATGTTTTTGGTATGCAGGAAGAGGTCTTTTCAGAATAAAGAAAAGTGTGTTGATTTCCAGGGCCAGCATTCCCCACCCACAGCCTTATACAAGCAATTTTATCTCTGACATTAGCCATCAGGATAAGTGATAATTTTATATAATTTTTGTGGAAACAAAAGTCAATCATACCTTACACTACTCAGCAAAGTTTCTGTGAGGATCAAATGTGATATTTGTAAAGGACCTAGAGCACAGTGCTCAGCACATAGGCCCACATATAAATGCTTATTTCTCTCTTCCTTCCCCAAAGAGAGCACTATCATGAAAATCCAGGCAGCAGAAAGCATCCAGGAAGAATGCATGGTAAAGAGGTGTCAAAAACAGCAGAGAACTCAAGAAGAAGACTAGGAAAAGACCATTAAATATGTCAATTACGAAATCACTGTAACTTTAAGCAGAGCATTTCATTTGAGTGGTAAAGTTGAAAGTCACAACACAAATGGTTGATGAGTTCTTAAGACCCAAAAAACAGCAAAGAAAGGAAGGACCCATATGTACAAAAATACTTATAACAGCTATTTTGTAGTAGCAAAGAAGTAGAAACAAAGGAATCACCAACTGGGAAACAGCTGAACAAATTATTGCAATTGATAATTACTGTATGTGGGAAGTAAGAAAGTTCTGTTGTCCACATTCCTAGGTGATAAGAGTTGTGACCTAGCATGGACAGGTTAGAGGTCAAAAACTGAGACGCAGGCCCAAAGAGCTGTGTGAGGAAGGGCCTATCAGAGAGGAGAACATGGAGTCATATGGCCAGGGGACAGTGTCTTGGGAGATCTAAAGTTCAGAAAACAGTATAAGAAGCCCCATCTTCCTGCACATGTCGTAGTCTTCCTGTAAACTTACTAGGGAGGCTACCTGTCCATTCAGGGGAACAGACGTAGAGATTAATAAAAACTTTCCTGATTTAACAAGTTCTTTATTTAAGGTGAGCATGTTTCTCACTGTTAGGGGTTTGTTGGATGGACTCACTTCCACCACCGTACCATGAAAAATTACAAAAAGGATGATTTCAGAAGAAACTTGGAAAGACTAACAATAATGTGGGAACCAAAAAAAGGAATTCTGTTTCCACAGGACTAAAGCTCTTCCTAGCTTTGAGTGATGGTAAAAATTAATAAAAGTTTTCCTGATTTCATAACAAGTACTGTTTTTCGTTTAAGGTGAGCACGTTTCTCACAACTGGGGGCTTGTTTGACTCATTTTTCACAAAAATAATAGTAACTAGCATTTAAGAAAACCTTTCAACTTAAACATTACTGAACTTTTTAAAAAGTAATCTGAAAAATACATCAACACACACCAAAAAAGCCAAGTTAACAGTGAATTATACTGAGTTATAATATAGAGGGAGTACTTAACTAATTTCTTTCCAAAATTACTGCTCTCTGGATCACTAATTTTTTTTTTTAAATTCAGAGTTTTTTTAAATCCAAAATCAAGTTTCTACTTGGATATATCTAATCTATTTTCAGTCATACAGATAATATAAGCATATATGTATATAAAAACATATTTGTGTGTATGTATGTATATCATGTGTATATGTAAATTGTACAAATGCATATGTGTGTATATGTGTAAATATTTGACTTAATTTGGTCAGTCCACAATTTCATTCACCAATCATTAATCACCTACTTGCTATATATAAAGCACTGCAATAGTCACTAGGGATACCAAGACAGAAAAGAGTATATGACATGATGGAATTTACACTCTACTGAGAGAACATACTATGTATACAACTAAGTATAAAAAAAAGGAAAATGGAAGAAGGTGAAAACAGAAAAAACTTCAGAAAACATGGAAGGTCTCACAAAAAGGGCACCAAAGATGAATCTTTAAAAAAAGATAAGACTTCGGATATACAGAGAATAGAAGCATACTGGACATGAAGAACAGGTCACTCAAATACAAAGAGATGTTAGATGGAACAGTAATTCAGGGAAGAACTAGTAATCTAGTAAACTAGTATACTGAATTCATCAAGGGAAATAATATGAAATAAGAGCAGAACCAAAATAGGGTCCTAAATATCATGCCAAGGTAGATGGTTTTTTTACCCATACAAAGCAACTGAAGGTTTACTGACAATCAACAATGTCCTCATTAATCATCAACCACATGTAAGGCACTCGAATTACAAAGACAAAACAACTGAACAATTCCTGCCCTGCTGTATACCATACAAGAAATAAAATGTGCACATGTCATTAAAAATAAAACTATATACCAAGTAAATAAAAGGTAATTTTGGGAAGGAGATATAAGTGACTAGGAGAAGCAGGAAAGACTTGCTGCAGGAGTGGCATCTGGGATCAGTTTTGAAGGAAGCCAGGGATTCTAAGAGTCAGAAGTGAGACATTCCAGACATGAGGAAGAGCCTGTACAAAAGTATAGAAGAGGGAGCTAGAATGCAATGTGTGAGGAACAGAAAGAAGACCACTTTGAGGGAACTAAGGAACATATGAAGGTGAATGATATATAATAAGACTGGAAACGTAGGGTAGAGTCAGGTTGTAAAGAGTTTCAAATGCCAAATAAAAGAGTTGGTATTTTATCTTAAAGAGAACAGGGAGTTTCACTGAGTAGGGGAGTGGCATGCTCATCTACACCTTAGGAAGATTATTCTAACATATGTAGTGGGTATATTTGACCAAGGAGAAACTATAATCAAGGAAACAATTAGGAGGCTATTACAGTAATCCAGATGAGAGTTAATGAGTTTCTACTAGGATGATGACTACAGGAATGAATAGAATGAGATAGAGTCAGGAAATGTGTAGAGCAATTGAATGAACATGGGGGAGAGGAAAGAAAAAGAGAAGAGCTGAAGATTTGAGTAACTGGGTAGATGGTGATGCCCTCAACAGAAACAGGGAATTTTGACGGAGATATTGAATTATTCTGAACATAATTAGTTTGAAAGGCCCAAAAGACATCCTGGGAGAAACTACCCAGAAGGCAGGTGACAATGCAGGAATGGAATTCAAGAGAAAAATTAGGTCTAGATGAATAGCATCAATTAAACAAGCACTAGTACCTGACTACTAGGGAGGGAGCTAGGGGGCAATGTAGACAATGGGTTAAGAAGACCTGAGTTCAAATTCTGCTAAACACGCTAGCTGTGTGACTTTGAAAAGTTAACCTACCTTCCTCAGATTCCTCATTAAAACAGGGAAATTAATACCACTTATATATCCCAGTTGTAAAGATAAAATACTACTTGTAAAGTACTTTGCAAACTTTAATAAGCTATATAAATAGTAGCTATAATTATGTGTCAAGTAGTGAGGGAGGCACTGTAACACAAGTATACAGGAAGGAACAACCCCTACTTGCAAGGAGCTTATATGCTAATAAGGGGAAGATAATATGTACATTTAAAAATACAAACAGAATAAAGTATATATCTATATATGGATGTATATATGTATAGCTACAAAGAAACATATCTATATAAATAGTAGCTATTATTATGTGTCAAGTAGTGAGGGAGGCACTGTAACACAAGTATACAGGAGGAAACAACCCCTACTTGCAAGGAGCTTATATGCTAATAAGGGGAAGATAATGAATACATTTAAAAATACAAACAAAATAAAGTATGTATCTATATATGGATGTATATATATATATATAGCTACAAAGAAACATATCTAAACTTAACTGCAGCCTTCTGAGAGGGGAGGGGGAAGGAAAAAAAACAAGCAAAGGGGAGTGGAGTAGAAAGACATACATACACTAGTTCTTCCCCCACAGCGCATAAAATACCAGTAAAAAAATGACTCTCAACAAGGTCTAGAGCAGCAGAAGCCGGGCGCAAACAACACTGAAAGATTTCCGGCCAAAGGTAACCTAAAAGGCCAACAGGAAAGGTCTATCCCAAGGGACTCTGAGCTAAGCAGAGCTCAGCCCTGGCATAATAGCACCAGGAGGAACAGGACCAGAACAGGCCTCCAGGGCAGAATTCCTAGCAGGGAGGATCTCAGATCCCTCGATCCACAAGCAACAAAGAAAGCTTCAAAGGCCAGTAAGAGGGCTTTCCCAACTGGGCAAGAGGGGAGGAGGGTCCACCCAGCACTGGCCCTAGGCGGCAGCAGGAGGCACCCGTCTGTGAAACACTCCACCTAAAGCCCCTGGGGGAAATGAGCAGCTGATCTGATTCTCACCCTTGAGCACCATCCTCAGGTAAGGAGGAACACTAGGACCCTCCTCTTGAAAAAGGATTAAGAAGTCAAGTAACTGGTTGGGAAAATGCCCAAGAAAGGGAAAAAAAAAAAATAAGACCACAAAAGGTTACTTTGTGAACCGATATTTCCTTCCATCCTTTCAGATAAGGAAGAACAATGGATACTGTCAGAGGAAGTCAAGGCTTCTTCATGCAGTACCTCCAAAATGAATATGCAATGGGCTCAGACCATGGAAGAGCTTGAAAAGCAAGTCAACAGCTTGCTAAAGGAGATCCAAAAAAATGCTGAAGAAAATAACACTTTTAAAAAGAAGCTAACTCAATAGTCAAAAGAGGTCCAAAAAGCTAATGAGAAGAAGGCGGCTTTAAAAAGGAAAATTAGCCAAATGGAAAATGAGGTTCAAAAGCTCACTGAAGAAAATAGTTCTTTAAAAATGAGAGTGGAGCTGAGGGAAGCTAATAACTTTATGAGAAACCAAGAAATTACAAAACAAAACCAAAAGAATGAAAAAATAGAAGATAATGTGCAACATCTCATTGGAAAAACAACTGACCTGGAAAACAGATCCAGGAGAAACAATTTAAAATTTATGGGACTACCTGAAAGCCATGATCAAAAAAAGAGCCTAGACATCATCTTTCATGAAACTATCAAGGAAAATTGTCCTGATATTCTAGAACCAGAGGGCAAAATAAATATTGAAAGAATCCACTGATCACTTCCTGAATGATACCCAAAGAGAGAAACTC
>CM053769.1:259696850-259721053 GCA_028658325.1 Potorous gilbertii | reverse complement strand
TGCAAAAGAAAATACAAACAAAATAAAACAATAGAAATAAAGTTTAAAAAGTATGTTTGAATCTGCGTTCAGAGTTCATCAGTTCTTTCTCTGGAGATGGATAGCACTTTTTTTGCCATGAGTCCTTTGGCATTGTCTTCAATTATTATCTTGCTCTGAGTAGCTAAGTTTTTCACAGTTAATCATTCCTGTAATATTACTGTTACTGTATTCAGTGTGCTCCTGGTTCTGCTCACTTCAGTTTGCATCAAAAAAAAAAAGCCTAGCATTATACAGTGTTGGAGGGATATGTTTTCTCATGACTCTTATTTGCAAGTCTTCCCAAATTTTTCTGAACCTTTCCTGCTCATCATTTCTTAAAACACAATAGTATTCCTTCACAATCATATACCATTGTTCAGCCATTTCCCCACTGATGAACATCCCTTCAATTTCTAATTCTTTGCCACCACAAAAAAAAAAAGATGCTGTAAATATTTTTGTATAAATAGATCCTTTTCCCTTTCCTTTGAGCTCTTCAGAATAAAGGCCTAATTCTTGGTATTGCTGGATTTATATACATATATATATGTTTTCATAGTCTTTGGGACATAATTCCAAATTGTTCTCCAGAATGATTAAACTAGCTCATAACTCTGCCAACAATGCATTAGTGTCCTACTTTTTCTACACCCCCTCCAACATTTGTCATTTTCCATTTTTGTCGTATTAGCCAATCTCATAGGTGTGAGGTAGTATCTCAGAGCTATTCTAATTTGCATGTCTCTAATCAATAGCAATCTAGATAATTTTTTCATGTGACCATTGATAGCTTTGATTTCTTCTTTTGAAAACTGCCAGTTCATAACCTTTGGCCATTTATCAAGTGGGGAATGAAGAATAATGAAGAATTTTTTTAAGAGATGAAGAATTAAAAATTCAGCCAAACTATAAAAAAAAAGCCTACCATTATACAGTGTTGGAGGGATATGTTTTCTCATGACTCTTATTTGAGGCTATTTAATCAATATAATTTTACAATATTTAGTTTCTATTGTTTTGTTATTTTTCTTTCCATTTACATGTTGTAGTCATAGTGTATATTTTCTTGGTTCAGCCAAGCTTCATTTTGCATTAGCTCATGCAAGTCTTTCCATGCTTTTTTCTATTCACTATATTAATTGTTTTTTAAAGCACAGTAATATTCCCTTACACTCATGAGGCACAATTTGTTTAACCATACTCCAGTCAATGAGTGTCTATTTTGTTTATAATTCTTTGCTACAACAAAAGAAAGTTCTATCTTGATATATATGGAGTCTGTCTTTTTGTTGTTACCGTCCTTGGAGTATGTATGTCTAGCAATAGGATCTCTGGATCACAATGCACAGACATTTTAGTTAATTTCTTCTCATAATCCCAAATTGCTTTCCAGAATGGTTAGATCAATTTACAGTTCAGCTAAGGATTTAAATAATCATTAAGACTTTTAGGTCCACTCTAGATGCCTGCTCTTAGTCATATAGAGAAAGAATTCTGGGTTGCTAAGGAGACTAACACCCCTCTGTAATTCTAAGTACCACTTTTCATCAGGACCTTCACTGTTTAATTGACTGCCAGGGCTGGGCAGTCTCCAGTCATCCTGATGAATATCTGATCACTGGACCCAGATAGCTCAGGAGGATAAAGTGAGGCTGGTGACCTTGCACAGCCCTCCCTCATTCAAAACAGTCGAGTGCAAGTCATGTCATCATTCCTCTGATGTCATGGTCTTCTTAAAAAATGAAGGATGAACACAATAACAACAACCTGACTGGCAGCACTAGTATAGTGATAAATCTGTGATACTTCCTTCCACTTTATTGTGCTTATCCTTCTCCCTTTTTGTCTCTCCATCTAGATCCTTCTTTCCTACCACATCAGTCTCTCTTTTCATCTAATACTGATTCCTTCTCTATGTAGGAGACTGTGTTGTGCTGGCCTTCCTTCAAATATGACTCTGTGTGTGGGGGGGTGGTGTGTGGGTGTGTTGTGTGTGGGTGTGGGTGTATCTATGTGCCCATGTATCTGTCTGTCTCAAATTTTGTCTGACTTCTCTTTTAAAAGTCAAGCCCCAGGGCCTAACTCAAGTGTGTAAACTTCCCATGAAATTCAGTCATTGTCAGAACTTGGGCTTCATTAAGAAAGAGATGGACAAGAGGAATTTTTATGTTGTCAAGAGAATACACAGCATAGTTAAAGTGGTACAGTGGATAGAGCACCGGGTTTGAAGTCAGGAAGACTCTGAGTTCAAATCCAGTCTCAGACACTTACTTGTTGTGTGACCCTAGGCAAGTCACTTAACCCTGTGTGCCTCAGTTTCCTCATCTGTAAAATGAGCTGGAAAAGGGAATAGCAAACCACTCCCATGTCTTTGCCAAGAAAACCCCAAATGGGATTTCAGAGTTCGACACAACTGGAAAACAACTGAACAACAACAAAGGCAATTCATTTCTTCTTGAGAAGGAACAAAGAAGGGGACCTTGGTTCATACCTAAATAATTCTCTTTCATTTCTTTCTGCTCATTATAATGACAGTAATAGCTGGCATTTATAAATAGATTTATGGTTTGCAAGGCATTTTATTTGTATATTACCATATTTGAGAATTCAAATATCATAAATTTTAACAGGTACTATTATCCTAATGCTATATATAGATGAGGAAACTGAGGTTCAGAGATTTCTAGTGACTTAACCATGGTCACATAGATACTAGGTTTCAGGAACTGAATAAGAATTTAACCCTTCATTACTCAAAGAGTGGTGCTCTATCCATTAAACCACACTGTCTTATATCAATTACACACATATCTAATTTCTTATTTTTATAAAAATCATCTAAACACATGTTATCCTTGGTTTTAGAAAAAATAGAAGGAAATAGGCTGGTTTTCATTAACAATTTTCTATAACAGAGCTTAATTCACATATAATTTACTGAAATCATATTTATTGTTTGTTCATTATTTTTTAGAAGAATTCAACTGGTTAGAGCGAAACACAGACTTAAAGGTTTCCTCCTACAATTTGATTCTGTGTACATATTATGAACTCATAGATTTCTTTGATAGATGTAACAACAGAGATAACTTTGGTCAACAATTCTGTTTATCAGCCTCAAATGAGGCATAACACAAGGAACTACAAAAATATTTGCCATTACATGGAAAATAAGGATTCTCTAGGGATGATGATGTGTTCCAGGTCTCGTTGTTTTCGGATGTCATTATGCTAACTGCATTAAGCCCCATAATGCTGCAGAGCCTTCTCACATAACCTTTCAAATAGTTCAAGCAGCCAAATAGTCCAGATGGGGTAAAAATGAATGAAAAATGCCTATTGTCTAAATTGATATTGAGACAGATGATAGGTGTTTCCCTAGCATAGTGTCTATCTTGAAGGCCCAAAAGACAGACATAGTGATATGCAGTATGGGGCTGACTAGCTTCAGAGCAGCAATATAAAAACAGTGTCTATAGCCACTCTAATACATTGTATGGATCTACTTATTCACATATTGTCTTTCCATTAGAATGGGAAGTCCTTCCGGTCAGGGACTGTTTTTTACATTTCTCTATATTTATAGAGTTCAATATAGTTACTAGCACATAGTAAGTGTTTAGTGCTTTTTGATTAATTTGTTCATTGTTTATAAGTGAGACATTTAAAAAAGAGAGTGACTGTGTTTCATGGAAAAGTCACCAAAATATACCTGAGAAACATTCCAAAAACTTGCGAGAGAAAATGCCAGAAAGAAAGGGAGAGACTTGAACATGTCTGTAGGCATTAGAAGGAGCCAGTATACTAAGAGAGTGGCTTGATTTAAAACTCCCAGGCAGCAGATGGCCATCCATCCCTAGCAAGATCTCTAATCTCAGCTTCTACCACCTAATTTTCTTGTATCTGGTAATTTCCAGCTGCTCCTAAAGATCATAATACAAGGGGATTATCTATCTTCACAAATCTAAACCCTATCAAGGGCAAGAATTGCTAAGAACATGTATCTTACTATTTTATGCCTTTGACATTAACAAATAGAAAATTGTTGATCAAAGATTTTTCTGTTGTTACATCTATCAAGTAATCTTGCATACTCATAGTACATGCATTGTATATGCATCCTTGTTAAATGAAAGCCCTTAAGCCTTCACTTTATTCTCTCAAGTCCTATCATTGTTCATTACCAAACCCCAACCCTTGATTAATCCCCATCATCTACTATGGTTCAGGAGGAAATGTTCCCCCCAACCAACCCCCCCCACCCCCACCCCCAGCTATGAATGTGAACCCAGAATAAGAAAGTGAGCATTGAGCATGGAGCTTTGAGAAGGCTACTAGGGGCTGAGGTAGCAGCAGTAGAGACTCACTGAAGGAGCCCCCCAGCTCTGACAGTGAATTGAACTGAAGGGCAGAGACTTGCCCACCAAAGCAGGTGTAGCTTAAGTCCCTTTTAAGAGCTGTTATTATGGAGCCTCTGGGCTATGAAAGTGAATTAAGATGTCGGTGCTGGTCAAGTGTGTAAATATGGTTGTTACCCAGTTAAGCTTTGTTTGCCCAGAGACAGAAACTGGGGGCTGGAGCTCTTGGATCATGCTGTCAGGCAGGAACAGGGAGAGCTTGGAACAGAGCAGTCCCTTCCCCCATGAGCTCAGATGAGGTACAGGATCAGAGAGCAGCCTGCATGTAAACCCTGGCAAGAGTTGGGAGTAGTTGGCTCTTAGAGGCAGAGCCACAGGGCTCGGAAATCAGCCCCAAATCAAGATGAAAGAGAACTTTACTTGGAAACTCTGGATTGAGGAGATTGTAACTTACTATGACCTAGGGGTGGATGATGTGGTATTTTCTGCTACCCCTTAAGGATGACCCTAGCCTGAGACCCCCTGATTGTATAAACAAGTATTTTGGGGAATGCTATAAGATATAACAAATGCACTCACACACATATATATGCTGTGTGCTATATTATATATTGAGTGTTATGTTATATACTGCATGCTATGTTTTGTTTAAGGCTATGTGACCATCTTAGTTTCTTGAATAAGGTTCAGTTTTGAATAGAGTGTTCATTATACCTTGCAATTAGACCCTTAAAATTATTCATAGCAGTAGTCTTCAGGTGCGCTGCTGTGATTGGCATTATACTTTTCTCATCTGTAAAATACAACCTTTAAGGTTCCTTCCAGCTCTAGATCCATTATCTTATTGATTCAATAAAGGCATAATTCCCTAGACCCTGGCCAAGTGATCCTTCTAGAAAAGAGAAGCATCTCAATGCAGCTGTGAGAGGATATTATGAAGGGAGAAAAGACATCCAGTACTAGAAGTTGGGAGGTATGCCTCTGCCACATGTGTTGTCTACTTGTGGGTCTCATTGCTTTTATGTTTTCAGTTTGAGCCCACTCTCCCCGTGGATATTGTATATATTTTGGGGAGAGTGAGCCCTAAATTTTAGGGTGAATGTTTTATACCAATTATTCTTACTATACATACTGTACTTACTTATTATACCATACCCAATTAGCAAATGCCTTAGTTGAAAGCTAAGTCTATCGGCTGATTAGTAATGGGAGGTATACTGGAGGGGACTGACAAGTTATAGTTTTAGGAGTACAGCTCCACAGAGTATTTTGAACTTTGGGGAAGTTGCCCTCCTGGACGGAGGTCCACTCCTGAGTACCTAATTTGTGAGTGTGAGTTGAAGGGAGTATCCTCGAGGTTATATTACACTTAATTGACTATCATATCTCTATAGCACCTGTTTCAAATCTTTTTCTCTCCATGTTGCCCCTTTCCCCTTCCCCTCAGCAAAGTTCCTCACCTCATACCTTACTGAGAAAATAGAGGTTATTCACTATGATCTCCTCTCCTGCTCTATATTTCAACTCCCTTAAATGTCATCCACTATCCTTTTAGCCATTACTCTAGGCTTTGATGAAGAGGTAGCCCTTCATGCTAAGGACAAACCTATGTGTTCTCTTGATCACTTCCTGTTTCTCTAGCAGATTTACTCCACAATCATCCCTTCTCTAATCTTGATAGATTATTTTCTAGTACTACAAATTATAGATAAATTTCTAATCTGTAACACTGGGGGCACATTGGTAGTTCCCCACATTGGTGAAATTAAAAGTCTGAACAGGAGAGGCAATCAGAGTTAAGCAACTTGCCCAGGGTCATGCAATTTGTGTCAAGTCTCTGAGACTGGATTTGAACTCAAGTCCCCCTAACTCCAGGGCCAGTGGTCTGTATTGCTATAAATTGTACAAGCTTGTCTTTGAAATGTAAGTCGTTATTTTTTTCTCTCTCTCTTTTTGATAAATGTAAATTCTAATTTTATCTTTTTATATTCTCTTACATAACTGAAAACTATATAAGTTTTAGAAGGACTTTGCCTATCACTCAGTGGCTATTTAAAATGCTGAGGCTGTGTTCTAAACACATTAAAGACCGGTTCTTAAAATATTTCTTGGTGTTGATAGGTATGATTGACAGCAACATCTATCAATAAATCATTGGATATTTCCATATCAATATGAAAATTGAATTATTATTGCTAGGACTGTAGTTGAAGCCTTTCCAGCATGATAGAACCTGCTAGAACTTATGCTCAGCTAGTGTAGGTTTCAAGAACCCCTCATTATCTCCACATCACATGAAAAGAAGATTTGATAGAAGAAAGGGATACTACTTAGCAAATATTAGGTATTCTTGAAGTAAACATTAAATCTATAAAAATTTCTCCAATATCATAAGCTTTATAGATGAAAGATATTTTAGAGATCTTCCTGTCCAAAATCTTCCTTTCACAAATGAGCAAATTAAGGAACAGAGAATTTTAAGGGATTTGCCAAAGATCGTACAAGTGAGTAGATAAGAGGATCTTTAGCTCAAAGACCTAGAGCTCAAAGGGACCCTAGAGATCAGGTAGTCTAACACCTTTATTTTACAGATGAGGAAACTGAGGGTTAGAGAGGTGACATGACTTGGCCAGAGTTATACAGGTGGGAGAACTAAAATCCAGAGCTTAAGTCCTCTGATTCCAAGGCTAGTGCTCCTACTGATGCCCTACTTTCCTTGAGAGGCTTCATAAACAATTTTAGAAGGCAGCAATTTTATTGTTGGCTTGTGAAAGAGCTCAAGAGGCCCAAATCCTGTACTGACTCTGTTTGCCGTCTAGGTGGAAGTGCATATCTTAAGCATATTTTATGTTTAAGTTTCACTAACTAGGAAGGAGTTTCCCCTTGGTGAACCAAGACATTATCCCAACAGTCTCCTGCCTCAATACTCTTTTTACTGTGTTATGATGGCAGCTTCTCATCTAACTTATTAAAATCATAAGTGTTTGCCTAGTTAGCCTTTCCTTCAATTTCATGTGCTCTATTCCCTTGTATACTCATTCATAAAGAAGCTGGTAGGGCATAACTTGGTGCTCCAATGCATCCATGCTTCCTTATTCTACATGAGTTTTGTCAACATAAACCTTGTGTTGGAGAATCTCATGACACACAGGATCTAAGTATACTTAGAGGAATTTTCTCAGTCTCTTGCTTCATAGTACCATTCTTACTTCACACACACACACACACACACACACACCATATACACACCAGGAAAAAGAGAAGCATATGGACTGACAGCCTGTAACCTACTGAGATCAACTCCCTACTTCCAATTATACTGTTCTTAATACTACAGAAGAAAATGTCATTGAATAAAGGAGAATAAAATAGAGGTCATTAAACTGAGCAACTATTAATCCCAAACATTTATGGTAATCTCTATCAGTGATGTGCCAGAATCAGCTTGAACAGGCTCAGGAGAGCTGATTGTTATATTTTCAAAGACCACTAAATTTTCTAGGCCTGGGAGTATTTAGAGCTTAGAAATCTGCAAATGCTATAAATCAGAACTTGATATATTGTTATGCTGATTGCCTAGACAGGAAAGTGATAGTGAAAATGTTAATAATGTATATCAAACTTAAAAGTGAGCTGTCCATACATTTTTTTTAGACAGCTAGTTGTTAAACATTTACCAGCACACTTCTGTTGTGTCTTGTGTGAGACACCCTCTGAAATACTCCCTGAACTCAATATTTATAGGTTGGGTTCCCAAGCAGAGAGACTACTTCTGGTGGCAACCCTGTGGGACTACATCTCTAACAGTATGTCTTATGAAATGAGTTCCTACCAGTCTACTTCTCAATAACAATTAGTTAGTAGCTGTAATTAGCTTTTAGCAAAGGCACCAAGATGGTATGGGATTGGGGGGGAGTGGAAATAAGCACTTATATGTTACATGCTAAATACTATACTGTACAAGTGCTTTGTAAACATTGTCTCATTTGATTCTCATAATAATACATTGAAGTAAGTACTGTTATTATCCCCATTTAACAGTTGAGGAAACTGAAGCAAGCAGAAGCTAAGTGACTTGCCCATGGTCCCACAATTTATAAAGTGTCTGAGATCAGATTTGAAATTTGCTCTTCTTTACTACAGGACTACCACTCCATTCACTAAATTAGACAGACTATGCTGTACTGTAATATATATATATATGCATATGTTATATATACGTTTATATATTTATATACATATATATGATTATACTGCATATTACAAAATAGCTATGTATAATGCAATACTATATATTCTACATATAATAGTTATATATTTTACTATAGTATTATTGTTCTGTAGTATCATTGTACAGAAGAATAGTTGGTATAAAACATTCCCCCCAAATCCTGGGGGGAATCCCACAAACATCCCACAAATATATGCAGTGTGGGAAGAGTCAGAGAAAACTTCCATTTAGAGTGGTATACACATGTAAGATACATGTGTGGCAAAAGGTAATTCATCACTGAATTGTGAGGACTGAAAGTCCTTTCTTTTCTTCTTTTTTTTCTTTCTTTGTCTTTATGTAGTTCTTTTAGGATACAGCTCTCTAATGGTGACTCCTCCATGCACTGTCTTGTCTTACTAAACTCTACTAGTCAAAATGGAGGATAGAGTACATACTCTTCTTTGCCCTCTCTCAAATTTTTTATCATTTGTCATGACTCTTGGCTCTTAAGTATGGCCACAGTGTCTAAAAGTCTCTCAGACATGCTGAGTATGTCTCTAGAGTTCACTGTCATTTAGTGAGATCTTACTAGTGCAAGAAGAGAACAGAACCTTTAATGTTGCCACCATTTTCCCCTGGTTGCCAATGCCCCATTCTACTTTCCATAAATTCCAATGTTACCAGCTCCAAGTCACCATCATAAACCTTCAGGAAGGTAGTATGCCCAAGAAGCAAAAAGAGAAAAACTTCTTGTACTTACAATATTTCTCCTCTGAGGAAAACAAAAATTGCAATGCTTTTGAATTATACCAGATGCTATCTTTGTGTGAGGTGGGGGGCAGGGAATAAGAAGGGGCCTCTGGGTCAGTTAAACACCCCTACCAATTACTCCTCCTCCTAGATCACTGCCTTGCACTGGCAGAGGGGTTTGTGTAGTTCAATAAAACTATGAGCTATGCTGTACAGGATTACCCAAGATGGACAGGCCATAGTAGAGAGTTCTGACAAGAAGGAGGAGGAAATGACAAGCTACTCTAGTATCTTTGCCAAGAAAGCCTCATGAACAGTTTTAAAATGATAAAAGATAAGATGCTGGAAGATAAGTCCCTCAGGTCTGAAGGTATCCAAAATGCTATTGGGGAAGAGTAGTGGATATGTACAAGTAGCTCCAGAACAAAGGAAGCATCCAGGCCTAAATCAAAAGGAAGCTCAGTTGCAGATGTGTCTGGTGATGGAAGAAAAGTCCAATACTATAAAGATTAATATCACATAGGAACCAAGGTAAGCTGGATGTGATCTAACAGGAGATGAAAAGATTAAATATCAATATCTTGAGAGTCAGGGAACTTAAATGGATGGGAATGAGTGAATTTAAATCAGATGATCACTACATGTGCTACTATGGGCAAGAATCCCTCGGAAGAAATGAAGTAACCCTCATTGTCAAATGGTTGGTTGGTTGGTTGTTGTCTTTGCTTCTTAAAGATGACCAAAATGACATCACCATGATAAATTCAAGTTTCAATGTGTATGACTATGGCTGATTAGATCAATGTAAGTTTGGAATGCTCTACCACACATTGGGCACAGATAGTCCATGTAAACATTTGGGGTGAATACCCCAAATGTGCACATCCTATGTTTACTTTGTGCTATCTCAATTTGGCTCTGCTCATAGAGCACAGCGCACTTTCTGATGTGGGCATGCCACGCTGAGCAGTCCTATGCCAGTGTCTACCATGTCCCACAATTAAATCCAAAGTTCTTGAGAGAGACCTTGAGAGTGTCCTTGTATCGCTTCTTCTGACCATCATGTGATCACCTGCCTCATGTGAGTTCTCCATAAAATACTCTTTTTTGGCAAGCATACATTTGCATTTAAACAACTTGGCCAGCCCATTGGAATTGTGCTCTCTGAAACATAGTTTGAATGCTTCACAGTTTAGTTAGAGTAAGGATCTCAGTATCTGATACCTTATCCTGCCAGGTGATCTTCAGAATCTTCCTAAGACAGCTCAAATGGAAGTGATTCAGTTTTCTGTCAGGTCCTTGTAGACTGTCCAGGTTTCACAGACGCACAACAATGAAGCCAGCACATTGGCTCTGTAAACTTTCAGTTTGGTCGTCAGTCTAATACCTCTCCTCTCCCATACTTTTCTTCAGAGCCTCCTGAATACTGAGTAGCTCTGGCAATGAGTGCATTAACCTCATTGTCAATGTGTACATCCCTGGAACTACTAAGGTAAGTGAACTTTTCCACAGCATTCAAAACTTCTCCATTTGCTGTAAGCGATGGTTCCACATATGGATGGTATGGTGGTGGTTGATGGAACACCTGTGTTTTTTTGGTGTTAATTTTTAGGCCAAAATTAGCACAGGCAGCAGATAATTGATCCATACTTTGTTGCATGTCAGTTTTAGAGGCTGCATTGAGTGCACAATCATCTGCAAACAGAAAATCATGCACCACCTCTCCCTCCACTTTGGTCTTGGCTTGTAGCCTTTTCAAATTGAAGAACTTACTATCAGTACAGTGGTTGACCTTGATGCTGTCATTGAAAGCATTTAACAATATGGCTGAAAACATCATGCTAACACACAGCCCTGTTTCACTCCATTAGTGATTGGGAAGGCAAGTGCATTCTACACTATCCAGAACCTGGGCAAACATGCCATCATGAAACTGATGTACAATACTGATGAACTTCTCTGGGCAACCAAATTTTGACATAATTTTCCATAAGCTGTCACAACTAACAGTGTCAAAGGCCTTGGTGAGATCTACAAATGTTGTTTATAGACTTCTGTTCTGCTCCTGGAGTTGTCAGGCAGCAAATACCATATCAACTGTTCCTCAGCCCTTTCTGAAGCCACATTGGCTCTCAGGTACATGATCTTCCAGGTAAAGGATCAGTCTATTAAGAAGAATCTTGCAAGAATCTTGCCAGCAAAGACTAAGAGAGAGAGATGCCCCTGTGATTGTCACAGGACAATCTATTTCCTTTACCTTTATGGAGATGGACAATGGAGGCATCCTTGAACTCCTGGGGGGATAACCTCCTCTTGCCATATAACCTGGAAAATTTCAGTCAGCTTTTCTATGAGCAATGGTCCCCCTACCTTGTATATTTCAGCTGAAAAAGAATCCAGCACCAGGTGCTTTGCCACATGAAAGGAGCCTAAGAGTCCTCAAAACCTCTTCTTTAATAAGAAATTCATCTAAGGAGGGATTGACTTCAACCTGAGGTAAATAGCCCATGACCTCAGCATTGATGGATGATAGTCTGTTGAGAACACTATGGAAGTGTTCAGCCCATTTCTCTAGGATTATATTCTCATCACTAATCAGTGTGGCTCCATCAGCACTAAGTAGTTGTGATGCACCATAAATTTTTGGTCCATAAATAGTTGTCAGGGAATCACAAGAGAACTTTGGATTGTTACTATCAGCATAAAACTGAATTTCATCTGCCTTCTTACTAAGCCAGGAATCCTGCATCTCTTTAAGCTTTGCTTGTACTTTACTTTTGATGGAATTAAATCCTGCCTTTTTGGAGATAGATGAACTATTCTGTTGGTAAATCCTGTGGAGTTCTCATTTTTAATTTAGCAGCTTCTGAACTTCCCCATCATTTTCATCAAACTAGTTTTGGTGTTTGTGAGTATTCTGACCCAGATGAGAAAATGCTGTGCTGTACACCAAATCTCTGAAAGCTGCCCACTCCTTTTCTGCTCCACTGTTGACAACTGTGTGTTGGCTCAACTTTCCCTCCAATTTAGCTACAAACTGTTCACACTCAGAGAAGAGCTCTAATTGTTGACATTAATTCTTCTGGTAGTCATTTTGCCTTGGGGGCGGCATTTTTGATGAATGCAAATGTGTGTGTTCATCCTTCCTTGATGAAGAAGACCAAGCCATCAGAGAAATAAGGACATGACTTGCACTTGACTTTGTTTTGAGTAAGGGAGGGCTGTGCAAGGTCACCAGCCTCACTTCTCCTCCAGAGCCATCTGAATCCAGTGACCAGATATTCATCAGGATGACTGGAGATGACCCAGGATGAGGCAATTGGGGTTAAGTCACTTGCCCAAGGTCATACAGCTACTGAGTTTCAAGTGTCTGAGGTGAAATTTGAACTCAGTTCCTCCTGACTCCTTCACTGGTGCTCTATCCACTGCACCACCTCGCTGCCCCAGATGAATGCGAATATTTAGCTTAGAAAGGATAAGTCTATGATCAGTCCAGCACTCTACCACACACATTACCGTCATCTTGTCTCGCATCTTGTCTGTTTCTTCTCTTTATAATCACAGTCTATTAGATACCAATGTTTTCTGCGAGGGTGCATCCATGAAATTTATTGCATGTAGGTAAATGGAAAACAATGTTGGTGATAAGAACGTCATGTGATGCACAATTCTTCAGCAATAAATAACCACTGCTGTTGCTGTTTCCAACTCCATTCCTCCCTGGCACTTCCTGTCAAGTCTGGTAGTCTGAGCCTACTCTAGCATTAAAGTCACCCAGAATCATAAGCTTGTTCTCTTTTGGCATATTGATGATAAGGGTCTCAGGAGATGGGCCAAACCAGGTTGAGGGTAACTAAGGGATCTCAAACCTATTGGTGAGTTAGGGGTTGTCTACCCCAAGCAAATGAAGACTTCTCCTGGTGGAATGGGCAGATGAGAACAATTTATTCCAATGGTCACGAAGGCAGCTGTAGCAGGTAATGTAGAGTGCTTAGTTTGGTTAGACACCGAAGACAACAAGGTCATCCTGAGCCATGGCCAGTTGTCTTGATTCTGTCCTGTCACTGGACTCTGATGACTCTAGGGGAGAGAGTGAGGCTGACGACTTCGTGCAACTCTGCCTCACTTAAATCTAATTTATGCATGAATCAAAAAACATCACTCATTCCATTTTACTATTATACTTCAAAATTCTGTGGAGACAGAGAAGTGATGAAGCAGCAGGTGTGGATACACTGGGAGCTGTAGTCACAATCCTGCACACAGGCAGCCCAGGCCATAGGGCTATTTCTCACTGGAAGCAGCGGTGGGATTCAGCATCCCCCAGGTGCCAAGCAGCCTTTTAAGGATTGCACTGTTCACCTCCTGGTGTGAGAAAGGTGGCTAGAAAAGGTGCCCTGAAAATTATCTGCTTATCCAACCCTGACCTGATTACTGTGGCAGGCGGGGAATCTCACTCTGTGGTTGAAACACAAAAAAATGTACAAAATGTACAAAAACATCTGCAAAGATGATTGCAATCATCAGCACATGGAGCATGTGCACACATACAGACAACACAAAATCCAGTAGACCTGAAAGAAGAACTGCTCTTGTTGCAAGAGAACTTAACAGATATATAATGTAAATCGCAGCCCTGAGCAAAATAAGGCTGGCAAATGAAAGACAGCTTACTGAAGTCAGAGCTGGGTACACATTTTTCTGGAGTGGCCTCAGTGAAGGGGAGCACCAAGTAGCTGGCATAGGTTTTGCAATCAAAACTGATCTAATCAGCAAGCTAGTATGCCTGCTGAAAGAGTGAATGACAGGTTCATGACAATGCAATTGCCACTAGCAGGAAAATGTCATGCTACCATCATCAGTGCCTATGCTCCCACCATGACGAACCCTGATGAGATCAAAGAAAAATTTTATGAAGACCTAGAGACACTTATCATCAATGTGCCAAAAGAGGGCAAGTTTATAATTCTGGGTGACTTTAATGCTAGAATAAGTTCAGATTCATTGTCAATAAGAGGGTGAGAAAAGCATACTGGGTTTAATCTCAAAAATTACAGAATGATATGTTTGAATCCAAGGCACATTACTCAAAATGACAGTAATACAAGTCTCTGCTCCAACCATTGATGCTGAGGAGGCCAAAGTTGATCAATTCTATGAAGATTTACACCATCTCCTAGAAATAACAACAAAACAAGATGTCCCATTCATTATAGGGGATTAGAATGTTAAAGTAGGGAACCAGAAGATGAGTAGAATAACAGGTAAGTTTGGTTTTGGATTGCAAAATGAAACAGGGTAGAGACCAATGGAATTTCACCAAGATAACTTGTTGGTTATAGCAAACATTCTTTTCAAAGAACATAAAAGATGACTCTATACATGGACATCATTAGACGGTCAATATAGAAATCAGACTGATTATACACTTTGCAGCCAAAGTGGGAGAATTTCTATAGAGTCAGTTAAAACAAGACCTAAAGCTGACTGGAGCTTCTTATTGCAAAATTCAGGCTTAAATGGAAGAAAATAGAGAAAACCATCACACCATATAAGGTGTGACTTAATATGAATATGAAGTGGAAGTGATAAATAGATTTAAGGGATTAGATCTGATAGATAGAGTACCTGAGAAACTATAGATAGAGTTTTACAATATTGTACAGGAGGCAGCAACAAAAAACATCTGAAAGAAAACTAAGAGCAAGAAAGCAAAATGGTTGTCTGATGAGGCTTTACAAATAGTTAGAGAAAGAAGGAAAGCAAAAAGTAAAAGAAAAAAGATATAAAACAACTGAATGCAGAATTCCAGAGAATAACAAGGAGAGATAAGGTTTTCTTAAAAGAGCAATTTAAAGAAATAGAAGAAAGTAAAAGAATGGGAAAAACAAGAGCTCTCTACAAGAAATTAGAGATATCAAAAGAATGTTTCATACAAAAATGGACATGAAAAAAGACAAAAATAGTGGGGACGTAACAGAAATAGAACAAATTAAGAAGAAGTGACGAGAATACAAAGAACTATACAACAAATACCTTAACATCATTGATAACTGATGATAGAGTCAGATATCCTGGAGAATGAAGTCCCATGGACCTTAGGAAGCATAGCTAAGAATGCTAGTGGAAGTGCTGAAAATCCAGCTGCGCTATTCAAAATCTCAAAAAGATGATACTGTCGAAGTGTTGCACTCAATATGCCAGCAAATTTGGAAAACAACAGTTGTCACTGGATTGGAAAAGATCAGTTTACATCCCAATCCTAAAGAAAGGTCAATACCAAAGAATGTTTAAATTACTGAACAATTTCATTTATTTCACATCAGTAAGGCTATGCTTTTAAAGATTCTACAAGCTAGGCTTTAGCAATATATGAAAGAAAATTACCAGAAAAGCAGGCTGGTTTTTGAGGAGGCAGGAGAACTAGAGACAAAATTGCCAACATTTGCCGGATTCTGGAAAAAGGAAGTCCCGGAGGGAAAAAAATCTACTTCTTCTGTGTGGATCACAACAAAACATGGCAAATCTTCAAAGAGATGGGAGTGTCAGGTCATTATAATTGTCTGCTGAAGAACCTGTATGCAGGTCAAGAAGCAACATTTAGAATCAAATATAGAACACCTGATTGTTTTAAGACTGGAAAAGGAGTACAACAAGGCTGTATACTGTCACCTCATTTATTTAACTTATATGCAGAGTACATCGTTCAAAATGGCAGGCTGGATGAATCAAAAGGCAGAATTAAGGTTGTTGAGAGAAATACCAACAATCTCAAATATGCAGATAATACCACTCTGATGGCAAAAAGTGAAGGATTGATTGAGAAGCTTCTTGATAAGAGTAAAAGAGGAGAGTGTAAAAGCTGGCTTGCAGCTTAACATAAAAAACCCCTGAAGATCTTGGTAACCAGTTCCATCACTTCCTGGCAAACAGAAGGAAAAGAAATGGAAGCAATGTGAGATTTTACATTCTTGGGTTCAAAGATCACAGAAGATGGTGAATGCAGCCATGAAATTAATTGTTCCTTGGAAGGAATTCTAAGGCAAATATGGACAGCTTACCTAAAAGCAGAGATATCACATTGCTGACAAAGGTTCACAGAGTCAAAGCAATGGTTTTTCCAGTAGCAATGCATGGCTGTGGGACTTAACTATAAAGAAAGCTAAGCATCTCAGAACTGACACTTTCAAATTGTGGTACTAGAGAAAGAATTTTGAGAGTTCCTTGGACAAGAAGGAGATCAAATCAGCCATACTTAAAGAAATTAATTCAGACTATTCACTGGAAGATGAAATACTGAAACTGAAGCTTAAATACTTTGACCACATAATGAGAAGGTGAGACTCACTAGGAAAGACTGATATTGGGAAAGGCAAAAGGAAAAGGGGAAGGCAGAGGATAAGAGGGATAGATAGTGTCATGGAAACAAAGAATATGAACTTGGACAGATCTCAAGAAGTACTGGAAGACAGAAGGGCCTGGCCTGCTGTGCTGGTGCATGGGACCATGGACATGACTGAACCACTCAACAGCAGCAACAGCAACATAACGGACAGAAAACAAGGAGGGGTGGGCATTATTGGTAAGTCTCTTTCATACTGAGTAATCTATTGGCTAAAAGGGTCAAGAAACTAACTCCCTGGAGATTTTCAGACATAATATACTTGTTGCTGGACTTGCCTTTTCTCTGTCCACTCATGAGATAAACAGCAATCAAAATTAGAGAAGCTGTTACTACTAGCATCTGAGTTGTGGAGAAAACTCAAAAAAAGGAATCAAGAGGAGTAAAGTAATAAGACCTTCTCTCTCTCCTCATCATCAATATTGGTGTCTTTCAGCAAAAGGACAGACATATAGAAGACACAAACAGTCAGATTTATCATGTGTTTCTGAACACTTACAAGTGTAATGCATGTTTTGAAATTTTGACATTGCTTCAGGGAAATTTCTTATACTGGAAACAGTGAGAATGCAGAAAACTACGCACCATTTTATGATAACCCAGAAGCTACAACCCTTCCAATACACATTTACACAAGCAAACATTAGATTTTTCTCAAGGTAAAGTGCTATATTTGTCATATATTTTCTGGTTCAGTAAGAACTATGAGAGGACACGAGAAGTTCTTCACCACTCCCATCCACTTTTTCCATAACTCCAAAACCCCAAGGCTGAGAGTTTCAGTGGGGACCTTCTGTACCCCCAATAAATACAGCATACTTCAGGGCTGCTAGCACAGGTTCACTCTTGATTTGGTCAGACAGGCAGACACCTTCAAAGGGTTTAATAATCTTACTTTATTCTAGTCCAGTAGTGTTCCCACAAGTATTGCTGACAATGGGACCACTAAATCCTATAGTATTCTCTAATCACCCTTCTCAAGGGACTGGAGAGAAGGGGAGCCAACTCCCCCTACATCTTGATGGGATCAATTGAGACCGGCACAACTTGTGCACTGCCCTAAATACCCTCAAGCCCTGATGCAAGCAAGTCAAGGCACACAAAGCATTCTAACCTGTGCATTCAACCCTTAAGGTTCCCCCTATGAGAGGTCTCCTTTCCCCTCCTCCCGCTATGAGATTATCTCCTCTCTCAATTAGCATTTGTTTAGGGGAAAGGTCATCACCCTGAAAGTGGAGAAAATATATCACCAAACCGAGAGAGCCCCAACATCTGATTTTGGTCAGCTGAGAGGCCTTTTGATAAGTTACCCCCAAAAAAACCCAAAACAAAACAGTTACCCAGAGCCCTATTTTGGAAATCAAAAAGGTCTCAGGCAAAACATCCTTCCCATGAGTGAGCCCCAAGGCAAGAAATCAATTTTCCAGAATATATACTGATAGGCTCAGAGCCAGAAGGCACCAAAGCCTGTGTTACCCAGCACCAGATGTGTTACAGCTGTGAACTGGGCCAGAGTTCAAAGAAGTAAGGCGACCATGATCGATCCTTCAGATATTTATGATTTAGCATTAGCCTGAGAAACTGAGATTGTTATGGCCACGGATTCTGGGAAACAACTATAAGGACAAAAACCCTCTTTACACTACACCTGCCTAACTTGCTTATGCAGACCGGAGCAGGCACCAATGCTGCAGATGCAGTTTTATGTATTTTTTAACTATTTAAAATGTATAAAACTGTCCTACCATTTATTAGGTTCCTATTTTTTTACATGTCATGATGAAGTTTTTGAGCATTGTGTTATTAACTCCATTTTTTCATAAGCTCTGTAGTTTTTATTGGATAATTTTGTATAGAACAGAGGTGCTTTTGGGGAATTAATATGTCCTATTATAGCAGAACTGCTTGTATGCAATCTGGGAAGTCCAGCTGCAAATCATAGCTGAGTTGGCAAGAGCATGATCCTGCTGCATAGGAGATGGCAGGTCTCATCTAAAACTGAGGAAGTTGATTAATGAAGGCACTTGCTGATGCCAGGGTAAGTATTCTACCTCTTTGCAGAAAAAGGCATGCCACTACCCTAGGTCAAGATTTCAGTGAAGACAGAAGTTGAAAGGTGATGGTGAAAATAGCCATGTAGAGAAGTCATATCTACTAGAGAGGAAAGTGAGGGTCTCAGCTGACACAAACTCACTTGCAAAAAAACCCCACAATATTCACAATTGCAAAGTGGAAATATGTATTAAAAGATTAAAAACCAAAAACCAGAAACCCTTGTGTGATAGGATGGTTGATCAGGAGACACATGTCTAATTAAATACTCTAATACACTAGGTGAAATTAAGGGTGTCAGACTTTAAATGGCCCATTTGTTGTTTGCCCAACCCTCCTTGTGCCACCTGTTTTTGTATAGCCTAGGTTTTTGCATTTTTAAATCACTGAAACAAAATCAAAGGAAAAATAATATTTCATGGCACATGAAAATTTTTTTTATAAAATTCAGATTTCAGTGTCCAAGTTACTTGTTGTCTATGGCAAAATGACAGAATTGAGTAGTTGTGATAGCAACTATGTGTGGGCTCTCATTGCTTTGAAACACTCACTGTTCAGTGCACTACTAATAGTAGTGATGGATGAAATGTAAATAATGCAGATTAAATTTAAAAGTATATTATGGCTACATTCTTCCCCATCCCCTTTTTCCCCTGCCCCAAGCTGGTTGTTAAACATTTACTATCACACTCCTGTATTGGTTGTGCCAAATTCTAAGCCCAAAGCCCCTGGCTTCTCAGGGCTTCCTTATTGGGCTGACAGTAACATCTGGCCTAGTAATCTGGCTCTAAGGTTACCATGGCTTGAGCTTCTGCGTCCAGAATTCTACTGCTTGTACCTAAAACTGAAAGAGATAATTGAAACAGACCAGAATTTCAAGCCTATTTCTTAGGACCACAGGGCTAAAGGGGAAGGTGCCCCTTCCCCACTTAGTGAATGAACAAAACCTTTACAAATAATCTATGGCAATATGCTCCCTTTGGAATTCTGCTGTTCTGTGATTTGTAGCCATATAGTAAGCAGCATGGGGAAAACAATGAAGTCTAAGAGGTCTTTTTACATTAGCAGGCAGTTATGGTGTGGCATAGTTAAATGAAATTTAAGGATTTGCACTAACGTCTAAACCATATGGAAACTTCAGAAGTGAAGCAGGGTCAAATACTTTCATGTTTCTGGGCCTGAGTTTCCTTACTGATAAAATGAATGATTTAAAAATTCCTTCCAACTCTAAATTTACTATCCTAAGATCTGAGACTTCCCACTGTATAGGAGTTTACATCATCTAGGATTTCACCATCTCATGTTTATTTTTTAAAAGCCCTTATTTTCATAATTAATCTAATTAATTAGTTCCTTTGTACTTCTGTTACTTCACCTATAAACGTAAAGCTTTTGACTACCTACAACTTCTAAGGCACATGTGACCCTCAAAGTCTAATCTAAACTGCACAGAACAAATTCCCTTAATACAAGGATTTGTTCTGTAAAACTTGGACTCAGTCAAAAGGCTGCACCCAAGGACCCAGAAGGCCACATGTGGCCTTGAGGCTGCAGGTTCCCCACCCCTGGAGTAGATCATGCCCAAAGACTCTTCCCATGATAACATTCCAGAGTAATTTTGTTAGTAAATTTTTATTAAACACGTACTGTATTCCAGACAGTTTGCTAAGTGGTGGGAGAACACAAAGAAATCAAATGACAGTCTCTGCTCTCAAAGAGCTCACAGTCTAATTGCAGAGGGAAGCTAACAACTATACACAAATGAGAGATATTATGAAGGTTGAAATGAGAGGACTTGGCAACTGACTGAATATGAGGGATGAGAAAGAGAAGGAGTAGATGATGACATCTGAGTGACTGGGAAGACAGTGGTATCCTCAACAGTAACAGGAAAATTAGGAAGAAGGCAGGATTTAGGGGAAAAGCTGTTAAGAGTTTGAGGCAGAATTGAAACTCATGCCTTTCTGATTTCAGTTCCAGTCCTCTATCCTTTACCCGGCTGGCTCTCTCTTAACTCCATCCCCCACCCCCACCCCTATCCAATCTGTTGCCAAGTTCTGTTGATTATAGGAGGTGACACCTCTCATTTAAGCCCCTTTCTCTCCGGTGACTCTCCTGTAGGCCCTCATTCCCTGATACCTAGACAATAAATAGTCTGCTGTTGGCTCCCTGCCTCAAGTCGCCCTCCACTCTAGTCAATCCTTCTCTCAGATGTAAAAGCAATGTTCCCAAAGCAGATTTCAGCCTACATCCCCAGCTATTCAAGAAATGCCCAATGGCTTCCCAGCCCCTCTGGGACCAAATGTACAATCCTGACATCTTTAAGCTTTAAACGGTAGTTCATCGCACTCCTAGGAACTTTCAGCCTTCTCTTGGGTCTCCTAGTTCCAAGTCCCCCCTTACGCAAGAAGTCTTTCCCAGTCCTCCTCGGTCCTAATAGCTTCCCTCAGACCACCCTCAAACTATCCTCCATTTGTCTGGTTTATACAGAGTTGTTGCACGCTGTCTTTCCCATTAAACTGTAAGCCTCTTGAAGGAAGGATTATTTTCTTGAAAATTGATTTCTTTGCGTCCCTGGGGCTTAGCCTAGTGCTTGGCACACAGCGGGTACTTCATATATGGTGGCTGGTTGACCGACCCCAGACAAAGCGCTGTTTAAACCTCTTTATAGCCAAGACGAGGAAAATAGTAAGGATGTGATGAGGCTCAAATTAGATAATGGAAAGCACCTGACAAATCTTAAAGCGCTCAAAACCAATCAAGGAGCTAAGACAATTTCGAATCCAAGCCAGCTCCAAAAGGCTGCAAAGCAAACTGGGAGTTTCAGGTTTATAGAAGGCGGAGCCTGGAAGGGTGGGCGGGGCCGAAAGGCTGCACACGCGCACCGCTGGCGCTTCTGTCAACAAAGACCGAGGCGCGCCCGTGCGCAACGCAGGCCGAGAACGTGAGGAACGGGCGCGTGTCCGCCTCCCAGCGGCAGCCTATGAACGGAAAGCGAGGGGACAGGACGTGCGCGTGACCGCCCTACGGCCCGAGCCTGGGGCCGAGAGGGCGGGGCGGGACAGGGACCTAGTCCCGACACCTAGACCGGCCGGGGAGGGGCCCGGAGAAAGGGAGGTGACGCTCCCGACCTAGGGAAGGGGCGGGGCGGGGCGTGGAGGCCGCGCGAGCTCGGAGGGCTCGCTCTCCCCCCGAGCCATCCCTGCTGTCCTTCGCTTCTCCTCTTCCTCCGGCCGCCGGCACCAGCACCGCCGCCGCTCGGTCGCCTGCAGCGGGTTATGGCGGCGGCGGCAGCGGGGGCCGTGAATGAATTCTCCGGGCGGCAGAGCGAAGAAGAAAGGCTCCGGCAGCGCCGCGCCCGCTGGGCCCCCGCCCCCCTGCGCGGGCCCCGCCCCTCCCGCGGCCGCCGGCCCGTCCCCGCATAAGCGGAACCTGTGCTACTTCTCGTACCCGCTGCTGGCCACCTTCGCGCTGCTCCGCTTCGTCGCCTTCCACCTGGGGCTCCTCTTCGTGTGGCTCTGCCAGCGCTTCTCCCGCGCCCTCATGGCCGCCAAGAGGAGCACCCGGGCGGCGGCCACGGTGGCCACCGGGCCGGGGGCGGCGGCGGCCTCGGCCCCGGCCCCTGCGCCCGTGCCGGCCGGCGGGGAGGCCGAGCGGGTCCGCGCCTTCCACAAGCAGGCCTTCGAGTACATCTCCTTCGCCCTGCGCATAGACGAGGACGAGAAAGGTAACGGAGGTGAGGTGGGAGGGGGGTTCCCCAGCCCACTCTCGGCGGCTGCTCCGTGGGGCGCCTCTGCCGCCGCTTGCGGCCGGGCTCCCCGCGTCTTAAGCCTCCGGGGGCCCCTGGGGAACCTGCGAGCGCCCCTGTCACGAGCCGCGCCCCCCCACCCCGCCCCCTGCGTGACAGCTTTCTGCCAGCCCGGAGCGATGGCCGCGCCGAGGCGGCGTCTGGCCGGGCCGACCCTTAGTGGCCTCCAGGCCCGGCCGGCTCTCCGACAGTCTGCTGCCTAAAAAGGAGCTTGTTGACCACGATGGGTGCTTGGGTGACTGTGGCTAGTTTTAAATAAGGGTAGATATAGGGAAGAAGAACATTGAACGACGGAAATAGGGTCTTTATTATTGCATTTGCAGTAGCTTACAAAAGCTAAGTTTCCCGGCCTTTAAAAGAGCAACTGTAAAATGACAGGTGTAACTTTTGACACTTGTATACGGGTAAATTAAGTCGCTTTTTATAGCATAACTTTTACTCTCGATTTTATTTACTTCATATTACCTAACTCTCCTCAAGGAAACTTGGGAAATATTTGAATGACTTGCCTATACTAGTATATAAATTGTGGGAAAAGCCTAAACGAACTGATAGCATATTGTTTGCCTTCCCAATGGAGAAGGACTAGAAGGAGAGAATCAGTCACGCATAATTTTAAAAAAATGATTGTTGAATAAATATTTAGGAAAAAGCCTAAGCGAAAACCTAACAGGGATCACCTTAATGTAAAAGGTAAGTTTTAATTAGAAACAATAAAAATTGTTTTTGAAATTACAGGATCTCTTATAATGGTTTTCATTGTGTTTTGTTTGCCTATTTCACCCCCAATTTTACTTGTTTTCTAGATTACTAAGCAAAGAGTAGACTACAGTTTTCTAGGTGACTTTCTGTCACTGCATTTACTGTTCACTTTTCAAAGGGAAGTGGGGGGAAATGTGAAGACCAAAAAACACTGTGATTCACAATTAGTCAATCAAAAAGCATTTTTTAAGCACTTGCCCTGTATTGCGGTATTGTTCAAGTTGCTGGAGACACAAGAAGAGTCTTGGCCTTCAAAGAATTTACCTTAAATTGGGATATGATATGTAAATATAAAAGAATATAAGTTAACTTTGGTGGAATAAACAGCTCACAGGTGGGGAGAGCAGGGAAAATTTGATGGGTATAGCTGTTGAACTAGGCTTTAAATGAAACAAGGGCCCTCAGAGGTGAGGCTAACGTATGCATGGGGGATGACAGCATGTGAAAAGCAAGGGGGAGAGAAAGGAGATGGGATGTATTATGTGAGGAACTACTGTGGCAGCCAGTTTAGTGGCATTTCTGCTGTACTTGAGGGCAGTAATACAGGATCTCTTTCCATAAGAGTAATGAACTTCTTTGATGGGTATATATATCCCTTTTTAATTCTTTGCTAAATATGGATAATCAGAATACTAATTAACATAAGTTAGTTTTGTGGTTGTATAGTTCAAAGAATCTTGTACTACCTTAATGGAGAACACTTTTTTGGAGGTGAATCTTCAAGCCGATTTTATTCCATTAAGCTTAGTTTATATAATCAACCTGTGAATGAGTGGCAGCTTCCCTCCTTTTCTCCTTCCTACCTGGGGTGCTCTGCCCAGGGCAGGGTACATTTTG
>CM053769.1:259680365-259696350 GCA_028658325.1 Potorous gilbertii | reverse complement strand
ATTTGGAATCAGAGGAAATAAGTCCAACCCCAGCTCTGCCACTTAAAATCTGTGTGACCTTAGGCAACTAGACACCTCTCAGGGACTGAAGGGCTTGAATTAGATAACCACCAAAGTCTCTTCCTGATCCTTACATGTATAATCCATAATCTATAACCTGTAATCTATAAATTTTGTGACTGCCCAAATCAACATAACTATTGAGCCAGAATATGAACCCAGACTCCACTCAAGCACTCTACTCAAAAAGAAGCCTGAAAAGTCAAGTAGCTTTTCATGTAAAACTACCGAAAAAATTTTTTAGCACTTAGGAAACTGTGAGAGGCAGCATCAAATAGTGGATAGAGAGTTGATCTCAATAGTCAGAAGAACTGGATGCAAATCAGGCCTTTGGCAATGGCCGAGTGAGCCAGGGCAAGTCATTTAAGCTCTAAAAACCCCAGGAACTCTAAGACTCAGGTGCCTATCTGAACTGGTAAAGGAAATTTCCTCATCACGAGTTCCTTATGCCAATAAAATCACAGGTCTGATTCAAAACTCAAAAAAATGAGAATGGGTAAAACTGACAAAAAAATAAGCCAAAAAAAATCTAGTCTATAATGTCAGTACTGAGAAGCTGGCTCTTTTAAAAATTTATAAAGAGAAAGCCTGGATAACTTTGCAGGTAAATTGCCTACATCACAGAAGAAGACCACTTAATTGTCCACATTTTTTTTTAAATCGGTAGTAGAGTCTAGAACAGTAATTCTCAAACTTTTTGCCCTTAGGACCCTTTTATGCTTTAAAAATTACTGAGATAGATCCTTGTTTATGTGATTATATTTATTACTATTTGTCATATTAGAAATTAAGACATCTTAATATTACCTTGAAAATAGTGTTGACCTCACACACTCCTTGACAGGGTCTCAGAAGTCCCAGATCACATATTGAGAAAGGAACCCCTCAGTATGAGAACTGCTAGTCTAAAGGTCTGAGCAGGGGTCCTGAAGTCTGAAACATTCTAAGTTTCCAAATTCTGTTCTGCCATGCCACTCACTGGCTTACTGCATGGTGCTAGGGGTATCACAACTCCTCTGCATCTGTTTCCCCATCTGTTTAACAGGAATAGCACAACTGACATTCTCAGGTTGTGAGAATCAATTAAGTGTTTATGAAGTACTTTAAGGTCCATAGAGGAAAGCAGTCTAACAATAAAATATCATCTTTAACAGTGAAACACAGCTATATGCAAAACTCATCAGCACAATTCCTATACATATTTTTTCATAACATAAAATTCTGAAATGAATCAGTGAGATATGTTTATGAACCAGTTTAGGAAACTCTGAACCTGTAACTTTTCTAAATCCCTTTGTTTTCCCACCGCATGTCACTATTCTAACCCAAATATAGGGTAAAAATCTAAGATTCAATAAGAAATTATAGGTAGTTACAAACCAGAGCATCTGACACAAATAACTTCAAAAAAGTCACCCGAGAACTCTCTTCCTCCTACACAGAGCACACTAATGTATTTGCTGAAGACACACTGATAGCATGCACGGCTTATTTTCTCTAAAGCCGGACTAGTTTGTTATGTAGCTAGCCTTAGCAACTGCAGGGTGCTGAGGGACTACGGAAGAGACTGGTGCGGACGCCACCTCGAGCTGCCCCTTGGGTAAATGACAGCAACAACAAAACACTGACAAAAGAGCCAACAGGCTACCCCAGGCCTGGGCTTAATCACTCTGCCCCACCCCCAACACACACACACAAAAAAGGCCTCCTGTAATCCATTCCCACACCGCCAAAGAAGGGCACGCTTTTAGGCAAAGGAAAGAGGATGGGAGAGGACGGGGATTCTCAACACATCTGCTCAGGCTACACCCTTCATTCTAAGCCTTCGAGGAGTGGCGAGGGTGGAAAGGAGGTAAGGAATCTGCCTCGCTTTCTCAACTATCACGGGTAGTTTAGACAGGAGACTACAGCAGAAGGTGTGAGGGGGGCAGGGAGAGGCTCCGGAGGGAGAGAACTCCCTCGAGTCTTGGGGTCTGAGAGGAGAAACCCAGGGAAGAAGGGAAAGGGAAAAGGGAGAAGGAAGCGTGTCTCTTCTCCAAGACAGGCGGGCTGGGGATTCCCCTCCCTCCTGAGTAAGGAAAAGGGGAGGAAGGGTCCTAACCGTGACTCAGAGGGAACGAAAGATCATCCCCTACCCATGGACAGGGCGAGAGGGTCTGCCCCCTTTCCATTCTCAGAGGTAAGAGGAGGAAATGTCCTCCACGGGCAGGGGCGCCTGCCCCTCTCCTGCCCCCCTCGTAGGGTGAATGGGAGGCCAGAGCTCGGGGTTACCGACAGCTCCGGCCCCGGCTTCCGGGGCGGGATCGGTCAGCTCTGCCCATAGGGCGGAAAGAAAGGTGGAGGCCAGGAGGAATGATCCCGCGGGCGAAGACACCGGGGGAGGCCGGGCCAAGCCCCCTTTCCTCTCCCGCTCCGGCCGCCCGCCTCAGCCCGGCGTGCCGGGGAGCGCCTTCGCTCGGGGACGGGCCCGGCCCGCTCGCTCCGCTCCTCCCCGCCGCGCCCAGCCCCGGGCCGCAGGGGGAGTCGTGGAGGCGGCGGCGGCCGCTGGGCTCCGCTCGGCCCGGCTCCGGCCCTCCCGCCCTCCTACCTGAGGCTGTGTACCAGCTCCCGGCGTGACTGGCTTCCCGGCAGACCACTCGGTTGGACATCTTGGAACCTGTGCCGCCTATGGTGCACGAGGATGAATGAGGAGGAGGCGGCGGCGGCGGCTGCAGGAACGGCTCGGGGAGGGGACGAGGCACCACGGGCCCAGCCCAGGAGGAGGCGGCCGCGGGGAGGGGATCGGCCCGACCCAGGAGGAGGAGGAAGAGGAGGAGGCGGCCGCGGAGGAGGAGGAAGAGGAGGAGATGGCGGCGGCGGCCCCGTCCCGGATCACCATGCACGCGAACGGCCGCCCGAAGAAGGGGCCCGCGGCGGCCCCACAGACCGCTGCAGAGCCCTGGCGCCGGCCCCCGGAGTCGCCACTTCTCCCCCTCGGGGGCAGGGCCCGCCGCCTGGCCGCCCCGACACCACGCTGCCCCCCCGCCCTCGGGCGGGTGCCGCCGCCGCCGGTGACCCCACCCCCCTGACTCCGCTCCCGCCCCTGGCCCCGGCCCCGGCCCCGGCCCCGGCCCCTCCGCGGCTCCCCTCCCCCAGCGCGCCCCGGGCCGGGCCGGCGCGCCCCGCCCCGCCGCGCTCCGCCCCTCCCCGCGCCTGCCCTGCCGCCCGCGCCGGGGCCTTGGGAGACACCCAATAGCGGCTACTCAGGGCTGCATCGGAGGTCTGCTTGAGCCCCGGGAGGCGGCCGCGAGTCCAAAAATGGCCGGGGCCGGAGCCTCAGCTGAGGTGGTCGAGCTCGTGAAGATCCAAGACTTCTTCACTCGCCACCTCCCCCCTCCCCCCAACGAGAGATGCCCACTGAGCATGCCCAGCTGCCGGCCGGCTGAACGTGCGGCTGTGCGCTCCCCTGGTGGGAGGGGGGCCGAAGGCAGGAAGCGAGGTTCCGGACCCACTGGAGATCCAGGGGATTTGTCCCCTTCGGTGCACCTTGCATGGCGACCGTTCTACAGCGCAAGGTGTCCGAAGCCAGGTCCAGCGTACCAAGGTGCACCGTGCGCTTTGGTGGATGTGCTCCGGTCACACACGTGGAGAAACAAGTCTTGAAACCATAGAGCTTCAGCCAGAACACAGGTTAAAAACCAGGATGCTGGCCAGGCCTTCTCCAGCATAGAGAGAAGCAGCGCATGCAACCATTGACAAGAAACCCCTATGCTCTGCCCTCTCCTGCCTAATGTTTTCTTGATGGTTGTGTGGTCACTTCTCTTTTTATATGAAATTCCACTAAGAAATTTTTCCCTTAAAAGTCTGGCTCACTTAATCTACCTGGGTTCCTTCCTCTTTGCTGGGAACATTGGAGCAAGTATTTATTACTTTCCTCTTCAGTGTTTCCCCTCTCAACCCCTAATTTTTGGGGGAAAAAAAATCAATACAACATACCACCTTTTATGTAACAGTCTGACCAGACCTACTCGATGTACAATAACATTAAATCCTTCTAGGTACCTCTCAAAAAATCCAAGCAAGGAGCAGACAAGTTTACTGAAGTACAAGAAGTCTAATGATACCAGCATACACTGATACCAAATTGGCCCCTCCTTTAAGAAGTCCTACAGACCTCCAAGGATTGAGTGAGCCTTGATCATTAATCACTGCAAAGAAGCCAGATCTTCCTCCTGATGACTGGCAATTATGTTTTCTGTGGAGTAATGGAGATTGCAAGAAAATAAAAATTATTTACCTCCGTAACATACGTAAAATTTAGAGTTCGCTTAAGAAAAATTTCCAGAATCTCAAAGTTCTCTCACTGGTAAGCCTGAACAGACCAGCTAGGTCTCCACTGGGCAAGTTGGTGAGGTGAAAAAAACTGGAGATACCTTGAGTCCTCTGATCTAAAACCATTGTCAATCTCCAACCTACTTTGACAATGACAAGGCTGTTCTGTCAATCCAAAAACCCAATTCCCTTCATAAAGGTTAATTTCTCAGCTTTCAAGGATTTCTGTATTATAGCTTGCTCTTTTCTCCTAAAACAAAAATATGTATATTCAGGGAGGCAGTGTGGTATATAGTAGATAAGATTAAACAATGAAATTATAAATCCTGAATTCAAATGCTGCCTGACATTTACTTTGTGAGTACTAGCAATGAACTTAACTTACATGAAGCAGTTTTCTACTTTCAACTGGTAATGCCTCTAGTACCTACCTCACAGTACTGTTCCCAAGACTCAAGTGAGAATCTACATAAAGTCATTTACAAATGATAAACCATTATAAAAATGTCATATATTATATGAAAGCAATCACTACCTTCTGGACACCCAAAGATATCTTGACCCTGTTTTTGTAGTTTGGGGGAAAAGGTGTGTCATAAGACAAAATTTAAGAAGACTAAGTCCCAGCATGACAACACATAGTCATACTACTTTAGATTGCATCTTCTAATACTGAGAAGTAGCAAGATGCAGTAGTAAATAAGGGACCAGCCTTAGAATCAGATAAATACCAGTTGTAAGCCCCAGACAACTAAGGCTAAGTTACAAGACAGTTTTTCATTTACATAGGTAGAAGGAGTTTTCTAGCAGTGAGGCCCAGAATATTATTAATTTTAAAATTCTGTAGTTCAATTTATTCACTACTGACAGCATGAGTGGCCCCCCACGTTTCTAAATGTTGTATTTGATATGGCCTTGAGGGAAATAATACCAAAGTATTTTAATAAATCTAGTATGGGGGTAAGAAAAATCAGGTAAGGAGACAACACACATATTTATAAGTAGTGTTACAATTAGCATTATATTCCTGACATCAACTAGAATTTAGAGATATAAACTTCTAGGTTACAGTAACAATCAAGTATCAAACCCTAAAAAGTTAAAAAAAAAAAAATGTTCCAGTTGAGGCTGGCTTGTACCAAGGCAATGGGTTAGTGAGTCCTTCCTGATGACTTGCCCCAATCTGCTACTTAAGGAACTGTTTTAGGCATCAATGAAGAAGGCTGGGACAGGAATAGTGGCAGCCAACCCAGGTCAAACCTAAATGATGGTTGATTATCTAACAGCTCTGCTTCTCCAAACATTAACAATAACTTAAAGCTAACAAAATCATTAAAGAACATTCCCTGAAAAGTTAATTTGGGGGAGGAAATAAATCATTAAGCACTTAAGAGACTACTATATGCCAGGCACTGTGCTCAGTAGTAGGGATACAAATAAATACCCACAAACACACATATATATGTATATACATAAAGATATGTATCTAGTCTTATTTAGATTTTAAGGAAGCATATCTAATTACATTATTTCCCTCTGAGTTCCCAGTTCAGAGCTATATTTTTTGACTGCATGGTATACATTTTAGCTGCCAACCTAAACTATTTAGTTCAACTAAGCAACTGTAACACTGTTCAGGGAAAATGGAAACTTTTAATAACCACAGGAAAAGTTTTTGTAATTCCTCAATAACCAGAGAGATGCACATCATAGAAACCTTAAGATAGCATCTTACATACACAAAAAATGGAAACCAAAAAAAAGAAATGAAATTCAGTTTTAACATGTCAAGAAAAATAGGCACTCTAACACACTACCAGTGTCAATTACAGATCTGTGCAAGTGTTTGGGAGACTGGTAATGTACAATAAAATTCACCAATCCAATAACATACCTTTTGAGCCAGCAATTTCACAGGCAGTAATTTATGCCAAGACTACCATAAAGGGGAAGGGGGCAAGAGGGGGAGAATGGAGAGGGAAGAGGGGGAAACCTATCCGTACAAAATTATTCATAACTGCTTTATACAAAAATAGATACAACATGTATTTCAATTATTAGAAAATGGCTGAATTATGTATAAATGCCATGGAATTTTATAAATTTAAAGAATACAAGAAAATATGGAAAGAACAAATGAATTGATAAGACTGGCAGAACCAGTACCAAGTCAAAAGGTAATGGACATAACTGGTAGCACAGGGACAGAAAACATACTTTCTTTTCCTTTTTCCCTGCTAATTTACTTGGTTTGACCTTGGTAAAGGAACAGGGTAAATGAAAATGCATGTTGTGATATGTTTGTTTATTTTTGAGAGCTAAATTTAAAATAAAAATGTAACTGTCAGGGCAGAATCATAAAAATTGAATAAACCAGACAGAAGGAAAAATTTGGTGTATCTGATTCCTCCAAACATTTTATTTAAATACCTATACACAGGGCACCATGTATGCAAAGATAACACCATTACTCTGCTCTCGAGGATTCACAATCTAACTCGTAGGAAAATAATAGCACCTTAAGGTTATAAAGCATTTTGCAGTCTCCAAGTGTTATGTATGTTCTTGCATTTGTAATTACCCTGTGAGGTCCTTAAGTAGTATTATCTCCATCTTAGAGATGAAGCAATTGAAAGAGTAAGCCTCATAAGTAGTACACCCAAGTATTCTAACTCCAAATCCAATACATTTCCTACTACAAAGTGATGCAACTGTGGAAATGACAAAAACCAATACTTCCAGATTTCTGTTACTCATATAAACAAAAATTTGGCAGATACAGATCAGTACTACTTTTCTTTAGTAGACCTAATTCTTTTATGCCATTTTCTGCCTTTTTTTTAATTTTGCAGAAACTTTTTAATATTTTTAGTTGGGAGACATGAAACTCATGTATTTCCTTTTAAAACAGGTACTTACTGTAATTTTTTCCTTGCCCATCTTAAAACACTTTTTTCCAAAGAATGTCCATAAACTCTCTCTTCCTAGGTTGATGGGTTACCTCAACATCTCCACAAAAAGCAAACAAACAAGTGCATCAGTCTTGGGTGCCATGTGACTGCTTAGGGAAGCAACTGAGGAACAATGCTACTTTTTAACTGGCTATAGAGTACCTATTTGGAGACTCATTATGGAATTAAGGCAATATAGTGACGATTAGGTAGAAATGACAAACTGTACACCATTTAAACGGATTTTTATGGTATCCTTTCTCTGTGCTATATTTTCATTGTGCTATAAATCAATACAACATTCTAAAATGAAGTCAAAAGGAAACTATACTGCAAAAGTGATCCAAAACGGGATCAGTGCTAATCTATGAAGTAATACCCAAACAATACACAAATATCCTCAATAAAAACTGCTTTCCAATAATCAAATTTTTAGCAATTTATTCTGAAGGTTGATTTTAAGACAATGTGAAAAAATAAAAACAAAGAATATGCTCATTAAATAAGTATGTTCATTAAATAAAGAATAAGGGAAATATGTTCCCTTCTGGAGTTACTGAAACAAGATCTGTGGTCCTGAAGATTCATATACTTTCAAAAGAAAAAAAAGGAATCATGGCAATATAAACTGCCTCTTAATCATATATATCTATAGTAACAACCAAATTATTTTATTCTTTTCCCGAAATTAGTTTCGATCCTCAAATTGTGACTTGTTTTTTAAAAGATACGATGCTAGAAATTCAATGGGATTTGGAGGTCTGAAAAGAAAAAGAGATCAAAGATTTAGAATCTATTCCAGATGTATTCATCCAATGAGACTATTATAAAAGTGATATTGTATTATTGCCCTGTGATAACCATATAACATAATTTCAGAAGAAATTTCTTACCAAAATTCAAGTAAAAAGATATTTTATTGTTACACTGTAACACAAGAAAATAATTTACTTCCTTAGCCAACAGCCATGTATTTCTCTAAATTTAAACTGATGATTATTTTGGTTTTCACCTTCACTCCAAATTAAAATGTAACATTCTCTATCTTCAATTCAGATATGAGAAGGCATTATGTTATAGTGTAAAAGCCATCTTCAGAAGCCAAGAATACTTGAACTTTAGTCTCACCTCTAAATACATACTGGCAGCTGTGTGACCCTAAGCAATTTTTAAACCTCTCAAGTGTTCTAGGCAACTCCCTAAAACTATAAGATGCATTGTTAAAGGGAGTTTTGTCACTAAGAAATCTTTATAGCAAAGAAATTACAGGTGCAGTCAATATCCTTATCCCATAAATATATGGGCAGGCTTCATGACTATAAAGCAGTAAGATGGGGTTTTCAAATAAATGTATTGTGAGTCATATATCCAAATGCATGCTAACCCCTTCAAAGTAATCACTGGATGTGGCTATACACAATTTCAGTGACAGTACCTTCAGATCTTTCAAAGCATGGTGCACACTTCAGAATACACTTAATAAAGGCAAGTCTTCAATCTGTGAAGGGGGTTTTGCTTTTAGAAACAAGTCAAAACTTATTCAGAGGCAAGTCTCATGAGTAAATGGGTAATTAAGCAGGAAAATATCATTGGTAATTAAAAAATAAAAGTAATAAAATGAAAAAGCTGGTTTCCTTTTGTGTCCATTAAATGGTTTTGAAGGCAAATGCCAAGATCCAAAAATAATAGAGCATTGCATATGAATAGCAACTTGGAAGTTATATGGAAGATAGATTAACAAGGAAAAGACAGAAATCCAAAAAAAGAGAGGGAATATCAAGGGAGCAAACACCCAGAGGAAAAGAGAAGAGGTGGAATCAAGAACATTAAATGTAGGAGTTAGGACTAAAAAGGAGGAGACCCACCTCCTTATGAGGAACTAGAGGAGAGGAGCAAATGTAGACTAATAAAGAAGTTTTACAAAAGGAGGAGGCTCATGATGGATGGCCTCTATTTTCTCAGTAGAATAAAAGGGGAATTCCTCTGCTGAGAAGTAGTAGTAGGTAAGGGGTAGTGATGGTGGTCTGATGTGAGAGGAAAAAGGTTGGAATAGTCATTGTGGAGAATATGACAAAATTAATCAGGAAAAGATTGCCACATAAACAATGAGGGCATAGCTGAGATAACTTGTATTTGCTGTAAAGCCAGCCAACACATTTGTTACTTTCTACAGAAACACATACACAGAGAAGGTGGGAAGTGAGGTTCACCAGGGTTTGATTCTGCCAAAGATATGAGTGTCAACAGACTCAGGGAAAAAGGATACCTGACAGACAAGGGCAGAAATGTTTTAACTTGGGGTCAAGACTGTGAAAAACTGGAAAAGTTGTAGTGAAGATAAAGAGTAGCTCATAATACCCAAAAAGATTCCACTTCATATTCCTCAAATTGGCAAATATGACCAAAAGGAAAAAAACAACCATGATTAGAAGAGCTGGGAAGGATAAGAATAATAAGAACTATGAATCAGTTCAATCATTCTGGAACACAGGAAGAAAAAATATACAAAAAAGCCACTAAACTGTACACATATCCTTTGACCCAACAAGGTTGCCATGAGGCAATATCAAATAAGCACCTCAAATTTGGCATGTCCAACACAGAACTCAATATATTTTCTCCTAAATCTACCCTTCTTCCAAACTTATTTGTTTCTGTTGATGACACAAACATCCTTCCCAAGGAAGTTAAGGATACATGCACAAGAATGATTGTAAGCAGCATTTTTGTTGCAGCAAAGAACTGGAAATAGGTGTCCATCTATCAGGGTAATAGCTGAACAAATTGTGATATATGTATGAATGTAATGAAATATTATGGCACCATGAGAAACGATGAACATAAGAGTCAGAGAAATGTGGTAAAACATATGAACTGATAAAGAGTACAATGAAGTAAGATGCATTGTAAAAGTACATTTATTTGAAAATCCCATCTTATTATTTTATAGTCATGAAGTCTGCCCATTTATCTGGGATAGGGATATTGACTGGATCTATGATATCTCTGCTATATCGAACCCTCAGTGAGAATGAAGGAAAAAGCATTTATTAAGTGCTTATTGTATACTAAGCACTGGTAATAAACAGAAAAATTGAGAAGGTACCTGTTTTCAAGGAGTTCAAACTCTAATAAAGGAGTTAAAAGAAAATTCAACTACAAGATGCATGTAAAGACCTGAAAGTCTTAAAGGTACACCGGCCAGAACAGGGTGAGGTGAGTTAAAGCAAGAGAGACTAAAGAACAGGAGGCTGTGATCAAAGAGTTGGATTTCAGAGTTCTGCATCAGGGAAGCAGAATCATTAAAGATAATGGTTATATCAAGAGCATGGCCATGCCAGTCTTTGTGAATAAGGTAAAATAACTATGGAGGTCACAGAAGCTGAGGAGATTGATGAACTGGAAGGCCAAGGTGTTTGCACCCATACTGATGTAAACTGAAGTAACTCAAGTATGAAGGCAAGGGTTAGAATAGAAAGGAAGATGACAAGATAAAGAGATAACATTCTGGAATAAGTTTAAAGCCTCCACAATGTGACTACATTAAAGAAGATCACACCCATTTGGAGACATAAATTAATCTCATTACTTTATAGTCACTTCTTATATCATGGTTTTACTAGGACAGTTTTAAATACCATCACCTTGGAACATATAAAGTTTACTATTAACATCTCACAATTTAATCATTTTTATACTACATTTTATTACGTTTCAGAAGTCTACATATCTGGATTTGAGGCTAAAAAACAACATATCTCACATAACATAATATATATATTATTGACATCTGACCTACACTGGCTCAAAAATGTTAAAATGTGAAATATCCATTTGTTCTAATTGGAAAAATAAATTACCATCTGTTTTACATGTAAAGAAGCCAGTTTTTATTTTATTTAACATCAATTTGCTGAAGTTACTTTTAACTAAAATTCCAATATTAGTCAGTCAAAAACTTTCTTCAAAACCTTAACATATATTCAAAGTACAACCTCAGTTAGGTTTATTTAACACAAGGAAGGAAAAAAGCAGATTAAAAAACTCACCTTTAATTTAAATATGTCAATAATAAATCCAGATACCCATAGAATAATTCCAATTTCATTGGAATCATAAATTGTGCACATAAAAATCAAAAACAAATATCTAAGGTTCTATTACATTAGAACTATATTTGACAGAAGTAGTAGCAACTTGCACATCTAGTCTAAATATTAGATAATACTCACCTCTTGAAGCCTGAGATATGTCCCTAAGTTGTACTATGGCAAATTTTCAAATTTATTTCTGACAAAATTTAAACTCAACACTAGGACACAATGGGCACTAAAATGATGACTAACTTCATTAGCAAAAAGACCAGTTCCAATGGATCTACATACCTAAAAAGAAATCAATTAGAAGGGAGTTATGGGAAAAATAAAAAGGCAGAAAAAGGAAAAATAACCGTAAAGTCAATGGTGTTGCAAATCAAGATGATTTTAATTTTACTCTATTTTATAGGCAATTAGAACATGCAAAAAATAGAAACTTTACTAATAGATTATCTTTACTACATAATGAAAAGTAAATCACAGTCAAGCAACAAATACTATAGTAAATCACCTTAGGTAAAGGACTTAAGGGAAAAGTAGCAGCATAAATGTGTTATCATCACTGCTACTCCTTGAATCCTCTTCCTGTCATTGTCTAATTCGCTGAGAGAATACCCTGGATAAAGATAACTCCAAGGGTGGCAACAAGTTATCTCTTTAAATATCAAGTCCTCTCAAGACCTATAAGGTATCCAAGAACAGGAAAGTAAAAGAAATGACATGGAAAAGCCCAAATTAGTTCTGGGTTGATTTGGAGACCTAGAAAAAGGCAGTTCCAAGGACAGAACTCAAATATCATTTATTGTCTCTACTTAAGACTCAACCTCGGCTTACAAGTGTTTATAACTATTACGGTTGTTTCAAAATGTGAAATACTTATGTTAACATAGAACACTTTAAAGAAAAATATAAATTATTTGCAAAAGAACTGAAAATCAGACTGCATGTGTTCTCACCTTTCTTTTGCAAGCACAGCAAGGCCCTGTAATAAAATAGGTACAACAGTCTGATCCAAGTAGGCACGAGTTGGCAATGATTGAAGGTCCACCTTCTGTTTTGATGACTTTTCTGCATTAATCTTCTCATTTTCCACTATTCGCTAATAAATTAAAAAATTATCCATCAATCTGACACGTTAAATTATCTTGAGTGACAAAAATAAAATAAGGAACAGGTTAAGTATCTCAAGACAGATCAATAAAGAAATAAAATGTTTTTCAATTACAACACTTCAATTCTTAAATATCTCTCGGCCAATGACCTACTCAAATTTCTCTTACCAAATTTCATTCAAGTTATTTTTTGTCCCATAATTACTAATCATTTATGTTCATAATATCATCAGACTTTTCACTTTTACTTCTACTTTTTGAAATTTCCTCTATATTTCTGGCAACAAATATTCCCTTTCTTTTTCCATTAAAATATGTTCTCATAAGTTTTACTCTCAATCTCTCTACTTGCAACATCCCTCAAGCCCCAATACATTTTTAAGCTTTGAGTTTCCACATGAACCCCAATCAACTTTCAAGAAATTGGAATTATATAAGGTGGAAATATTTTACTGAAATTCTTGATTTAGAATCTTTATAATTATTTTAGAAATTTAAGGTGGGAAGTCATAAAAGACAATGCTTATAATATACTTTACCTGTTTTATATATCATATATATTATCGTGTGTGTGTGTGTATGTGATGTAAATACTTTTCTAGCTAAATTACTTTTTACCCAAGTTATGGCAAAAACTGTATACAGAGGACAAAAGAAATAGTTTTACACTATTTTGATATATTTGAAAGAAAGAATTTCCTATAAAGAACAGGTAGCAACATCATATTATCAGGCATTTTTTTCAGTATGGTTTGAGAACTTTCAACAACATTAATGCTCCTTGACTAACTATATTACAAAGGGATAAAGAGAAGACACTATATGACATTATAGCATCTCCAACCCAACACTATCTAAACAAGCTGCCAATTTTTTAAATATGTTAAATGGAGAAGGTAAAAACACTATCTCCACGTCTTAGACAAATTCAAGCAATGAAAAATAGGCCCTAGAATAAAGAATCCAACAATTATGTCCTAGTTATCCTTGCCAAGAAAAATGGTAGCCAAAAATAATACTACTTTAAAGTTCACTTACAAAATATTATGAAAGATAACAAAAGACTTAAAGGAGGAAATGGAAAACTAAGTAGAATTCCACTCTAAAGAATGAAAAAGTTATAGCCAGTTCTTGCTTTACCCAAATTAGACTTTATATAAAGAATTCTGAAAGAAATCTGCATTCTAAAAAAATTGGGAAAATTCCTTACATAAAGCAGACTTTGTTCAATAAGACATCATATGATTCAGGCAGTATAAAGTATATTTAAGTCAGTTCTCTATGTCAGCAGACAGTGAGTGATACTATTCCTTTCCCTATGTTCAATAGTGATCCTTATATTTTCACCATGGCTGGCATCAAATACACTCGAGGGGAATCGTGAGCCATCTCATAAGCATAAGCCAAATAATTAGAAAATATGGACAAAAACTATCATCAACAGCATGTAAACTTAGTCATGGAGTGTCAACTGTGACCACCAGAGTCAAAGATGCTACCCAAAAAAGCAAGCAAAAGGCAGTACTTGCATGAAGTCTAGAGATAGAGATACTCTTAAACTATGTCAATAGAAGATTAGACTCAGAAGAATGTTCCTTTAAGTTTGATAACAATTCAAGCCAAGGCTCAAAGATTCTTTGAAGATTTAAAGGTGAAACATCCTGAAGGAACATAACTATTTACAGCAAGCAGTGACTGGTTTGCATGATTTTAAAATTGTGCAGGATAATGAGCATGTTTCAGGAGAGCCTGCTAGTGCAAATACTGAAGCAACAGAAAAGTTCCCAGAGTTCCTACAAAAAAACAATAGATGAAAGTCCTGCTTACCAGAGCAAATTTTTAGTATGGATGAAATAGTCTATTTTATCACAGAATTCCATCCTGAACCTATAACTTAGTGGAGGAAAAAATATGCCAAGGCATAAAGCTTCAAAAAACAGAATTAATTTTCTTCTAGGAGGAAAAGTATCTGGAACTTGTAAATTAAAACCTGTTCTTGTGCATCACTCAGAAACTCCCAGAATACTGAAAAAAATCAGCAGAGGAACACTACCTGTACATTATTTCACTAATCCTAAGGCATGGATAACCCTTATCATCTTTGAAGAATAGTTTATGCACTGCTTCATTCCCTCACCATCTGGATAATTTTAAATGAAAAAGTACAAGTGCTCTAACTTCCCCCAAATGCTACCTCTATTACAATGTATGGATAAAGAAGTGATTATAAATGTCAAGACATATTATTTACGCACTGTATTTGCCCAAGCAAATGCAGCCTTGGATGAAGTTAAAGACTTGACACTGAGAGATTTCTGGAAGCCCTAAAATATTTACCATGCAATCCAGATGTAACACTAACATGTATGAAGAGAGTTAGGTGCCCATGGTTCATTCCCAATTTTCATGGATTTTATAAAGATGAAGAATGATGTGGAGGAACTGAATGTATCGCAAGGAGGAGAGCTGTCCAATGAGGATCTGATTAAGCTGCTAGCTGCAAAGACTGAAGAAGAAAGGGAAGATCCGGAACCCAAGACCAAATCAAAAAGGTTCACAATGAAACAGTTGGCAGAAGTATTTCACTAATTGAGTGAATTTTTTTTCTTGTATTGAAAACTGGATCCAAATATTTCAAAGACTAATTGAAGATAATACTACTTGCTATTGTCAGATATATGAGGGGGAAAAAAGAGAGCCACTGTCCAAACATCTCTCAATAACTTCATAAAAAATTTGCACAAAGTGGGTCAAAGAACAAATCATAGAGACAATAGATAATGTTATTAAAGAAAATAACAACAATGAGACAACATATCAACATTAATGTGATGTGGCCAAAGTGGCACTTTGGGAAAAATTTATATCTCTGTTTGCATCAATAAAATAGGGGGGGAAAGCAGATCAATGAATTGGGCACAAACTAAAAAAAAAACTAGAAAAGGAACAAATTTTAAAAATACAATTAAACACCAAATTAGAAAAATCTGAAAATCAAAGGAGAGATTAATAAAACTTAAGTAAGAAAAATTGAACTAATAAAACCAGAAGCAGGTTTTATGAAAAAAATAGAAGAATATATAAACCACTGGTTAACTTGATTATAAAAAGAAAAAACACCAATTACTAGTATCAAAAATGAAAGGGGTGAATTCACCACCAATGAAGAGAAAATTAAGACAACTATTAGGAGCTATTTTGCCCAATTACATGCCAATAAATTTGACAATATAAATGAAATGGATGAATATTTTTAAAAACTATAAGTTACCCAGATTAACAGGAAGAAGAAATGAAATACTTAAATAACCCAATCTTACAAAAAGAAATGGAAAAAGTCATCAATGAACTTGCTAAGAAAAAATTCCCAGGACCAGATGAATTCACCAGTAAATTCTACCAAACATTTAAAGAACAATTAATTCCAATACTAAATAAACAATTTAGAAAAACA
>CM053769.1:259581902-259673861 GCA_028658325.1 Potorous gilbertii | reverse complement strand
CACTTAACTGAGTCCTTCCTTTATCATTCTGCTCTTGCCTGAAGCCTGATTGCCAGCTTCCTTTGGAAAAAGTGTTGATCTCTGCTGAATATTCTCACACCTGGTCATACTCATGATAGTTCATTGATTCTGAGCTCATGTAGATCATCATCCAAACCCAAATCTACAATCCCTTGCCACCTTATTCCTTATTTCCATCTCCCATCAACTTTCCCACCCCAAGGTTTCATCCTAACCCCACCTTTGTATCTAACCCTTCCATTGTACTCTGGAACAATTGCTATATAGGGTTGCAAATTTTCCTTCATCTCAAGTCTTTTCCTCTCTCGCACCTTGTATCTACTAACTGTTACAGAAACTTACCTCCCCTTATGACACAGCCTCTTGGAGAAAGGAAATACCCTTTCTCGTATTTGCTGCACTTTCTCTCATTCCCTTTGGCTCACTAATTGAGGCAGGGGAGTTGGAATATTCCTTGCTCTTCATTGCCACTTTCAGATTTCTCACCCTACCTCCATCACTTAGTAACCTTTCTTAGTTTGAGATTCTTGCTCTTTTTATCTACTACCCAATTAAAATCCTGATAGCTGTTATCTCCCCAAATTACTTCCCTTTCTTTCTCAGAGTTTGGCATATGGTTCACAACTTTTCTTTCCAGTGCAAATCTTGCCTCATACTAGCAGACTTCAGCATATATATCAACTCTTCCTTCAAACTCTCTAACCATTCAGTTCCTCAACCTACTCACGTCCCAGGAGCTGCTTCTCGACCCTGTATCAGCTGCACACAAAGATGGTCACACCCTTGATCTTGCCATCATTCGCAAATGTTCACTGATTTCAAAATCCCCTTATTCAGCCATAATTTATTGGCTTTTCACTCTTTGCTTTCCCTTGCAAAATCCTACTCTTCATACCCTGATGACCTCCACTCCTTTGACCCCTCAGTTCTCTCTTAGGCCATTTCCCCTACAGTAGTCACTTGGCCCTCAATTCGACTCCATGCTGTCCTGTCTTGAGTCCCTAGCTCCACTTCATCATATCACCAGTTATGCTCTGCCAAGCTTCAGCCTTGGATCACTCACACCCTACCATTTACTACCTTCACTCCTATACAATTGCTGCTGAACGATGGGGAAGAAAATCATTCATCTGCTCTGAATGGATCCACTACAAATTTATGTAACACAGCCTCAATTGGGCACTCACTTCTGCTAGGTAATTCTACCATACTCACTATTCTGTTCTTCACAGTGGTTCTTCCAAATCTTTTCATCTAGCTCCAGTGGCTCCCTCATCCTCTTGTACCATACTGAATAACAGTGGTGTAATGGATATCCTTGTTTCACCTCTGGTCTTATTGGAAATGCATCTAGCTTATTCCCATTACGTATAATGCTTGCTAATGGTTTTGAGTATATCCTACTCATTATTTTAAGGAAAGTTCCATTTATTCCTATGTTCTCCAGTGTTTCACTAGGAATGGGTGTTGTATTTTGTCAAAAGCTTAATTCTGCATCTTTTGAGATAATCATACGGTTTCTTTTAGTTTTGTTGATATGAACAGTAATGCTGATTTTCCTTTTTAAGGAGCTGTTCTCTTCAGTAAATTCTTTTTTCATATTTTTAAAATCATTGGCCAGCTTTTTTTCTACCTCTCTAATTTGGATTTTACAGTCCTTATTGAGCTCTTCCAGGAACTCTCTTTTGGCTTGAGACCGGACATATTCACTTTTGAGGTTTCAGATGTCAATACAGTGTCAATGCCGTATTCTTCTGAATTCATATTTTGATCCTCTCTGTCCCCATAGTAAGATTTTTATGGTCTTTATTTTCTGATTTGCTTCTTGCTTATGATGATTGCCTTTTTCCTGACTTTTAAAGTGGATCTCTGCTTCTGGGGCCCAGGGGGCTCTGTCTCACATTTCTTATGTTGAGAACTGGAGGCTTTCTTTGTTGTGGTCTCTGGTTCTTTCAGCAAGAAGCTAGAATGCTGCAGCTTACCTGGTGTTGAGCTGGCTGATATGTACCAAGGCTGAGGCCAGGTGAAGTCTTTCTGAGTTTCCCCCGGGGTTACACTGAAGCTTACTGCATGAAGTGTAGGGGAGGGGTCATCTGGCCTCAGGATTTCTCCTTTTCCCTTAGGTCTGTGATAGAGAACAGGCAAACTCAGCAGCTGGTGAACCTCTGACTGCACTGGAGTTTGCTGAATTCCCTTGGCTGTGCTAAGGTGCACTTGGGGTCCTGGTGTTGGTGCTTATGTGCTCCACCCCCCAGTCTCCTCCTGGATTGTTGAGGTGAGGCTTGCTGGAACACCTCTGGTCCTGCACTGGTCCCCTGCAGCCACAGCCAGAGGTACTCTTCTCATTGATCTCCCTACCCTCTCCCTGAGAAATTGCTGTTCCCCTTCTGCTGATTCCACTATTCCAGGATTTTTCCTGGGGAAATAGTCTCTGGGTTTTTCAAGGTCAACAAGGAGAGGGTGAGAGCACTGACAGTTTACTCTGCCATCTTGGCTCCTGGAAATTCAAGTGTCCCCCATCCTCTCAGCTGTGATCAGAGCTTCATATTTTGCAGAAAAATAATTGATACCATTTACCATGAGCTCCCTCCTCTCCTGACTTCCTCATCTCCTATCACTGAGATGCCTTCTGCAACTTTCTCCTCCTTCACCCCTGTCTCATGTAATGAAATAGCCTTGCCAAAGTTTACCCCCTCTACCCCCTCATGTTCAAATGATGCCATTCTATCCTGTTTCCTCTAGTAGATTGCTTCCTCTGTCATCTCCACTTAATCACTTATTTTCAATCTCTCTTTGTCCACTGGCTCATTTCCTGCTGTCTACAGACATACCCACATCTCCATTTTGAAAACTCTTACTTGATTCTTCATCCCTGTTGTCCTCTATCTCTTGGCTTAACTCCTCAAAAAGACTATCTGCAATATCTACTTTCTCCTCTCACTCTCTTCTTAACCATTTACAATCTGGTTTCTGACCTTATTCTACCCAAATTGCTCTCTCCAAAGTTAACTCTTATCTCTGAGTTTTTTCTTTTCTCCTCCATAGCCTTTGACATTGTTGATCACTCTATTCTTGATACTCTGTTCTCTCTAGGTTTTTGGGATACCACTCTCTTGGGTCTCCTCCTCCCTATCTGATTGATCTTTCTCACTTTCCTTTGCTGGGTCCTCATCCTGGTCACACTCTCTAACTATAGGTGTCCACCAGGATCTTGGCCCCTCTTTTCTTCTTTTATATTACTTTAATTGGTGTTCTCATCAGCCCCCATGGATGTAACTCCCATCTCTATGTTGATGATTCTCAAATCTACCTATCTTGCCCCAGCCTCTCTGCTGATCTCCTGTCTCATATTTCCAACTGCCTTAGACATCTTAAAATGAATATAGAGTGGACATCTTAATTATGTCCAAACAAATCATTATCATTCCCCCGAAATCCTACCTTCCATGTTAGGGAACCATCCTCCCAGTCCCTCAGGTTTGAGTCATCAGTGACTCCTCATTATCTTATCTCCATGCCCCACCCCTGTTTAGTCAGTTGCCAAAGCCTGTTGATTTCACTTCTCCACCATCCTTTCTCTCCTCTGACACTGCCACCACTCTGTTGCACCTCATGGCTGGATTTTTGCAAAAGTCTGCTAGTGGGTTCGCCTGCCTCAAGTCTTTCCCTACTCCAGTTCATTCTCCTTTCAGCCACTAAAATGATTTTCCTAAAGTGTAGGTCAGACCATGTCACTCCCCTACTCAGTAAACTCTATTGACTCCCTATTACTTCCAGGATCAAATGCAAAATGTTTTGTTTGACATTCACAGTTCTTCGTAACCTAACTCCCTGCTATCTTTCCACTCTTACAAATTACTCCCTAACACGTACTCTTTGGTCCAGTGACACTTGGCCTCCCTACTGTTTAAGCAACAAGATGCTCCATCTGTTAGCTATAGGCATTTTTCTCTGGCCATTCCCCCATGCCCGGATTGCTCTCTCTACTCTGGCTTCCTTTAAGTCCCAGCTGAAATCCCACCATCTGCAGGAAGCCTTTCCTAACCCCTCTCAATTCCAATCCTTTCCTTCTGTTATTTCCTATTTGTCATGTGTATAGCTTGGATTTGCATGTTGTCTTCCCCTTTAAATTGTAAACTCTTTGAGGGCCAGGACCATCTTTTGCCCTTTTTGTAATCCTTGTGTTTAGCACAGTGCTGGACATATAGGTGTTAAATGAATATTGCTGTCTTGATTGATTGACATAAAAGAGATAGGAGGGCAGATGAGTTGGGAAGGAGAAAGTGGGGAAGGAGCCAGGGAATTGGTGAAGAAACAGGAAAAATTCATATGCCAGGTTATAGATTGATTATAGAGTCCAGGGTTCTTTGGAGTGGTGGAGGGTAGGGTTGGTGACTATAATGGAGTCTGCTTGGTAGATGACCAGGAAAGGTTGTGAAGGCTGTCGGCAAGGTAAAGTGCAAGTTCATCTAGCAGAGCGTAGGATGGTTCTATGGATAGATGCATATGTTTCTTTGGGAAGGAGGTGAGATGATAGGAGACTCCATGGTGTAGTGATGGCCTTTAAAATTGTGTTACCACATCTAGTATATAATATTTCTGCCTAGAAGTGATTAATTAACTCATGGAAACTGATGAAGATCATCAAGAAAGAGTGTATACCAAAAACAGAACCCAGCACACATCCTTGGGGGATATCTAGTCAGAGATTAGGAGTTGTGATGTAACTGTTGGTGGAGAAAAAAAGGATTTGTAGGAGTGGGTCTTTCATATGTAAGAATCAGCGTGGTGGTGGTGAGTCTCAGAGGCTTCAAAGAAGTAAAGTAGTAGGAAGCTAGGTGGCACAGTGATTAAACGGACTTGGAGTCAAGAAGACCTGAGTCAAATTCGGTCTTCTACTCTTAGTTGCTCTGTGACCCTGGTCAAGTTACTTAACCTTGTTTGCCTCAGTTTTCATATCTATAAAAATGTGGATAATAGTGGCATCTGCCTCCCAGGGTGGCTGTAAAGATCAGATGAGATAATAGTTTTAAAATATTTACAAAAAATATTTGCTTTGTAAACTTTGAAGCACTATATAAATGGTAGCCTATTATAGCTATAATTAGCATGCAGACTGAGAAAAGATAATCAGATTTAGCAATTAAGATATTGTTAATCTTGGAAAGAGAAGTTTCTTTTTTCCCTCCACTCAATAGTATTTTTTTTACATGTAAAGATAGTTTTCAACATTAAGTTTTGTAAAATTTTGAGTTCCTAACTTTTCTCTGTTCCTTTCCTTCTACTTCCCCAGGACAGCAAGCAATCTGATATAAGTCATACATGTACAATCATGTTAAACATATTTCCACATTACTCATGTTGTGAAAGAAGACTTAAAAGGGAAAAACTATGAGAAAGAAAAATCAAAGTGAAAATAGTATGCTTATATCTGCATTCAGACTCCAAAGTTCTTTCTCTGGATGTGGATAATGTTTTCCATCACAAGTTGGAAAGAAGTTTCATTGGAGAGATGTAATTGAAAAACTGAATTCAAGGCATTGAGAAATGAGTGGGATTTGAGAAGGGGTTGACAAATCTAGTTTACTTTTTTAGAAGTTTGTGAAAAGGAGGATATATGTAAGATGATACTGTAGGTACCAAGTTATATGGCAGGGTCAAAAGAAGGTCTTTTAAAGGATGGGGAACCTGGCTAGCTCTATGATAGATAAGGATTCAATAGATGAAGAGATATTGAAGATGAAAGAGAGAGGATGGGGATGAGTCAAGGGGCAAACCCCTGGAGGGGGCTTCTCTGTGGTTCTCACTCCAGTTCTCCAGGTGTGATTAGTGTCTTTCTTTCCTCTCCTACTTTAAAAAAATTCTTTTTATTATAAATATGACAAATAAGAAACATAAACATTTCAACATGCGGAGAAGAATGAAATAGAGGGTTGTATGTGAAACTGAATTGTTAGTAAACATTTTTTAAAATTATGTACTAGATTTAACATAAGTTGTCCTGCCAGCAAAACTGTTCTCATAACAAAACTGTCACGCTTCTCTGAAATTACTTAAGTTCTCCTATGTGTATTTTTAAATGTTTCACTGATACTCTCTTTTTGGCATCATTATTATTACCTAGTACCTCCTTGCCCAAATGGAAATTCTTACTAGACTACCAATCAATATAGTCAAGCAAAACAAATCAGCGCATTACCTGTGTTTATAAATGTATCATATCTCATTCTGAACAGGTAGTACATCATCTCTCTGTCAGCAGTTGGGAGGCATTCTTAGTTATTAGTCTTCTAAGAATCATTGCACAGATCAGTGTCTGGAGTCTTTCGGAGATATTTTCCTTTACATTCTTATGGTCATTGTGTAAATAGATCTTCTGGTTCTACTTGTTACAGTTTGCATCATTTCATACCTCTTCCCTTGAACATGTCATATTCATTCTTTTATCACATACCATAGTTTGTTTAGCTATATCTCAATTGGTGGGCATCCACTTTATTTCCTTTTTTTTCACTATAGCAAAATAGTGCAGCTATAAATATTTTTGAACTGATGCATTCTTATCCTGTGTCTTTGACCTCTTTGGAGTATATGCCTAATATTGATTGAATTGCTGGATCAAAAGTTATGTACAGTTTAGTGGTTTTGGGCATAGTTCCAAATTGTTTTCCAGAATGATAGGAACAATTCAGTTTTACTAACAGTGACTTACTGTATTTCTTCTCCTGTAGCCCTTCTAGCAGTTGACATTTTTTCCTTTTGTCATCTTTGCAAATTGGTTAAGTATGAGGTAGAATCTGAGTTATTTTAATTTACATTTTTCTTATTAATAATTGAGGGCACATTTTCATATGATTTTTTTTTAATAGCTTGCATTTCTTTTTGCAACCGTCTGAACCTGTGACTTTTTTCTTATTGAAGCCCTGAGTCTTTTTCCTCACATTGAGGTTCTGTCTTACACACAATCTCTGTCACTAGATCTTAGGTGCATATAGTTTCCTATGAAAACTGCATAGATGAACAAGCATTATTCCAGTTTTAGGTTCAATCCATTATGCTTCTGTGTTTGCATATCTTCTCTTTTTTGACTTCTCTATCATTTATCCATTCTGAAGCATATGATAGTCACTCCTTCAAAAGATCTTTAATCTAATGTAAATAATCTAATCATCTCTTTTGCCTTCTGTGACTCTCCTCCTATTGCTTTTCATTGTCTTGAAAATTAAAATTAGTAATCTTCTTTCACACCACTCTGTAATGTTTTGCAAATGAGTTTGTACGCTAAAACTTATATTGCCTTGGTTGTCACATCTCTTTCCTAGTCACAAAGTGCTGGCTTAGGCCTCTTCTGGACTCTCTTAGATTCTTTGTTGTGCTGTTATTTTATATTATTTAAAGTTGTTTAAGAAATGGTGATATTCAGAGGCAATGTATTTTATCCTTTTCCAATTTCTAGGAGTCAATAGCCTGTTTAAATAGGTCAGTTTGGAGACTCTTTTCGTTGCACTTAGTGTCTTGTTATCTTTTATTTTTCTGATTTTATGTTTACTCTGACTGACTAATGATCTAACTGCAAAGCAGCTGATTTTAAAACCTTTGCTTGTAACCAGTTTTCTGTCAGGATCTTTGTTTCATTTTCACTTCTTGTGATCTTGTGGGTACTGTTTCTATACAGTGCCTTTAAGCTATATTCTTGAAGAAAGTATGCATGACATATAAAGGTGTGAATTTTTAAAATTATCTACAAGCCATTAGCCCCTTGGCTTTCTTAATCCTGAACAATATTATCCAACATTATTGATTGCCCTGTCCTGTGCCCACCTTCATGTTAGCATCATCTCCTAAAAAGCTTCATGTTGACTTGGTCCATGGAGGATATTGTTAAGTTTTTCATAGTATTTCTCTACTTCATCTGCAAAAGATAATGGTGCAGTTTTGGAATCAGTCAAAAAAGTACCTTAAAAAAAAAGTGGGATTTAGAGGGTATCTGATAGGCTTTTTCCCATGAAGTTCAGAATTGAATTTCTGTTCAACAGACATTTAATAGTAGTAGACTAATTTTTATATCCCTTCATGGTTTAAAAAGGGCCTTTTGTAGTTAACTGATTTGTGTGTGTTCGTTCTTCGTTGCTGAAGACCATGCCATCAGAGAAGTAATGATATGACTTGCACTTGACTTTGTTTTGAATGAGAAAGGGCTGTGCAGGTCACCAGCCTCACTTCTCCTCCAGAGCCATCTGAATCCAGTGACCAGATATTCATCAGGATGACTGGAGATGACCCAGGATGAGGCAATTGGGGTTAAGTGACTTGCCCAAGGTCACACAGCTAGTGAGTGTCAAGTATCTGAGGTGAAATTTGAACTCAGTTCCTCCTGACGTCTACACTGGTGCTCTATCCACTGCACCACCTACCTGCCCCTTGTTAACTAATTTGAACCTTTCAACAGCCTTACAAGATCAGCAGTGCTATTAGCTAAATTTTATAGATAAAGTAAGTGATGTTCAGAGAAATTAAATGATTTGGCCAATTTTTATATCTAAAAACTCAGGTTTACTGATTGCAGTGCCCTTTTGTAATCCCATAATTTTATTCTATGTTAAGTGCTATCTAGGACTACAAACAGGAAAAATGACATAGACCTTGAAGGAGTTTACAGTCTATTGAGCAGGTGAGGGGGTGAGACATGTACATAATTATAAGTTTTCAGTGGATGCACAGCGTCATTTGTGTGTCTTTGACTGGTCCAACTCACAACTGTTATGGGCCACTTCTTTTATGAGATTCCTGTTCATGTTTTTATAAACTCTCCCTCAGTGTCTTACATCTTTACTCTTCCTTTGGGTCTTTTATGATTTTACAGGCATAGTACGGCATTGCAGCATCATGATGTAACTGAAATATAAGTTAGACCATGATTAAGTGCTTAGGTAACACTGAACTGTCATTAGAGGTTGGAGTAGGGAAGTATCAAGAATTATACAAATTAGGGACTGAAAGGCTCCTAGATAATATTTAGTCTGAATTCACAAATTTTGCACCAACATATACATGTAGGTCCTCTGATTTCACATCCAGGTGGGTAGAGAAATGGAGGTCAGGGAAGACTTCATGGTGTTCAGCAGTCTGACATTTGAGAGATCCTGCTGGGTACAGGGGATGGTACAGAACACATTTATGGATATTGGAGAAAGGACAGTTTTAGAGAATGGCCACTTCACTCTGGGATGGACAGAGAGAATGTGAAGTGGATTAATATGAAATTAGTCCGGGACCTTGAATTTTTCTTATATGCCATAGTCACAAGGTAGCTACTGAAGGTTTTTCCAAGTCTTTTGTAAATATTTTTTTCTATTCTCCAGTCTTTCCTCTTGAGGAAATTGGTTGGCCAGGGTTCACAATTAAAGAAAAAGCCCTCTATAAGGAACTAGTTATAGAACTAATAGGACTAACATGTACACACTGCTGCCATGTGAAAAAGAGTGTTTTTAAAATAAGTTAAATGTGTTTTTGAGGTTTCACTTCTACTACTTCTCTATAGGCAGCTCTTAACTTCATGTTTTATTCACATTTTTTTTTTCCAATTTTGGCTTTGCTTTAATTTCTGAAAATGAAATGGATAAGGCCCTTAATTTTGAGATTCTATTGCTGAGTAAGTTACTTAAAGTTGACATAGACTTGGTATGTAAATCATCACTGGGAAAAATTTTTTCAGCTTTTTATTTTTGGCTAATTTTACTATTTTCATTTAAAAGTGGTACAGTGACTTTTAAAAAGTGATATTTTGGCGAATTTTATTATTTTCATTTAAAAGTGGTACAGTGATTTTAAAAAGTGATATAGTAATGACTTCTGTTTCTCAAAATTCTCATCTCAAATTTTGTTTTTGGGCAAAAAGGACTTTGTGACTCTATTAGTGGCCATATGTTGATTATACCAGACTTCCTCTCAAGTGAAATATATTATTACCATGTGTGTAATATGTCTCCCTTATTTCAAGGAGCTTAAAACCTTTTTTTATAGGCATTTTACTTAGTCATTGAACAAATCTAGAAAATTGATGGTTTATTACTATGAATGCCATTTTATATATAAAGAAACTGAAGTGTAAGGAGTCATTAGCATAATCAGAGACAAAGTTTAAGTAACCTAGCTCATAATTTGATATCATAGATCTTGTAGCTTCCTTTTGTCATGTGGAATGATATCTACGGTTTTGGTAATGAATCTCTCTTTGAACTGTGGGAGAATAAAAAGTAGAAAAGAAATTGACTACAATATGAGTGATAAAAGTTCTTTAGGTAATCAAGAACATGTTTAAACACGTTTTGTATTCCTAAAAGTAGTAGAGAAGTCTGAAATTTGATGTATGATGGTACAGATGCTAGTGATGTGGTTTCATTACAGAAAAGTAGGTTTTGAAAATAAAAGACCATTACATTGTAAGAGTGACAAGTCTGTTTTTCAGGTTAGTTCAATGTTAAATTTTCTGAAATTGAGTATTTAAAACTATCATAGTTTCTCTTAGTAAATTATCTTAGTAAACTTAAGATAAATTTACTCGTTAACAAATTTTCTTTCTTGTTGTAAATTTTCCATTTAAATGAACTTGATGCTTTTACTTAAATTTAAAACAACAGCAAACTTCTAGTTAATAACATTCATTCTCTAGCCTAATTCAAAATAGAAGTCAGAAATATCACATTTAGTGTATTCTGGGTATTAAGCACCCAATTTAAACTAAATTCCTCTAGATTATTCATTTATTTGTAAAGTTTTAAAATTCAGATAATAAAAGCAGTTTGTTAAAATGAAATCTGATTTTTCTTTTTTAACAGTAGTAATTATGTAATCACTAGTTTGCTTGGCATAGTAACTAGTATGTACTTCCAGTGATATTGTGCTGGAAATTTGGGGTTCTCAAGTATTAATTTAAGAAGCAATATCCTTATTCTTTTAAAATTGTAAAATAAACAGATTTTTAGTCCTGTGAGAACTTTGAGGATAGAGATTGTTTCATTCTTTGGATTTGTTCCCTCAGAACGTAGCACAGAACTGACTTAGAGTAGTTGTTTTGTAACTATTGATTGAGTTGCTCCTAATGGAGAGAAAACGTGGTTTTATCCCCTTGTGGTAGTTGATTACTGACTTACATACAGCAGTTCCTTGAGGTTAGGAATGTTGATTTATTATCATTATTTGTTTAGCACATACCTTATGGTAGGTGCCTAATGAATGTTTAATTGAGTTGAATTTTTATCATTCAGGTGAAAGTTAAATTCTCTTTTAGTGGATTTCCCCGGCAAAGAAGTTAGATAATCATTTATCTATTGTCATTATTATAGGATTCTTTCTCACATATGGGTTATGTTGGAAGGCCCCTGAGATCACCTCTAACACCAAGGTTCTTTCCTTTTGAGATTTTTCCTAGGACATAGAAAGACTTTTAGGGCAGGTTGAAGTATCATAGACTGTAAACTGACATGTTTTTGTTAGATTGCAGTGCCTTTCAACCTTTGTGTTACCTGCAGTAATCTATGGAATACCAGTGAAACTTTTCAGCACTAGGACGGAAGAGCTTAAGCTGGAAGGGCAGTATATGTCATACTGCTTGATAAATCTTTCTAACTCGCTGTTTTCTGTGTAATCCAGGAATGAAATGACAGTAGCAGCGGACACTCCTAGTGCAGAGCTGATAGTTGATTAGTGTAGCTCTGTTTTTATTGATATTACTGTTATTTGCTACTGCCTTTCCTCCTCTTGTGGCTGTCCTGCGTCTAGTCCATTCTCTGATACTGCTTTTCTACCCAAAACATTCTTTGTGCCTAATTCTCTGTCAGGGAGGTTAAGTTTATTACTGTTTCTTAAATACTGTACCTTAAGAAATAGTAGTAATAACAATGAGGAAATTACAGTAACAGTGTCCTCTGTAGTACTTTTTTACTTCCAAATCCATTTCCCGAAGATAACCCTGTCAGGAAAGTGTTGGAAGGAGTACTGTCCACCAATAGATGGGACAGCGTAGACTGAAAGAAGGCATGACTTGCCCATAGCACCATGGTTAGTAAATAATAAAGCTAAAACTTAAACCCAGCTATTTTGACTTGATTAGTATTCTTTCTACAGTATGGTATCTCAATAAAAACATTGTATTTCATCTTGAATTATCTCATAGATATTCTTATGATAGAATCTTGACATAATAAAATTGAAGCAAGAAAGTTAGGCCCACATTTGCCTTTCATTACTGTTTTTGAAGATATATTTGCAGTTTATTTGCAAGAAATTTCTTTATATTTTCAGGTAATGTATTATTTTCAGTTTTTTTATTTAATTAAAATTTCTCACTAAATTTCTTTCTCTTATTTTATAGTCTTTGATATACTATTGGTACTTAGTAAATATTAAATATTTCCATTTTAAAGCAGGACAAAAGGATCAAGCTGTGGAATGGTATAAGAAAGGAATTGAAGAGCTAGAGAAAGGAATAGCTGTTGTAGTCTCAGGACAAGGTAAGGTATTGTTCTGGCTTGGTGTACATATCTTTCTTAACATTATACTTATTTACAAGGTTTATTTTTCCTTGATTATAGTTCATTTTTTCTTATTAAAGTTAGAAACCAAAGCTTTAGTATGTCCTTCGCTACGGTTAATTATATGTAACAAAATAGGGAGTAGTGGCTATGGACTATCTTAGAGTAATTCTCTGCTTTTGGAATCGATTTCAGAGACTCTGGGATTTGATTATGTCCTTTATTCATACACAGTAGTGTGACCAAGTGACAATGAGTGAGAAAAGTATATCCATGGAAGAGAAGGGATGTTCAGCAGTGTCAGATGCAGCAGAGAGGTCAGGAAGATTGAGAACTAAGAGATTTAGCAGTTGAAAGAGTTTGGTGACCTTGGAAAGAGCAGTTTAGATTGAGTAGTGAGATGGGAAAGCCAGATTCCAAAAAGTTGAGAAGTGAGTGCGAAGTGAAGACGTATAGGCAATGAGACTAGACAACTTTTTTTCCTAGGAGTTTGACTGTGAAAAGGAGAGAAACAAGTAGACTGTGAGAGACTGGAAAATAATACATGAAGATCAAGTGAAGATTTATTTTTCTTTTTAAATAATGGAGAGACATGGGTAGATTCAGAGGCTAAAAGGAAGAGCTGGTGAATAAGGGGAATGAAAGTCAGAGCAAGAGGGATGTTGAAAGGACAAACACCCAAAGAATATAGGAGGCATAACTTGAAGGACATGGTTGACCTTGGTAAAGCGCAGAACTACTTTGTCAGAAGTAGGAGCAAAGGGATAGTAGATAAAGGGAGATGGTGTAGAGAGAAGTTGAAGTTCACAAAAGACAGATTCTTTTCTCCTTGAAGGAGAGATGGTTTGAAAGAACTGCTCAGAAGGTTATAAAGGAGGATCAAGTCAGGGAAGAATAAAAGGATTTCAGTGCAGCAGTGAGGTCATGATGAAAATTAAATAATGTGAATTTTTGGTGGACCTACTTAGCATGTGCAAAGTCCCCCTTTATAGATTACTTATTTTATGCTAATGGTTTAGAATAAGATTTTGAAGAAAATGACTTAAGGTTTATTTTGAAAGATGTGGATAATGCCATAACAGGCCAAGTCCCATTACCAACTGCAAGGAATAATCCAAATTATTTTACTATACCAGAACTTTCTTATATTGACTACTAATTTAAATAATCTTTTTTAAAAAATTATTTCATAACTTCCTAGAATTTATTGGATTTATATTGTACATGAAACTCTAGAGTATATCCCTGTAAAGAAACATATTTTAATGAACTTCAATTTTTTTTCTACTCTTAGGTGATCAGTGTGACAGAGCTAGACGTCTTCAAGCTAAAATGATGACTAATTTGGTCATGGCCAAGGACCGTTTACAACTTCTAGGTACTGTTAATATTTTGGTCAGTGGACTTAATAGAATAGCTGTGTAAGTTTTAGTTTACATCTGATATAAAATTGTGTAAAAAATCCGATATAAAAACATTTTAAAAATATACAAAAATTCAGTTTTAAATTTAACCATTTATGGACATTCTTCTCAATCCCCACTCAAAAAAAAAAAAAAGTAAAATTGTCTGAAAGGTTAGCTATCTATTTATTCTTTTGTTTAGGTTGGGGTTGGGGGGAGTTGGAAGGAGAGTGATTGTTTTTATTGGTACTTTAAAAAAAACTTTTGAGAAACAGTAAAAGAAGCCCTGCATTGCCTAACTACTGAGACATTTTTCCATTACTAAAGAATTATTTGCCTGCCTTAATCAATGGTACTCACTTAACTCCTACCATAAAATACTTAAGTTCTATACATTCATTCAGAATGATTGGTATTGCATCATTATTCAAAAAACCATGTCAGAGAATGTTGTAGCAAAGCCATCCTCTGATAAACCTATTTTTCTTGTTCATCTTTGACTTTATTAGTAAAATTAAACATACAATGTGACTAAAATAATGACTGATTTTCTTCCATAACTTATAAAAATAGGCAGTTATTATCATAGCAGTGACATGCTAAAATATGTTTCAACTTGTAGTAACAGATCCTATAATTTTAAGTAGGAGGCTGTATCTTTTATTTTGAAGTGTTGTGATAGAGCAGCCTAGCCATCTTTTCAGATAAAATCTCACCCAGAGAAAATGCTTTATTTGTCAGATTTATTCTCAGATGATGTATTTGGAGAAAAGAGTGGTACTGAGTTCTATATAGTGCCTATGGGAGAAAATTGATTGATAATTGACTTTGGGTTTGAATTTTGTTGCAAGTGAAAATTTTGATTTTTCTACTTTATAATAAGATTCACTCCTTTTGTTTTCAGTCATTCATTCTTCAGTCTGTGTACCTAGTGATTACCATAAACTGTAGGTTTGTATCCATATATGTAAAGACTTGTGGGAAGCCTCATGGGATAGTAGGTAGAGTCATCCTTCAAGTTTGTAGGCCCTGGGTTCACTTTCTGCCTTGATGTATAACCTGTGTTTCATCCTGATAAAGGCTCTTAACCACTGTGAATCATAGTGAACTTAGTAATCACCTCACTAAGTTACAGATGAGCCACTATTCAATATCAGAGAAAGGAGCTGCCAAAGGTCTTCCACAAGAGGAGTTCCTTATGTGGATAAAATCAGAAGTCCAGGCCAAAAAAGAAATTACAAGTACAATTAAAATATAAAGCATTCAAGCTTCTCTTTTATCAGAATATCAGTGAATAAATCTATGATTGTTAGACCCAAGATTTAATTTTGTAACATACTTTAGTGATATACCAACTTTAAATTATAAAAAAATTTAATTATCCAGACATTGCTTTTTATTTTCCTTTTATAAAGGAAATACTTTGGAGATAGAGATAAATTAAAAATCTAGATTTAAGTATAAAGAGAATGAAAGAATACAAATGGTGAAGGAAGTTTTTTGTAGTGGTCTTACTCATTCTAGGTAAAAGCAGTCATTTCATTTAGAATTCCTTGAAGTTGTTTTGGACTTTTTTGAGGGGGGGTGAAGTGGGGAGGATACTAAGATATACAACAATTCTGTACACTAGTACACTTAACAAAAGCTGAATATGCTAGGCTTTTTAAAAAATGATTTTAATAGATTTAGAGAACCATAAGGAACAATGATAAAACCAAAAAACAGGTTCTTCTGTCCATTTCAGGACTTCACAGAAAGGCTACCTACCGATCTCTGAGTAGAGATAAATCAGGGTAGGCAGAAGGCAGAGTAATTAAGCAGCAGAGGCCAGATCAGCATGCAGCTCAGGAAATAGGGCTAGACCAGTACTCAGGCATTGAAGTGCCCACACAGCCTACACCCAAGCCTCAGCAAAAAAAAAAAAAAAAAAAGAACTTAGAAGGGTTATGGGAAGCACACTACCAAGGATTTTTCAGGGGACCTGCTATCAGCAATGTACAACAACAGGTGGAAGCTTGTCAGGCTCACAACAAGGGAAAGAGCCAGGTCCAGGTTTGGAATCATGCAAGAAGGAAGAAACAGAAAAGCAACAAAGACAAAATCAGTCGAGCCAGAGCCAAAATCCAGGAATTCCTTCAGAAGGTGGGGCCTAGTCTGAGTCACAGAATCCAGAGCTGGCAGTACTTGCCTTCTATCATCCGAAAGAATGGGAGGGAGCTGAATCTGATTCATGTATAAAGCTTCAGTCCAAAAGCTGAGTGTGGAGTTATGAGTAAAGAGAAGAAAATAACATAGTGAAGGAATTCTGTGACCCGAGAAAAGCCCAAGATGTAAAACCAGATGATGAGAGTAACTATAAGTCCAAGTAAAGGCTCAGAGGAAATCATGTCCCAGCCAAAATAAGCACTTCAGTAATACCTGGAAGAAGTGAAATGAGATAACAAAATTTAATTTTTAAGGAAATGACTGTAAGGGAGGAAAGAATGGCCAAGAGAATTAGTGACAAATATACCATGTTAAATCTTACCTTGGAATTGAACTCGCTGGAAATTAGAACAGGCTAACAGAAAGTAATAATTTATAAGAAGAGCAAGAAATATTAGAACTAAATCAAAAGATTGAAAAAAGAGGAAGAGAACATAAGGTACATGCTACCAAATAATAGCCTCTCTATGGCGCTTTAAGCTGCACAAAGAGCTGCACACGTACTCGCCCGTTTGATCCTCACCGCAACCCTTTCAGGTGCCGCTATTATCTCCATTTTACAGAGGAAGATTTTGTTGTTCATTTGTTTCCATTGTGTCTGGCACTTTGTGACCCCATTTGGAATTTTCTTGGCGAAGATAAGGCCAGCTCATTTTACAGATGGGGAAACTGAGGCAAACAGTCACAAAGCTGACAAGTGTCTGAAGCCATATTTGAAATCAGGAAGTTGAGTCTTCCAAGCCCAGTGCTCTTATGTACTATGCCACTTAGGTGCCCAGTAGAGGAAAATACCAAGGCTGAAAGAAGTTAAGTAACTTGCCTAGTATCAGAAGCAGAATTTGAACTTGGATCTTCTTTGCATTGTCTAATACACCACTAAATAGCTAGCATTTATAAAGTGCGTTCATAGCACTGTCATTTTATATGATGTTCACAATAAGACTGAAGCTGATGCTATTATTAAAGTGAAGAAATTGGTTTAACAGGGGTTAAATGACTTGTCCAGGGTTGCACAGCTAATAAATGACTGAGACAAGATTTTAATTCAGGTTTTCCTGACTATATCCCATGTTCTCTATCCACTGTGCCTCCTGGTTGCCTCAAAACAGCTGACTTGGAAAGCAAAGAGAGAGAATCTCAGAATCAGTGGATGGTTAAAAAATTGACACCTCCCCTAAAGTATACCATATTAAGAAATCATAAATGAAAACTGACCCAATCTATTAGAGCTATACAAGGCAAAGTGAAAATAGAATCTATTAGTCACCTCATCAAAGAAATTTCAAAATAAAAAATTCCAGGAACCTCAAAGCCAGTCTCGAGAGCATTCAAGACAAAGAAAAATTACTGCAAGCAGCCAAAAAGAGAGTTTAAATACCAAGAAGCCTTAGGATAATACATACTTGCATCTGGCACTATAAAGAAGAGAGAAACTTAGAATATGGCATCCTAAAAGGCTAAAGATAAAGACTTGCAACTAAGAATAACCAATTTTGCAAAACTAGGTATATAATACCCTAAAGAGAAAACTGAACCTGTAATGAATGAAGTAAAGGACTTCCAAGCATTTCGGATGAAAAGGCCAGAACTGAGTAGAAATTTTGAAATACAGAGGTAGAACTCAAGAGAAATGGATAAAGGTAAGTACATTTGATCCATTGGAAAGAACTACATGATGACAAATTATTTACATTTTAATAAGAGGAGAAGATCATTAGTGTTAAGTAGACTTCTGTTTTGCCACATTCTTTATAAAAATAGGGGACAGGGCAAAGAGAAGAAAAAATGCAAAAGGGACAGGCTAAAAGGAAATTGCACAATCAGTGATCATAGTCTTGAATGTTATAAACTCATGCACCAAAAAGAGTAGCAGAATAGATTAGAACATAGAATCCAACAGTATGTTGTTTACAAGAAACACATTTGAGATGTAAATTTCACACTGGCAATACTGGAACAGAATTTAATATGCTTCAAGTGAATTTTAAAAAGCACAGGGAGGAATCCCAATATCAGACAAGGAAACAGTAAAAGGAGAAAAACAGATTAACAACATTTTGATATTAAAGAAAATATATCAATTCTTTACTCTGTATTGTAGGCCCAAGTAACTCAGAAACAATATATTTTTTTTCTAGTTTAGCGTTCTAAATCCAGCATTTCTAGCTTAGAGACATACCCAGACGTAACACAAGGTAGTTTAAAATAATGTTAATGGGAATCTTGAACAGGGTAAAGGTCAAAGTATGATAAAATACAGTTTTTGGTTAACATTCTGCCCTATATCTGATAGAATGATGTCACCTTATTTCCTAAAACTCTTCAGTTCTGTTTTTATTATTACTATTACTCTCCCTCAAGGATTCTTCTAGAGTAATCAAAGGAACTTCCTCCTTGTGGTCAGTACCCTCAAACCCTTCAAGAGTGGAATGATGGTACAATCTTAAAGGAGTCATAAAAGTTATGGATATGATCAGTGTTTTAGAAATTCACAGTGATAGCTCTCTGACAGTTACTGAATGGGGAACTGAAAGGAGTCTACATATTTCTTAATTGTGCATGCTATCTTCACCATGACCATATATTTGGGTATAAAAACTACACAAATGTAAGCAGAAATATTAGATACATCCTTTACTTACCAAATGCAATAAAATTATATTCAGTAAAAGGATTTGGAATAAAGGATTAAAAATTAATTGGGAGACTAAATCAATATAATTTATAGAACTAAAAACCAAATTATGGACAGTTTCATCAAAGAAAATAATGAGACAGCTTACTAAAGGTTATGGGATACAGCCAAAACAATTCTAAGGGGAAAATTTATATCTCTAAATATTTGTATCAACAAAAGATAGAACAGATCAGTAAAGTGGACATTCTATTTAAACTACAAAAGCAAAAATCAAAAGACCCTAACTAAATACCAAAATGAGAACTCTAAAAAATCAAAAAGATAAAATTGAATTGATAAATGGAAATAGGAACTGTTTTTTTAATCTAGTAAGATTGCTAATCATATAGTCTAATTTTTAAAAGGAAAAGAAAACCAAAAGTTCGTTTGAAAAAGTAATATTCACAGTGATTGAAGGTGAAATAAAAGGAAACTTATGAAGTTCCAGATTGAATAGATGAATATTTGCAAGCAAAATAAATTAACTAGATTAACAAGAAATGGTTTCTGTAATCCAATGTCAGAAAAAGAAATTGACTAAGTATTAAACCTCCCAAAGGGGAAAAAAAAACCTAGCTCAAAATTAGGTAGTTTTATAAGTGAATTCTATCAGACATTCAAAGAATAATAGCAAATTTACGTAACTTTTTGAAAAAAGAAATAGAAAATGATATGAATATGATCTTGGTTCCTAAATTATTAGAGAGGGACAAAGCAGAGAAAGGATAACATTAACCATTATTCCTAATGTTCATATAAAAAATATTAACTGAAATATTAGCAAAGATGCTACAGTAACATATTCTAAATCTGATGATTTATTAAGACCAGTCTGTATTAACACCACAAATGTAATATTGCTTCAGTGTAAGGAAAACTATAAATGTAATCAAAGGAAAAAACTATAAATGTAATAGAACATTTTTTAAAAAATGAATAAAAACTATATGATCATAACAAGAAATGCTAAAAAAAGCTTTTGACAAGATCCAATATCTATTTTTGTTACAAATTACAAAGCATAGGAACAAATGGACCTTTCCTTAATATTGTGAGTTGTATCTATCTAAAACTAAGATCTAACATTCTTTATAATCAAGAAGAAATTAGAGGCCTTTTCAAAACATTAGGGATAAATCAAAAGGTACATCACTTCTATTATTTAACAGTGCTGGAATTCGTAACTGTAGCAATATGAAAAGGAGAAGATATCAAGAGTAAGTATAGATAAATAGGAAACTAATTTTTTGCAGATGTTGTGATGATCAAACTAGAAAATTCCAAAGAATCAGCTAAACAAACTTAATTGATACAACAGTGTTGACATGAGTTCTAGACTGTACTATTTGAGAATAGCAAGAAAGTCTATTTGACTGGACTGTGGAGCATGGGAATGGGAATAATTTATGAAAAGTAGATTGGATCCAAGCTGTGAAGGGATTTAAATGCTGATGAAAGCAGTTCATCTATGATTATAAGGTCATTAGGAAGCCATTGCATTTTATTGAGCAAGAGAATAAGTCAGACCTATACTTTAGGTACATCATTTTGGCATCTGCCTGGAAGATAGATTGGAGAGAGTAGAGGCTGGGTGTAGTGAAGGCAATGAGATTTTTGCGGTCATCTAGACGAGAATTGATGAAGCCCTGAACCAAGGCATACTATGAGTTATACTAAAAGAAACAGTAGAGTAAAAATTGACAAGACATGTGAAACTATTAGATATGGTGAGGAAGAATAGGGTTGGAATTGACTCTGAAGTTGTGAATCTGGATGACTAGACGGGGAGTAGTACCTTAAATAAAAACAATGATGTTTTGGAGAGAAGTACATTTCAGGGGAAAGATAATTAGTTCTTTTTGAACATGTTGAGTTAAGATACCTTAGATATTTAGTTGGAAATGTCCAGTAGATAGTTGGTCTTCTGAGACTGGAACTCAGGGGAGAGACTAGGCTATTAGATCAGGAAGTCATTTGTTTTGAGGTGATTGAAACGTGAGACTTGATGAGGGTATCATGAAGGAGAAAGTAGAAAGATAAGAGGACAGGACCCAGGACAGAACCTTGGAAGATACCTACAGTTAAGAGGTAGCATATGGATGCTGATCAATCAGTAAGTTTTTATTAAATACTTACTAGGTTTCAGGTACTGTGCCAAGCACTAAATATATGAAACAAGCAAAAATAGTCCCTGCTTTCACAAAGCTTACATTCTAATGGGGAAGACTACAAGTACTCAAATAGAGACATACAAAATTTGTATAGAGTAGATAGAAAGTATCTTTAGAGGGGAAATCACTGACAGTTTGGAAAACCCAAAAAAGGCCTACTATAAAACGTTTGGTGTAACGTAATTCTTGAAGGAGGCCAAGGACTCACAGAAACAGTTAGGAAGGGAGAGCACTCCATGCATGGAGGAGAGACAGCTGCTGCAGATGCATGGAAAATGGAGATGGAATTTCCTGCATGAGGAACAGCAAGCAAACCAATATGAGTGGACAGTAGAACATATATACAGGGCAATAATATTTAACAAGACTTAAAGATAGGAAGAAGCCATGTTGTGAAAAGTTTTGACTTTTAGACAGGAGTCCGTATTTGATCCTTGAGGTAATAAAAAGCCATTGGAATTTGAATAAGTCTTTGTGGATTAGAGTGAGGAAGTAACTGAGATGAAGCTGTTGGAATAGTCCAAGGCAAAAAGTGATGACCCCAACTAGAGTACTAGAGGATGTAATATATTTGAGAAATGTGGAGAAATGAAAAAATTTGTTCAGTGATACACTATGTGGGGTAAATGAGATTGAGAATTTAAGATTGTGAACATGTATGATTGGAAGAATGGTGGTGCCCTTGAAGTGATAAAGAAGTTCTGAAAGGAGGTGAAAAGAGATAATTAGTTCCATATTGGTTATGTTCAATTTGAGAACCTTATGGAAAACTCAGCAAAAGTGACTGAGGACAAATGGTCAGGCAGGTAAAAGGAGAATCAAAAAAAAAAAAAAACAGTGGCATGAAATCCAGGATGAGAGAGTATTCAGGAGGGAAAAATTAGTTATACTGTGGAGCCATCACAAAGAATAAGCACTAAGAAAAAGCTATTGCATTTGGTAAAGTAGAAATTAGTGATAAGTTTGGAGACAACAGTTTTAGTTGAGTATTGGACATTATTAGATTGTAAGAGATGGTGATGTTAGAGAAAAGAAAGAGGCAATGAAAGTAGACGGCTTTTTCTAGTAATTTGGTTGTGAAAGGGAGGAAAGATACATTACAAGAGCATGAGATGAACATGAACTTAGTGTAGTTATTTAATATGTAGTTATTTAAACTTGTGGTAGAACACAAATTTGGAGTTTGATCCAGTTATTTAGTTCTGCTAGCTGTGTAACTTTGATTAAGTCATTTAATTTCTGTATAATTTTCTCATTTGTAAATTGAGAATTTTTATGCTGCTTTCATTTTAAGGATTGCTATGAAGAGGAAATAATGTAGGTAGAGGCCTTTGTAGATGGTAAGGTTTCAATTCATGTAGCATATGTGTCAGATGTTATATTTTAAGTTAATTGCTCTAGGTGCATATCAATAATAATGAATATTTATTAAGTGCCTACTGTATGCCGGGCCCTATGCTTCTTCCCACAAGGAGCTTACACTCTAATGGGGGAAGACAGTTTACAAAAGGAACCTGAAAAGAGGAGAGGGAAGGTTATGTGCTGTGGTGAAAATATATGATGGAGAAGTAAGTTAAAGAAGTCCCAAAGTAGTGCAGTCAGGTGAGAAATTAAATGCTTGAGCTTAGATTTCCTTTTAAAGAAAGGTTTGGAGTTCAAGGACACACCTTACAATCAGAGAGGTAAAGGGTTATGATGACTTGGCATGCTAAGGCTGATGAGATTTCATAGGATGATGAAATTATCCCTATGAGTATATCTTTTTCTTATGAGCAACTTAGCTGCATTGTATTACATTAGAGAATTAAATAAACAAATTATTGTTAAAGTTATGTGATGCTGTGCCATAGAAAGTATTTTGGTACTGCATAATATTATCATGACCATCCTCCTCCACCACAGACTTTGAAGAAGTACTCAGTTATTCAAGATTATAACAGTTGGTATTTATAAAGTACTTTAATGGTTATAAAGTGCTTTGCATACATAGGATCATAGGGTGGAGGCTTTTACCTATTCTAGCCTCTCTGTTTGATATATAAGTAAACTGTGAGCCAGAGATTGACTTACCCATATAATTAGTGACAGAGTTGGGATTTGAACTCTGTTTATTCAGATCCAATCTTTCCATCACACCATGCACATTATTTCATTTGATTTTCATTATAAATACTAAAGACTATACTACAGATAAGGATCATCTAATTAGAGCTGAAAGGACCTAAGAGTCCATTTAGTAAAACTTTAATTTTACAGATGAGAAACAGGTTCAGAGAGGTCAGCTAATTTGCCCATGATCACACAGTTTGTGTTCGAGGTGAGATTTGAACCCAGATCTTTTTGATTGCAAATCTGTCAGTCTTTCCACTCACCTCCCTTACTAGCTGGAGATTCATTGACAGCTCAGGCATCTAGTGACATTGGTGGGTCGTGTAATTTTCTTAAGGCTCCATTATTACAAATTTTGGCATAGGGTCCTAGAATTCCATATCCATACTGCATTGAGTGGGGTAGCTGAGGAAAACTTTCATTTACAAGTATTTTCTTAAGTGAAAATTGAAGCAGCAAAGACATTCTATTAAAGATATACTAGTTTTGTATTGTAGAACTTTCTATTTTGAGAAATTTTTTTTTCATTTAACTTCAAACAAATTTATTTGCATTTTCAAAAAATTGTTGGCAATACAAAGAAATTTTTTTTTTTAACTCAAAAATTTGAGTTCCCAAAGCATACCATTTGCTACTCTGGGAGGAAGATGTCTTAGCTTATTTTCTTTGACTAACAATGAATTTGATTGGAGTAGGTTCACTTTGGCATTGATTTCTATAGATCAAAATTGACTTTAGGTCTTCATGTAGACATGCACAGAGATAGGCTCCGTAATTTGTTTCAGTAATGAATAGAACTTTTTAATAATAATAATAAAAATATACTTAAAATAGAGACTTGATTTTTAATTAAGCTTAAATGTTTTTGCATACAGATTTCTTTGGATTTAATGTTAATTGATGAAGGTGACATTTAAAAATCATTGCTTTGTTTGCTTTATTTCGTGTCTTTTACCAACACGAATAGTTCCTGTCTCTGAATGGTATATTTGAAGAGCATTATCACTGAGAAAAATCAGATGACCTACCTGTTAGCTAACAAAATCTGCTCCAAAGTGTATTATATCTGCTAGCTTAGAACACAAAAGCTCTGCAGTCCTTTGTGCTTTGTGAGAAAAGGGTAGTTGCTATTCATCCTACCCTAGAGGCATGTGCAGGTTGTACCACAAACCAGCCATGGTGCCTGCCTGTCTGACCCTACAAAGTAAAGCTTAAGGGAAGTCACTGTGTATGTGCAGTGGCTTCCCTATGTTTTGTCTGCAGAAGTGGAAGGAAGCTGGGGCCCTGTATTAGCTTAGCATATGTCAATACTGAATATAAACTACCTGATTAATGTTAGCTTAGTGGGACATAAATGTTAGGATATCCGTCTGGTCCTCCAGAATTACTGGGACTGCTGGTCCACACTGAAAATACTGATCTTTTTATGGTCTCAGAACAAACTAATTATCTCTAGCAGTCTCACACTGGTAATACAAAGTTCAGGGTGCAAGTTAACTTACCATGTGAATTGGCTTGAATTTTAATGGATTAAAGTTTGAGTTTTGGCATCTGTTCTGTCATCCTGAAGATGCTTATAGCAGCTGGTTCTTTGAAAATCACAGAATTTTAGATTTGAAAGAGATCTTTGGAACTAATTTAAATTGTTTTTAGAAAACTGACTTAAGTTCTAAAAAAATTCTCTACCTTATAAACAACAAATAAATGAAAATTTCCATATATATTAGGTGGAATAGAAACTGTATTATGTACATTTACTTTCCTTTTTAAGTATGTAATATATTTAATATGTTCATTTCAAAGATCTACTTATTTTTCTTTTGTGTTTCCTTCTATTTGCTTTTGTGCATTTAAAAAAATATTTCAATGACTATTGTTTCTATTTTTTCGAACTCTTTTGACACTACTATTTGTAGCTTGCCTTATTCCTAGAAATTCCCTAAATTGGGTAAAAAAAAAAAAAGAAAACATATTTATAACAATTCATATGTGTTTACCCATTGGTCATATCCAAAAATAGCTCTCATTTCTATACCTTGAGACCAATGCCTTCTTTGTTAACATGTTCTGTCATTGGTCCTCCAGAGCAAAGATGTCAAATTTTAGGTTTTTACCTATAACATTCCTTAGTATGGGCCTACTGGATTAAAATATAATTAAATGTAAATTTAACAAAATAAATAATAATACAGTAGAACAAATATAATTTTAATATATGGTTTTCTATGTCAGTTTGCTGCCTACATAACAAGGGATCCTTGTTATGGTTTAGCGACCCCCTTCTATTTGAGTTTGACCTTACAGCCCTGGAGTGTAGTTAGTCATTTTCACTGATTAGATTTCTTAATTCTTTTCACTTAAAGAGCTTAGATTTTTAATTGGGGGAAGCAGTATGTGAAGGGGGACAGGCAGCATGGTGTGGAGATGACTAGTAAGTAGTGGGGGGGCGGGTCCTGGTTACAGGCCAAAGTAAAAGCTCCTTTTTCAGAGCCTGAAGTCCGAGGTTCTGGTGAAAGGAGGAAGGAGATGATGGCTGCAGTGTTGGCAGTATAATCAATCCTAGTGTAGAGATGGCCTGGTTCTTAGCAACAAAAAGTGAAAGCTTACTTACCAGAATACATATCAGGAGCACAGTTCCAAGTTCTGAGATGGGCTTGGGGGAGGGGAGATGAGAGGAATGACTGTAGTGCTAGAAGCATAATGTAGAGATTTAGGTCAAGCAAAGTCCAGTGATTACTTGTCAAGTACTTGTGATGAGGGCTAGAGAGATAGGGCTACAGGAACTCCAAGGCTGGAGGTCCCTACCTGGGCCATCTGAAGAATTCATGGACTCAAGCATTCTTGAGGTCAAGGTGGTAAAGATTTATTATGCTTTTCAGCAGGTAAGAGTTCTTAGGAAACCTTCAACCTTAGAGGAATACAGGTAAAATTTATATAGGATATTCGATAATAAAACATGTGCCAGGTATGCTAATTAGGTGATTCAGGGCAGGTTTAGGAAGTAGTTAGTTCTTAAAGGAACATGTACTTTTCGTATCTACCGTGTAGGTTTTCTACCCAGAGTTCATCAGGAAATAGCCCAAGGGGGTGCTCCATGGAAGTGTGGTTTTAGGCCTGAACCATCACTAAATCAATTAAAGGTCAGGACTGACTAAGGAATACCAGGCTACTCTCATCAGTATCTTGTTATACAAGATAAATGTAAGGGAGTATACCTATGTCTAAGTCTAGGATACATATGATTGATCAGGGAGTAATAAATGTCATTATGATCCAGTACACAGCCCATTCAGCCAGTACACATCTGGTTCAGACTAATAAGTTCTATAGTTGCATTTGGCTACTGTAGCAGAAAGAGAGATAACGCTTGTTGCTGGGGCAGGCTGTGTCCTTTGGCTAGGGAGAAACTGTCTGGGATAGTGTTTTGAGGCTAGGGAGCAATGTGATTTTAGAATTGGGGTCCAAGCACTTGCACCCAAGCACCCCATCAGTTGCAGTGGAGATTCTTGGTCAGGAATAAGTGGGACTACATGGCCTTTGAGGTTCCTTTGAACTCTTAGATCCTGAGATTTGATGACACTCTGAGTATAACTTAGTGACCGCTTAGCAAAACAGGAACCAGGACCAAATGATCCATCATCACTGTTATACCAGGCTTATCACCCACAGCCAGTGTTTCTCCTGTGTTTACTCCATGGTGTCTTTTACTACCAAATGTAAGCTGATTTGATTCAAGACATATTAGTCCCCTTGTTAAGGACTAGTAAGGGATCCTCTGAACTTGTCTTTTTGAGTAGCCATATTTTATAGAAACACTGAACTCAGAGCATGAAGGAAGTCCTGAATGTGCCAAGTGCAAAGTTACAAAGCTTCCCTTGCCCCCCGGCATAATTTGATGTTTGCATCCCAAACTGGACTCCCTGTGTGTCCTTGGGAGTCAAGATGGGGGCCAGACAGTCTGCACTAGACTTGTGCAGCTGGAATCCTTGTCGATAAGGAGACCATCCTATCTTCATGATCTAGCAGTTCTTGAGGGAAAAGAATGTGGATTTTACCATTACCTTTCTCCTCCCCTTTCTGGAGGAGTTTTGACCTTTTCTGCACCTTTCCCCCTCCCCTGTCACATTCCTTTTAGGTGGAGATTCTGGTATCTCCTCCTTCCTGCTGTCATATATATGCAAACTTCTGTAAGAACTGTGAACATTTTGCTCTGGCTTTGGGTTCCACATGTATGCTCATTTCTCTTTTAATAAATCTAGTTTTCACATAAATTTTGTAAAGTTGAGATTTCCAAAGTGCCACCGCAGTGAGGTGCCAGTAGATTGAGCTGTTCATAGCAACCCTAATCCTACAATAGACAAGCTTTCCAACCTTTGTCCTAGCTCTGTTCTCATTTCTACATACCTTCTAGTGCCCAGTTCAGACATATTGTTAAGCACTGGTTCTGTGCTATGGGTTCACAGACTGAAATGAACCAGCTTTTGTCCTCAAGGAGTTTACTTTCTGCTAGGGAATGCAATATATGTACAGATAAGTCAAACAGGGCAGTTGAAGGACAGACAGAGCATTTCTATTAGAAAATGAGGCAGAGGTAAAAATTACTTTATGCTGAAAGTGGAATTCTGTAAGGGTGAAAATGAAGGTTCATTATAGAATCTTTATACAATTTTACAGTATCTAAACTTTTGTAACTTAGGTAGTATACACAATTTGTTGATGACATTTAAAAGAAAAATTAATTTTCTTTCCAAATATGTATGTCATTTCTGGATACTGGATGCCATTTACCATATTGTTGAGAATATATTTTCCCCATAACCTGAGAGATTAGATTAATACATGACATATAGTGTAATAAAATTGGATTTTAATAAACTTGCTTTTAAGTCCATTATGTTTATGTTTAATTTTTTATTTTATAAAAGTTGGTGTTAGAATGAAAATTTATTTTAAAATAGCCATAGAAGCCACAGAATGACAATACAAAATAAGAGAAAGAGCACTGAACTGAGACTCAGGAGACCTGAGTCCTAATTCCATTTTTGCTAATGTTTCTGAACCTGTTTCCTCCTCTATGAGGTATCTTCTAATTCTAACATTTGATCATTTTATGAGATTTAGTGGAGTGATACTATGTAGACTTATACATATATACATTATATACATATATGTATTTTTAAAGAGAAGTGAACCTTTTTGTAAGAGGTGTCTTGAATGATGTTCTTGCTAAGAGTTTGTAGTCTGGTAAAAGTATGGAACCCTGTTGTGTGTGGAGACTTCCTTTGCATTGAAGGGGCAGAGCTGAAAGTGTGTGTGTGTGTGTGTGTGTGTGTGTGTGTGTGTGTGTGTGTGTATGTGTGTGTGTTTTGGTTTTATATGGAGTCAAGTTCGGTCTAATTTTGCCATCTTCATGGAATGTCATTTGATTATGTAGTTGTGAGACAAAGGTGGAAAGTAATTGTGTAGAAAAATGAAGAATGTCTTGAAAATTGCTTTATGGAATATCTTACCTGAATATTTGTCTAAAATAGAAGATTGTTGATTTCTTAGTTTTCTGTAAAAGTTTTTGATGTGTTTATATGTTTTATCACAGTAATCAGAGATATTTTTGAAATTAAATCATAGCCTTAAATGTAACAATTTCATAGTTTAAATTTTTTAAACAGACAGTACCAAAGATGTGATTATTCTAATAATCATAAACTAAAGATACTTTCTATGACCAAACAAGGAACTATTTTCTTGAGTTATAAAAAAAAAATAAAGCATTTCTGCAGTCCTTTGTGGGGGAGTCGGTGGTGGGAGGGGTGGAGAAGGGGAACATGCATATTCTCCAACTAGTTTACATTTTAAAAGTTCATTTTATATCATTTGTTTGGAACTTAGATGATTCTGGATACTTAAAGCCTTTGTCAGTGGAATACAAGTGTTTGCAGGTTCTGGGGAAAGTTTTCAGTGCAGGGCAAATAAAAGACAATATATTTCTGATCTGAGAATCAACCAAATTCAGAGTTGGCTTCAAGAAGATGAATTTTTCATATACAACAACACTTGGACGATCATCTACTGAGTGTTGGTATATATTGGTGGAGAGGGAAAACCAATGCCATTGAAATTTAGTTCTTAAGGGTCTGTAATTAATGGAATTCAGAACACATTTTCCGTTGGAAATGGTGTCACAGAAGCGTGACTGGTCATTTTTCCTGTTCTACCCTCAAAATCCTATTTAACTAATACCACAGCTGAAATATAGTATTGATAATGTTAGAAATGAGCCCATTTAACAAGCCCCCAACAGTGAGAAGCATGCTCACCTTAAATAAAGAATAATACCTGTTATGAAATCAGGAAAGCCTTTATTAATCTTTACATGCATTCCCCACAAATGGGTGGGTAGCCTCCCCCAGTAAGGTTACAGAAAGATTACAGGAAGACTGTAACACGTGCAGTAAGATGGGGCTTCTTATTACAGTTTTCTGAACTTTGGATCTCCTGCAACACTGTCTCCTGGCCATATGACTCCATGTTCTCCTCTCTGATAGGCCTTTCCTCACACAGCTCCTTGGGTCTGCGCCTTAGTTTCTAACCTCTAAGCTGTCCATAGGAGTCACAACCCCTATCACCTAGGAATATGGACAGTGGAACCTTCCTACTTCCCACAGCCATGTGACTCCATGTTCTCCTCTCTGATGGACCCTTCTTCACACAACTCCTTGGGCCTGCGCATCAGTCCCTGACCTCCAACCTGCTCATACTAGGTCACAACCCTTATCACTTAGGAATGTAGACAACAGAACCTTCTTACTTCCCACAATAATATTGTAGGACAGAGGTTCTTAACCTTTTTTGGTGTCATAGATACCTTTGATAGTCTGGTAAAAGCTATGAACACTTTTCAGAATAATTTTTTTTAATATATAAAATACAGTATATAGTATTACCAAAAAAAATTATATTGAAATACAGGTATCAAAATATTAGACAAGTTCACAGATTCCAGGTTAAGAACTGCTACTGTAGAACCTGCCATTAATAGCATTTATCATTCTGTGGTGTAATATATTATGAGCTTGAATTGGAGATACCTAGAACACATCTTTTTCTGCTACAGTCCCAACACCAAGATTCTTCCCTGACTTTGTACAGATAACTCAAGGGCAGTGGTTCCCAGAGGCATCAGTAGCTCTGGCTTCCCTAGGACAACAAGGGTGAGGATATAAATAAAAGTAGTATGTATAAATCGCTCCATCATTCATGAAGTCAAGTAGAGATGAGTTATTCATAAAATAAGATGTGACATTAAGGTCTGTAAGAGCTATTATACATGATGTTTTTATTTTTTATTTAAGCAAGAGAGTCATGATACTGATTTGCATCATTAGAGAGAATCTCCTCACAGAATTTGTATTTTGCTTGCTTGATTGTAAATGTAGAGGTGAGGATCTTGGTTTCTTTATGAGTTTTACAGAATGATACACCTTTATGAAGTGATTGTAGAAAACTGAAAACAAATAAATTAATAATTAGAAAAAGAATGATACTCCCACTTTAAAAAAGGTCTTAATCTCCTTTTCTGTCTCTATTTTTGTAATTTTTCTAATCCTGTTCTCTTTGTTGGGTTAATTTTCTGTTCCTCTAATCTTAACTGTATCCCAAGGCCCAGGGAAGATCCCTTTTTAATAAAGCCTTTGTTTACGTGCCATCCTAATCCACAGTGATATCTCTCTAATGCAGGCTCTCTTCTGCATTTTTGTCTACAGTTTCATACTTAGATATATAGTGTTTTTTCATCGTTGCATATTTTAATCTTTCCAGGTAAATATTTTTTACTGTTGTATATTTTAATCTTTCTAGGTCTATTTTATGGTCATGAGAAATACGAATTGTACTGTCTTAGACTTCTTTGTATTATCTGTAATGCCTAGCACAGTTTATTGTCCATAGTAGGTGCTGAATGAGTATTTATTAATGATGATAATAAAGTAAATACTAGACTTCTTATAATTTAATAACCTTTCATGTTTGCCTACAAACAAGCACTGCAGGTGTTGATTTCTACTGTTATTTTCATACATATGTTTTGAGCTTACTAGAATTTATATCAGTTTTATATAAATGCAAAAAACCTTACTTTAAAACCCATTTGATCTTAACATGCACGTTTTATTTGTTTGTTAGTTTTTTTTGGTTTATTTTGTATTTTTTTTTACCCCCTTTCTATTTGTTGCATAGAGAAGCTGCAACCAGTTTTGCAATTTCCCAAGTCACAAACGGACGTCTATAATGACACTACTAACTTGACATGCCGCAATGGACATCTACAGTCAGGTGGGTTTGGGTTAACTGACACTTATGTGCACCTGTTTTAATTTCAAACCATGAGACTTGCATGCAAACTAATCCCACACTTAATTAGAGATTATGCTTTTCTGTTTTAGAAGTTTTAGTTTTCTGTTTTCATAAGGCTCTCTTAACTGTTTATTCTTTGACATTAAATGGCATATCTTTTTTCCTTGCATTTTTCTACTGCTTATAATAGTTGTAAATAAAATTATATTAGGAAGATGGTATTAACTAAAAGACAAAACAGTTACATGCCCATGTTCTCTTTTATGCTTTTGTGCATAAAATGTCAGTGACGTTTTTTGTAATTGATTTTTACAATGTGTTTGCTCAGAAAGAACATGAAACTTAAACTTTCGTGTCTTCTGGATTATGGAAGTAATTTTTGAAAGTGAAATGGTAGAATTTACTTTGATTTTCATTGTTTTAGAATTGGCATTTTATATATTCTAGTTATGCTTTAATGTAATGTGTACATGATGCATATACGTATAAATATATATAGTTTTGAATATCGTATCATAATATCAAAAGTTTGAAGTCAGGTTTACGTGGCAAAAGAAATTGGACTATTCAGACAATTCCACTGACTCATTTTGGAGTAAATGAAATTTGTTATACTTGCTTGGTAAGTAAATGGCAAAACTAAGAAGAAATCAAATGCCATAAAGTTTTCAAACTATCGGTTTGTTTCATTATCTAGATGGTTTTATATACTTTCCTTTTTTATGTCCACTGAAAATTATAGCTTTCTGTAAACTGTTGTGGGAGCAATTTAAGTTGGATGTTAGAAACTTTCTTGGCTCTACTATAAAAATTACGAAATATTGAAATATAGAAAAGATAACTGAGTAGCTTTCTTTGAGAAATTCTTTAAAAGAAAGGCAAGTAGTTTGCTGAACTGATTTTGATTTTTTTCAGTATCCTTTTTACCTTTAAACTTTGATTTTTCCCATAAATTTAATTAGGTTATTACAGAACCACAAAATTTCAGAAGGGAACTTCAGAGGCTATTCATTTTGGTTAAATTTAGAAAACATGTAGTCCTGAAGCTTCATCTGACAATCATTTTGCCTGGAGGCCTTTTGTGAGAGGTCTGTTCTGCTTTTTTTCTAGCTGTAAAATTATGAAAGTGTCCTTTATGTCAATCCTAAATCTGCTTCAGTGCATTTTCCACCCCTTACTTGTAGATTTACCCTTGGGGCAAAAGAGAACAATTCGTCTTCCCTGTGATAATCCTTCAAACACTTGAAAGCCATTACCATGTTCCCAAACTAAATATCTTGATCTCCTTTAAAAAATCCTTATGGCATAATGTCAGAGCATTTCATTACCCTGCGCACAACCGTTTGTGCACTCTTTTTTTTTATGCGTTCTTTTTAAAAAATTTCATGTTATTTTTTATCCTCAACTTAAACAACAAATAAAGCAAGCATTCCTATGTACATTGTAGAACAGGAGAGGAATATACATGAAAGATTGAGTTTCCATTACATAGAGCTTGCTTTTCTTTTAGTTTCCATTATGTAGAGCTTGCTTTTCTTTTTAAGTTTATCATAAACTCAGTATGCAGCTGTCAAAGCTGCCCTACTTGTATCTGATTCCTTCTGGTCTTCTTTTTGTTCTTTTGTTTATTTTTGGAGGGAAGGAACCCTATTCCCACCTTCTTCCACTCCTTCCCCCTTCCCCCTATTGAAAAGAAAAAATTCTTGTAACACTTATGCATGGTGAAGCAAAACCACATTGGTGATATCCAAAAATGTATGTCTTATTCTGTAGTTAAAGTCTATCACTTCTCTGTCAGGAAGTAAATAGCATGCTTTTTCATCAGTCCTCCTTAGTCCTTGGTGGCTATTGACTTACTCAAAGTTCTTGAGTCTTTCAGTGTTATTTATCATTATAGTGTTATTTTTGTTATACAAATTATTCTGGTTCTGCTCCTTTTGCCCTGTATCAGTTCTTATAAAGCTTCCCAGGATTCTCTGAAACCTCCACTTTTGCTGTATTTTATGGTGCACTAGTAATTGTTTACGTTCGTATAGTGTTTGGTTATTTCCCAGTTCATGGGCGCCTCTTTAGTTTTTTGTTTTTTGATATATCAAAGAGAGCTTCTGTACGTATTTTTGAACACACTTTTTTTTTCCTTTTTTCTTTGATGTCTTTTTGGAATAAACCTAGCAGTGCTATCTAAGCCAAAGGATATACACAGTTGCCTGACTTTGAGGGTATTTTTCCAAATTCTTTTTCAAAATGGTTGGACCAATTCACTGTTACATCAATAGTATGCTAATGTGCCTATTTTCCTGCAACCCTACAAACAATTATCATTTTTCTTTTGTGTCATCTTCATCATTCTGATAAATGTGAGGTGGAATTTTATAGGTGCTTTCTTTTTTGTATTTCTTTAATACTTAGTGATACAGAATATTTTTCCATTTGGAAAATTTAGATTTTAATTTAGAATTCTTTCTTTGAAAACTGTTCATATACTTTGGTAATTTATCTCTTGGGGAATGGCTTTTATGAATTTCAATCAGTGCCGTATCTATCTTGGATTTGAGACCTTTACCAGAGAAAGCTGCCATGGGATTTTTTAAAGATAACTTCAACTGAATAAGATCTGGGGATCTTAGGGAAATAAACCAGAACCAAAGCAGAACAAAACAGTATCCTGGCCACCATCCATCTCTTAAGACCTAAGGTGATCTTACTCTTTTCAGCTTCCACATTGCATTTTTGATTTATGCTTTTGTGTTTTGTTTTGCTTTGCTTTGCTTTGGTTTTGGTTTATTTCCTTAAGATCCCCAGATCTTATTCAGTTGAAGTTATCTAAAACCATGACCTACCCCATCTTGTACTTATAAAATGGCTTTTTGAATCCAAGTGTAAGAATTTTTACTTGTCCTTTAAATTCTTTAGTATTGGATATGGCCTAATGTTCTAAGCTTTTGAGATCTTGTTGCATCCTATCTTTGTTAAACAGCAATTTGTGCTTTTGTCTAAGTTCATATTGCTTATAATAAAAAAATTATGAACGTTAGATAACTTAAAACAGTATTAGATATTTTCAGAGGTCCTTTTCAGCTCTGAAACATGATAGGTTATGTTTCATTAAACATAAACATACATAAAAAGATGTGTGACAAAGCAGGAAGTCAGCTAATCATTTATTTGAAGCGAGCATGACAGATTAGCAAATGCTAATATGATGCTGTAGTAACATTAACCAAAAAAACAAAACAAAACCAGAAGCCTCTCAGGGCATTTACAAAAGGACATAGTTTAGTTTCTTACAAAATGAGAAAAATACAGAGTTTTGTTATCATTGTTGGAGTGCAAACCCACACTCGTGATTCGTTGAAGTGGAAGTGTCTATTTATTATGTTCTTTCTGAGTTTAAGAAGTTTTCATCAATTTATTAAGTGCCTACTAAGTATAAACCCACTTTAGGGTTTGGGATGAAATATAAGGTTTATATATAGAATTATACCTATACTTGTGGAGGCTAGTGACATGTAATAGAAGGCCATGCTAAATATTCAAGTAACTATAGTAGAAAATAGGTCGAGCTAAAAGGATAGGGGAGGTATGAGCAAAGAGATAGGTGGGGTCTGGTCATTACTGGTTAGTACTGGGACACTGGAGAAAATGAATCAAAGTGCTACTACTTGGTCTGTATCTCAAAAAGGTCATAAAAACGGGAAAAGGACCCACGTGTACAAAATTATTTATAACAGCTCTTTTGTGGTGTCAGAGAATTGGAAATTGTGGGAATGTCCATCATTTGGGGAATGGCTGATAAGTTGTGGTATATGAGTGTAATGGAATACTATTGTTTCATAAGACATGATGAGCAGATGAATTTCAGAAAAACCTGGACTCACATGAACTGATACTGAGTGAATGGAGCAGAACCAGGAGATCATTGTACACAGTGACAACACTATTGTGTGATGCCCAACTTTGATAGACTTAGCTCTTCTCAGCAATACAGCCATCTAAGACATTTCCCAAAGACTCATGATAGAAAATACTATCCAGAGAAAGAGCTATGGAGTCCGAATAGTTGAAGCATTCTATTTTCTCTTTTTCCTTTCTCATGGTTTTTCCCTTTTGTTCTGATTCTTCTTTTACAACATGACTATTGTGGAAATATGTTTAATGTGATTGTTAAAATAAATGAAAATTAATCAAAGATTCTTTGGAGATCATGGTGTTGGATTTAGTTTTATAGAATTGGTGAGAATTCAGCAAGCATAGGGAAAGAGATAAAAATTCCAGGTATGGAAAACATAAAAAAACATAAAACCCCATCCTTCCTTCTAATTTCCATCGAGGGCTTCACTTTTCTTTCAATGATCTACATCTCTTCTTTGATTTTTCACTTTCACATCTCCTATAATCAATGACTTTTCACCTGGACTATTAGAATAACTTCCATATAAGATTTCCTGCCTTTAATCTTTCTTCTCTCCAATTCATTCTCCACATAACTGGCAAATAAATAGATATCCCTAGAGCTCATGTTTGACCCTCTTATTCCCCTGCACGAGAAAGTTTAGAAAAATTGCAAACCCTGTTTGTCATTTAAAGCCCTTCACAATCTAGCTCCATCCTGTCTTTCTAGGCTGATTAGATATTACTTAGCTTCAAGAGTCAAACTAGGACTCTTACTTTTACTATGAAGAATAGTCTGTCTTCCCCCTCAGTAGCATTAGATTGTCCCCCATAACTAGAATGCATTCTCTCCTTACCTCTAAGAACTTCTAGATCATTTCAAGGTTCAACTGAAGTGCTACCTCCTAATTCCCCCTGTTGTTAGCTTTGTTTGCCTCTTTTCCCCTCTATCTTCATGGATTTTTTTGTATTTTCCTGTGGACATACATCCTTACTCCTAGAACAATGTGAGTTCATCAAGTATAGGCCTGGTGCCTGGCACATGGTAGGCTCTTAATAAATAAGAAGAGGGAAGGGAATAAACATTTATTTATAAGGTGCCTACTATGTGCTGCTTGTGCTAAGTGCTTTACAAATGTGTCATTTGGTCTTTTTGACAACCCTATGAAATAGGTGCTGTTATCCTCATTTTACAATTGAGGAAACTGAGGCAAACAGGTTAAGTGACTTGCTTAGGGCCACATGACTAGGTAGTATGTGAAGTCTAATGATTGAACCACTTGTCTACCACTGTAGTTGTGTGATTTAATTCTTCTGGGTATGATGATAGATTTGGATAGATAATTACTTTAAATTAATGTAGCATGCATCCATATGAATTTTTCCACAAAGGGAGCAACACTGAAAACTCTTAGCTGCCTTTGGCATGAAGAATGTAAGTCTTAACATGATGGTTTGGAGTGGAGAAAGAGCAGTTGGGAAGACCTTTTTAGGCCCTTGAAATACAGTTAATGTAGGTGATAATGAGGGCCTGCCTTTATTGAATTGGTAGCATTAACAATACAAAGGAATGATCGGGTCCTAGAGTTGTGCAGACTGAATCCACAGGCCTTGGGAAGGAAGTAGAAGGTGATGCAGAGGGTCAAACAGAACACCCTTGTTATGAATAGGGGAGATTATGGAAATAGTAGTGCCATCAATAGAAATAGACAAATTTTGGAAGAAAAGACTTCAGTGTGAGACTTTATAATCAGTTTTCAGTACTAGCTAGACATTTAGGTAGAGATTCTACAGGAAGTTGAAGATTGAATTCTGGGGCCCCAGAAGGGTGGTCTTGAAGACCTCTGTTTAGGGATGATAATTAAAACCATGGAGAAAATTTATTATCTAAAGTTGACATTTCACTGAGCCTCTATACACAGTCTACAGAAAGTCAGAATACAATAAGTGTTTTTTTTTTAATTGAATTTTGATATACTTATTTACAATGTCTTCATTTCTTTTTGCCAGGAGTTCTTCATGGTCTTTAAGCAGTTTTCTTAATAGATGTTTGATTAACAGTTGTAAATTTAGATGGATTCATAGTACTCCTTGGCTATTTACCCAGAATAAGTGTGTGGGGGGGTGTATGTGTATGTGTGTTCTTTTTTTCAGTCTTACTATCATAAGTGATTTTTTTTTTTTTAGCATTTTGTATAGCACATATGTTTGGGACAAGCTGATTTCACTTACTTTTCCACAATTCAAATTTTTTGCTTAATGTGGAATCCTGTTTAACTGAGATCTCTGAAGTTACCATTTTCTTAACTTTTGAATGGTTTTTGTTCTGAAATTGATTTATTACCTTTTGAAAAAACTAACATGAGTTTTTTTTTTTTAATTCAGTACAGCTTTCAAAATAAGTCAAATAACAGTACATTTATACCCTGACATTTGTGGGGATCAGCAGCACAGGATCCTTATGGATAATAAGACTTAAGTAAAAATAGACATTCCAAAGGAAAATCATGAAGTAGATTTTCCATGTATATAAGTTTTCACAAAAAGACTGGTTATTTGTTTTTTAAAAAAATTAAATGTTTTATTAAAATTTTACATTGAACATTCATGCACTGTTTGTTTAATAACTTAATTTCAATATAGGGAGTATTATAATAATTTTTACTCACCCTCTTTAATTTCTAATTAGAAATCTTTCTCCATTTGTTCTCATTATTGGTTACATTTTGTACTCAGTTCTTTGGAATCTACTTTTTTCCCCTCTACATTATTTCATAAAAGTCTTTCACATTCCCTTGTATATGTAAAAAATACTACCCTGGAAATTTTTAGGTAGCATATTTTTATGGTTTTTTTATGATACTTTCATGGTATATTACTATCAACAATATTTTTGGATCAAAGAATGTTTTTACTTTTATAACTTTTATAGTATATTGCTGGGTTGTAATCCACAAATATTCAGTGAATTTGTAATCAGTGCACCACTGAACAAGCATTTATTAAGCTTTTCTTACTATTACATGCTCAGACGCTGAACATACAAATGCACATAAGATAGTCTTTACACTTAAGGAGCTTATATTATGTTTTACAGCATCCGTAGATTAATTGGTAGAAGATATATAACAAATACACAGTGATTTAGGCAGTGCATTAATAATAGAGTCTTAGGAAGGACTACTTGATGGAGATGGCTCTTGAGCTGAGCCTTGAAGGGAGCATAGATGTTTAAAGAGGTTCTGGTTTATACGGAGAGCATTCCAGGTCTGAAGAACCTGGTTAAACCCCAGAGATGGGAGATCATGTCATATATAGAAAATCTCAAATAGCTTGTCCTGTTTGGTAGGTCAAATGCATTTGTTTGCATAGTCTTTGGTTTATTATTATAGGTAGCTGGTGGCATAGTGGGTAAAGTACTGGATCTCATGTCAGGAAGACCTCATTTCAAACCTGGTCTCATTCACTTACTAGCTGTGTGATCCCACACACCTCACTTAACTTTTGTCTCCCTCAGTTTCCTCACCTATAAGGCAGTGATAATAACAGCACCTACTTCCTAGGGTGTTGAGAATCAGATGAGATAATATTTTTAAAACATACTTTGTAAATGTTAGCTATTATTATTAGGCAACATGAGGTAGTAAATACAAGAGTAGTCTTAGAGTACAGAAGAACTAGCCTCTAGATCTTAGGCTAGTTATATGACCATGGGCAAGTAACTTTAATTCTTTTGAGCTTCAGCTTATTCATCTGTTAAGTAGGTATCATACTACTTGTATTATCTAACTCAGGGAGTTTTTATGAGGCTCATGATATAATGTATGTAAAATACTTTACAAAGAACTTCTCTCAATTTCAGCTCATTGAATTTAGTTATGTAATGTTTGTTAGTCTGTTCTAAATTCTAAATCTGGAAATTTAATAAATATGGGATAAAATTTTCAAATTAAGTCTTCTTTCCCTTTTTCCCCACAGATAACCTCTAAGGTTTCAATATTCATTTATTCTTGATTTATAGATTCATAATTTTAATTCTGTAACTGTTAAAAGTACTTTTTAGTTTTTATTCTGTTAATACTCATCTTTGGGAGAGGAACAGCACTAGGGCAAGTAGTTTCCTAATGTTAAGGTCATGAAAGTAAAGGAGGGCTCATTCCTGAGGAGGACATGACACCTTATACATAATCTTGATCCCCTTGATTCTGTGGCCAGTAGAAATTACCTTTCCTTTCTGATAAGCTGTTGCTATTTGATGCTTCACACAGGGTTACTCCAGGAATTTTCATCATTAAAAGGAAGATGCTTTGTTATTCCAGAATATTAATTATAATATTCTGAATTGTAATATGTAAATATATATGTAGATAGAAAAATATCGATCAAATTTAGTACCTACCATGTATAAAGCACTTTGTTAGAGGAAATGCAAGTTTTAGATAAGACATCATCTCTCTCTGAAGGAGCTCAGATAGCTATAATATACAATATTGCCTGACCAGTGTATCCTAGAGTTTCAAAGTGCTGTGTGATCTTTCAAGGGGAGAAGGCCCATTAGGTGAAGGCTTTCTGAAGGAGGTGGCATTTGGGTTAGGCTTTAAAACATGATTAAGAGTGAAGGAAGAACATTCTAGATAGAGACAACAAAGACATGAAGTTATGAGCACACAAGGTATTTGGCATGGGATGAGAGGTGCTAGAGGAATGGTGGGTTGTTGAGCTTTTTTTGGTAAAATGTTATAGTTTACTTAGAACTACCGTGTAGTAGCTTCCCATTGGTTGCCCTTTGGGTAACTGGCAGCTTTAATTCTTTGGAGATTGTGATGTTCCACAATTCAGTCATATGGCATTGTCAGAGCATCATTGTTTCTAAAGGGACATTTGTTTCAGAGAAAAATTTAAAGTCATTAACAGCGCCATACTGTTTCCTAAATTCTGTCCAGCCTACCATCCTTCTCTATTAAATTCTGGGCCTTAGTCTTGTTTTATCAGCAGTCTCTGTCCAAAATGTACATTTAAATAGGCTGTTCATCCAACTATATATAATAATCTGGATAATAGGAAATCTTCATGCATTTGATTTTTCAATTTGTCAGCCAGCATTTATTAAATGCATACTATGTGCAAGGCACTGTGATTAGAGCTGGGAATATAAAGAGAGGAAAACCATTCTTGGCCTCAGTAGCTCTATTGGGTTCTTTCGTAACTCTACAGATACATAGAGAGAAACCATTCGCAGCTGGGAGGAGTGTGAAAAGCTTTCATGAAAAGGTGGCCTTTAAGCTATATCTTCAAGGAAATCAGCAAAAGTAGCTGTAGAGTTGAGAACAGTATCAGCAAAGGACAGAAAGGGGAAATGTGAAAGATAGTTAGACTAACTTCTGAGTGATGGTCCTCACCTAGAATGCTCTACATTGTACTAGGACAATGCAGTTAACACAGTTCCATTTACAGACAGAAGCATCTGAAGGACTTCACCATCTAGACCAGGATGTCTTAACCTTCTTTTCATCTTAGACACCTTTGGCATTTTGATGAAGCCTATTGACCTCTTGTCAGAATATTTTAAATGCATAAAACAAAATACTTAAGATTATACAGGAAACTAGTTTCCAATCATCAAAATACTAAAAAATAAATTCCCTGTTCCTGTGTTAAGAGCTCCTTATCTAGAGGGAGCCCTTCCATTTTTACTCTTTTTTTCTTGATGACTGTGGTAAACTGCTTTAGCAAACATAGTTTTCTTCAAGTTTTATGTCTTGTTTGATGTTAATGGATCCTCAGACAAAGATAATTGTTTGAATCTTTAATGAGATCTTTGTGATGTTGATATATACATGGGAAACATCTTATTGGAGTAAAGTCTTTTATATCAAAATTCTAAGTCTCTCTCTATAGTTACATATAGCTTATATATATATATAAAACATTCTAAGCCTGTATTCTAATTCTAAGTCAGTAAGTACTTTTTTATGATCAAAAATGGTAAGTATAGTGAGATACATTTGACTGTCTCTTGCATCACTGCCTTCTTCATAGTTTCATTTTTATTTCCTCTGTGAATCACATTGAGGACACAGCAGCTTTACTGTCATTGATGGAAAAAATAATTTTTTGCAGAAATCTCTTCAATTTTTTTTATAGTCATTGCCCTCTTTCCACAGTCACTCAGTTGGTTATTTTTTAAGTCCAAAAATGGACATTTTTACATTGAAGTTAGTATTAACGTATATATTGATTTCTTATGGAATAGAGTCTTATCCAGTACTCCATAAAATTTTCCTTCCCTATATCTTCAGCATAATGTTAGTTCATAAGCTACAAGTCTTTTAAGGGTAATTTTACAAATGTGAAATGAACAGGTTTCCCAAGAAAGGTATTTTTGTTGTCTTTGTTATAGTAAAGCCAAATCTGCCATTTGCTTTTTTCTGTTTTTCAAAGGAGAAGCTATGATCTGTCTTCACATTTAATTATAGAATACTCCTGATTTTGTTAATTGGACAATACCACATTGTTGTATAATTCATTTCCCTTAGAAGAGTGTGTTTGCTCATTGGTCATTGGAGAAGAGTACTACAATCAGAGTATCTATAAATCAGGTGGTTTTATACAATTTTTGGAAACTGACTCTTAGCCCCTCACTTCTCCCTTTGTCACCATCCTTGCAGAAGCAGAGGGAGCAGAGATAACCAGCCTGGACAAAGTTTCATAATAAGCTGGCCATTTAAAAAAATAATATTGTTTTTTCAAATAACAAAAATCTATTTTCTCTACCTCATACTTCCTGCCCCTCCCCCTGGAAAAAAAGAAAAGAAAACCAAAACCCTTGCAACAATATACATAGTCAAGCAAAAAAAAAAACTCCTATTTGGTCCTATCTAAAAAATACATGTCTCATTTTGAGCTCTAAATCCATTACTTTTCTGTTGGGAGGTAGGTAGCATGCTTCATCAGGGGTCCTCTGGAATCTTGTTAGTCTTTGCATTGATCAGAAATCTTTCAGTTTCCCAAAGCTACTTGACTTTACAATCTTGTTATTTATTGTAATTGTATAAATTATTCTCCGGGTTTTGTTCACTTTACTCTGCAATAGTTCATACAGGCTTTCCCAGGTTTCTCTGAAACTGTCTTTTACGTAATTTCTTTTGTCACAATAATATTTCATTATATTCATATACCATATTTTTATGGTATTTTTACATTTGACCTTCATCCAAAAAATAAATTATAACTTGAAGTGATACTACTTTTTTTTGAGAAAAGTTGAAATTATAGATACTTCTAGTACAGCAATGAAAAAACTTGTACCTTCAGGTATTTATGATAGTTAAAAGTTTGTTGCACCTTTACCTTTGAATAAGAGAGACAATAACTACAATTTCTTCAGAGCTGGGTTTTTTTTTAACCCTTTGAGAAGATTTCATAGATCCAAAGAGAAAAAAAAGAAGAGGTTATAGGAGTAGTTAGAGTAACATTTCAACACAAGGAAATGGTTTAAACAAATCCCAACAAATGGTAATCAGCATCTCTCTTGAATGGAATATTGTTAACCATGAAGATGTTAACCTCTGGGATGTGGATCATATTATCATAGATCTGTAGTTAGTTGTATGTGACCTTAGAGGCCATCTAAATTTGTCCCTGCACTTTACAGATGAAGAAACTGAAGCCTAGGGAGGATAAGGAATTTCCCCAAAGTCACACATTAATAATTGTCAGACACAGAAACTGAACTATATCCTCTTATTTCAGAACCTGGATTATTTCTTCTGTACCAGACTAGTGCTTAGTCTCATTAGCATTTTTAAAAATGACTTAAAAAGTTGTATACACTGAAATCTGTAGCTTACAGATTTAACAAGTATTTATTAAATACTTACTATGTGTTGAGGTTCTGTACTAGACATTAACATCTTTTCCAGATAGTCAAATGTCAGAGTTGTGGAGATGAACTGTTTGAAAATCTTACAATTCAGTTTATTAAGCGTGCTATATGTTACGGAAGCGTGCAGGACCCTGAGGATCCAAAGGCAAAAAATGGAATCACCTTATCCCTCAAACAACTTACATTCTTCTGAGGATGACAAAACATGTAAATATGTAAATATAAACTAATACAAAGTAATTTTAAGAGAGAGAGTGCAGTGATTAACTGGGAAAATCAGGAAAGGCCACTATATAGAAGAACTAGAAAGCTACAGATAAAAACTTCATTGTAGGGGAAAATAAGGCAGGCTACACAATTACCAGCCATGACCCAGGAAACATCTTGGAGCCTTGTGTGCTGTTTTGGTTCAATAAAGCCAGAAAGGCCCAAAATACAACCATTAAGTGGAGCTTGTCCAGGGACCCATTGTGGTCAAATGTATGAGCTTCAGAGTATACCGGGGGAAGAAAGAAGGATGGAAGCAGGGAGAGAGGGAATCTAGGCAGTAAACCCCAAGTTAACTGGAAATTTGCCTCCCTTTAGAGAGGAGAGGGAGAGGAATAACTGAGTTACCCAACTAGCTGGGTTCCCATTCAGGTAGGTTGATCTACTCACTGGTCATGTTTGTTCTTCATTTTCAAAGAAATAGCATCAGAGAAACGATGACATGACTTGCACTTGACTTTGTTTTGAGTGAGGGAGGGCTGTGCTAGGTCACCAGCCTCACTTTCTCATCCTGAGCCATCTGGATCCAGTGACCAGATATTCATCAGGATGACTAGAGGTGACCCAGAATGCAATGGGAGATCCTTGCCCTAAGGCTGAGGCCTTTTTAAGTACTCACTTAAAGTGAAGCAATGCCCATTCAGGGAATAAATAGGCCTTTCCTCTTTAGGAAATGAATTAAGGGTTGATCCCTTTAGTTAAAAAAAAAAAAATCAAAGTGGGAGGGGAAGACCCTCAGGGTTGCTGTTCCAAAGAGAAACAGTTACCATTGACATTCACTAAATTCACTCAAAGCCTGGAGGGCCCAACCTGGACTCAGATGACTCAGGAGGAGAAGTGAGGCTGGTGACATAGCACAGCCCTCCCTCACTCAAATCAAAGTCAAGTGCAAGTCATGTCATTATATTGATGTCATGGTCCTTCTTGAAAACAAAGGACAAACACAACAACAATAACCTGGTTTAGTAAAAGACCAACAATATGCTAAATGATGTCAGAAAGTGTACTGAAATTAAAATAGAGCATTATCTTAAGTTTAATAAAACCGTTTGTGCCTCTGCATTCGATAAGCTATATGCTGTTGTGATTATCATCAAGAAGAATATGACAAAATAAGAAAGCATTCAGAAAAGGCTCATTAAAGTGCTAGACTTGGAATCAGGAAGTACTGAGTTTAAATCCAGCCCCAGACACTTACTACCTATATGATTAACTTTGTTTGCCTCAGTTTCCTCATTTTTAAAATGAACTAGAGAAGAAAATGGCAGAGCACTCCAATATCTTTGCCAAGAAAAGCCAAGTGGGTCACAAAGAGTCAGATACAATTGAAAAGACTCAACAACAACAGCATGAAAGGGACCAAGGGGACAGTGAGGCTTCAACATGAGAAGAGAATAAGACAATTAGAATTTTCCAGCCATATAAGGATAAAAACTGAGAGAAGATGTGATCAGATTTTCTTGAATCATGAAATATGTGCTTTGACTAAACCTAGATTTGTTTACCAAGAACTTGTTTACCCAGAATGTTGTGAGCAAGGAGTAGTACTTGAAAGGTTTTATTTTGTTTTGTTTTAAAATTAAAGAAATTATTATTGTACTTGGTATTACATATTATATTTTGGATAAAGTGCTAAGTATAGATGATTAATTATTGGGCTTGGAGTCAGAAAGACCTTGGATAAAATCCTACTGCTGATACTTAATACTGTTGTGTGACTCTGGGGGATACTTCACTTTGTGTTTAAGGTAATTCTCCAGGAGTAAATCATAAGTGAGTTAGAATTTTGTTGTTGGTGAAAATGTTCACATTGAGAATTATCTACTCTAAGGAAATCACAGGTTTGTGTATTGCATATTATTTTACTTTACATGAGCTCAACGCTCTTTTAACAGATTATATGGATAGAAAATTTTCAGCAAGAGTTTAAATAAATTATTAATTGACATATGCATGGCAGGTGGTTGAAGACATTTGGGTTATAACTTAGGAGTTTAACTGGGAAGATATCTGTATTCTTGTACAAAACTTCCTTTTACAGACAGTTAATGAATGAATATTAGGCTTAATGAACTATTACTGTCACTCAGTATGACACTTTTTTTGCCCAGGAAATGAAAACTGGATAAGGGCTAGTCCTAAATTGCCTCTAGATTACTACCTCTAATTACCAATAAGTAAATTATTTGCACTTTTCCTTCTGTAAAATGGTTGAAGTCTTCTTGCTTATGTTCTCTCAGGAGAACATAAGGCTATTGATAATAGGACTAAGCCCTTGGGGGACAGGAGTAGATCTGTAGGATTGGATAAGTGGGTTACATTCCTAAACCCAAAACAATTGCTCTGGCGATTACCTGCTTTTCTTTCTTCTTGAATGTTGAGCGTAGGTTACTATATTTTCTTAACATTTTTTTGAGTTCCAGTTTCTTTCCTTCCCTCCACTCCCTCCCCTATGATACTCATTATATATGTGAAGTCATGCAAAACATTTTCTTTTTCTCCATGTTGGGGGAAGAAAACAGGAAAAAAATTCTAAAAATACACTTCAGTCTGCACTTAAAGAGTTCACTCTTGAGTTCTTACTCTAGAGATGGATAGAATTTTTATCATGAATCTTTTGGAATTATAGTGGATCACTGCCTTGATCAGAGAAGCTAAGTGTTTCACAATTGATCATTGCTTCACCATAATTGTTTATGTGTATGATGTTCTTCTGGTTCTGCTCACTTTGTTTTGTATCAAGTCCTATAAGTCTTCTCAGGGTTTTCTGAACCCATCCCACTTGTCACTTTGACAGCACCATAGTATTTCATCACAATCATATACCATTTCTTACTCAGTCATTCCCCAAATGATGAGCATCTCCTCAGTTTCCAATTCTTTGCCACCATGAAAAGTTGATATAAATGTGTGTGTGTGTATGTATGTATGTATAGATATATATCTATATAAATAGATATGTCCTTTCCCTTTTTCTTTGATCTCTTTGGGATACAGACCTGATAGAGGTATTGCTGAGTCAAAGGGTATACATAGTTTTATAGCCCTTTTAGCACAGTTACAAATTATTCTCCAGAATGGTTAGACCATTTCACTACTCTACCAGCAATGCATTAATGTCCCAGTTTTTCCACATACCCTTCAGCATTGTCATTTCCCTTCTCTGTCTTGTTAATCAGTCTATGGATGTGGAGTAGTATTCTTGGGATTGTTTTAATTTGTATTTCTTTAATTACTAGTGATTTACAACATTTTTTTCATGTGATTATTGATAGTTTTTATTGCATCATCAAAACTGCCTGTTCATATCCTTTGACCCTTTATTAATTGGGGAATCATTGAGCATAGGTAATTAATAGTTTATTGTATTTTGAATATATACACACATATCTGTGTATATCTATACCTATATATACTTAAGTCCTCTTAAGCTATTTAATGTCAGGAGGAGAATTTAAACTTAGAATCCTGTTCAATAGGTATTCTAGTTGCCCTACTGGGTAATTTAAAGCTCCACTTTTAATTTTGAGTGTTAGGTTATATTATGATATGTAAATCAGGAAAAGGTTATTTTGTAATCATGAATTTTTAAGGATACTCTGCAGTTAAACTGACATGGATCTTTTAAAATATATTGTTTCTAACTTGTAATTTTAAGAAAAATACATTTTGTATTAATCACTGGTTTTGATCTTAAATACTTGCCTTATTTATAATGCTTTGAATGCTTTATAATATTTGAAAATTTATGTACTTGTGTATGAAGGAGCACAGGTTGTAAAAAATATGTATAATATTTAATAACACTTGAAATTTTAGAACTCGTTTAGTTCAGTATCACTTTTATCTCAAACAGCATTCTAAAATAGTTGTCTTAAGTGCTTTGTTTTTTAGATTTTTGGGGAGTAACTTTGATCATTTTGAGTAAAGAAAATATTTCATATGGTTATAGTTTTGATTTTGAATATTATACTGACTAGTAAATATGTTGTAATATTCTAGTATTAACTATTACAGAATTACCTGTTATAAAATGTTTTCACTTTTTTCTTTTAGAAAGTGGAGCTGTTCCCAAAAGAAAGGACCCCTTAACACACACTAGTAATTCACTTCCTCGGTCAAAAACAGTTGTAAAAACTGCATCCACGGGTCTTTCAGGTCACCACCGAGCACCTAGTTGTAGTGGGCTATCCATGCTGTCTTCAACTAGACAGGGAACTGTCCCTGCAACTACATCTCATAAGGTACTCTAACCTAACTTGCTGTGCTACCACAAGTGAAAACTTAGAAATGGTTGTACTTCGTTTATCGTCCATATGTGCTTTCCTTAACTGAATAATTATGTTCCTAAAAAGTAAAGTTGCAAGCTGTGTTTCTGAAAATGGATTTCACTTAGAATGCAGTTGGAGACATACTATTAAAGGGACTCCTAATCCTGACTTCTTCATTGCCTATGTTGTATGTTGCCTTTATTTGCATAGCATTCCATTTTCATTTGAAATCCTCATTTTTCTGCCATTGAAAAGTTATTTATGAATCTTACCATTTTAGAGACTTGGTATAATGTTTCTTGTAGATCTTATCTAACCTGCTAGTAATTCTTTGTATGTGAAATGCTGATTTCAAAAGAATATTTTTAGTATATAGCGCTTAAGTTCTTTTGGAGAAAGTCTATCCCAGACTTGCCTTACGATAAAATATTTTCGTAAGTTTTGCAGGGTAGGTATGGTACATTTTAGATTTGAAATGCTTAGATGAAAAGCTATGCATCTATGCATCTGAGAGAAAGGATCTGATTTGGAAATGTTCTTCAGCCACGGTGGTGGGTAAAAATAAATTTTAACTGACAGAATTATGGAAAAAAAATACTTTCTAACTGCTGAAACTTTAAAGATAACTTATTAGAAAAGAGTACAAATGTTATATTTGTTTCACTGTTAAAAACTTTATTTTTTAAGGGCACTCCCAAAATTAATAGGACAAATAAGCCTTCAACCCCTATGACTGCTGCTCAAAAAAAGAAAGACTTGAAGAATTTTAGGAATGTGGACAGTAATCTTGCTAATCTTATTATGAATGAAATTGTTGACAAGTAAGTTATGTTATTGAACTTGTGTTCATTAATTTAAAATTCTTACTCTATGACTAATGTGCATTCTGAGTAAATAAAGTTCACTGTTTACATTTTTATGTAATAGTTTTCACTTAATAAAGATTCATGCTATAGTTAAATATTTAAACTAAATATGAAAATTACTAAATGCCTAATCAACTATTAATTATCTGACTTCAATTTAGATATAACTGTGAATAGATTCCTATCATGGGATTAATTTCTTTTTCTTTGTCAGTGGAACAGCTGTCAAATTTGATGATATAGCTGGGCAGGAGTTAGCAAAGCAAGCATTACAAGAAATTGTTATTCTTCCTTCCCTTAGACCTGAGGTAAGGAAATCAGTAACATTTTCCTGTAGCATCGTGGTATCTGTGCAGATGGTAAACAGATGCTGTTGTGTTGGTACGATTATATTCATATGCTATACACTATTATGACAGTAGAGGTGATGAAAACATGGAAAAAATGGTAAAACATAAAAGGTATTGGCAATCACAATACTATGTATTAGTACAAGATGATGGCTGGTTATATAGGAGAAGAAACAATATTTGCCATTTTTCAGTCATTTAAAAATTTGTTATATGGTCATAAGATCATAGATTCTGAGCTAAAAGAGACTTCAGAGGGAACTTAATAGAATGTTCCTACACAATTAGTGTTTTGTAAAGTAAATAGAATTAGAAAAACAAAAGGGAATTTCTTTGAAATCTGAACTCAATAATGCTTAGGAATTATTCTCTGAAATCACTGAGTTCACTAAAATGAAGAGGAGGACAGTGAATGTTAGGGAAACATCTAAATTCCCAATATATTACTTAATTACCATGTGAAAGTTAACAGTTTGCTGACTGGGGCTGTTTTTTGTACATTTAATGCAGTATTTACTGTTGTTTTGGATTTGAACACTTTAAGAAAGCAAGACTTGCATTTATATATTTGTTTCTGTTTCATGAGCATGACCAAAAAAAACTTAGATTATTTCAAGCTTTTAAAAACAAAAATATAAATATTATAATTTTCAACAAAAGACCTTAGAAAGCCTGTCTTGTTCATTAAAAATCTTCATACTTTTTTGAGGAAATTTGATAGGACTGATCAAGGGGACGGTTATTCTTTTCATATAGAGTTCAAATTATGGCTATTTTTTTTGTCTTACCTTTGTATACTTCTTATGGAGAGTGAGATCTTACTTCTTTGAGCCTTACATTTTGAGTCAGAAAACCTAGGTTCAAATTCCCTCTCTCTCTATTACTTAGTTTGGGCAAGTCATCTTAACACCTTTCTTCCCACTGTCCTCATCTGTATATAAAATGAGCAATTTAAATGAAAGGACTTAGAGATCTCTTCTGGCTATAGATCATATGATCCTGCCTCAAATTGTAGCCAAATCATCTAGATTATCAAATTGACTAACTTCTGTCAGCCATTGTATGAGAGAATCAAATGACGAAGATCAAGACAATACTCAGTGAAGTGTTGAGTATTCACTAAATGTGGTTTTTAATACTTGCTGAGGTTTTTATCTTTTTTGTGTGTGGGAAACCTTTTTGGAACTAGTGGAATTATGGAGAAAAACAATTCTGTCATTACTCAGAGTTTTCAGGAACATACCTGCTGGAAATGGCAGAATTAAACTGTTTTGTGGCCTTATTTTTAGGCATATTAGTGTATATTAGGCATATTCCAAGAACAATAACCATGAGCAAAGCAACATGCAATAAAAGAACATGCCACTGTTATGAAAATTATTTTGACGTTATTGTAGAACTATGAGGTAACAGAACAGGTTAACATAATAGAAGCAGTCTGATTTCCTAGTAATGGATGATACTCAGACATCATTTGTTTCTAAATTGATAGAAAGTGATGCTTTGATTTTTGCCCAAGCAGACTTCTAGTGGCTATTCAAAAGAACCTGGGGTATCCAGGACTAAATGGTATTTCCTACCATCCCAGCATGTCTCCTTTCCAAACAACTTTCCTCAAATGTTTTCAAAGAAGAATGTATTCTACCCTTTCTAGCATTTGACTGTAGACTTTGGCATGGCAGATAATGAGGTTTATGGTAAATGGTGCTGAGATTAGAAGCAAATAAGTGGGTATCAATGTGGCATACTACTAATTCTCTGATACCAGGCAGTGTCACTAAGCCCTTTTTTAACTTTAGTTTCTTCATTTATAAAATGACAGCTGTAGTATTTGTGCTGTTGTGAGAAAGTCTTTTGTAAGCTGTAAAATTGTAATTAGCTATCATTACTTTCCTGTGTAGTGTGATTTGATTGGTTTTGCTGATGGTTCTCTAATTGATGTTACTATTGACTTTTCAGTAGTATGTGAAGTCCCACTGTTGCAGTTTCATGTTTTGATAAGGGACTTCATCTTCATGGATCTTCTGTTGAAAACACATATAAGCTTGGAAGGGATGGAATGGAATGGAAAATTAATCATTTACTGTATGCTAAGTGCTGTGATAAACTCTGGGGGTACAAATAGAAAATTAAGATGCTCCCTGCTTTCAAGGAGATCATGTTCTCATTGGGGGAGACATACATAAAGGGGGGTTCTTGTTTATGTTTCTTCATGGCAGATAGAAAGGCCAAGTAGTATTTAAGCAGGAAAATTAGCTAGAAATGGCCACCTCTTGCTCATACTGCTTTAGTCTCATATCTGGTCTTCTTGCTTGTTTCCACCTTTCCATTAATTTGGTGTGGTCTTGCTAGATTAATCTTCATAAAGCTCCCAGCATATTATTCTTTTGCACAAGAACTTTAGTAAAGCCTAAATCCCATGAGTCAAGACCTGTTGTTATTTGGTCATACATTACCTTCCTAGGTGTTACTCCTAATACTTGATTAGTCTTTTTTGCAGTACTCATTTTTCTTGACCTCTCTTTCTTCTTGAACTGCATTTTATTCCTTGGTCTTCATGATGCCATTATATCTTGTTTCTTTTCCTACCTGTCTGACTCTTCCTTTCGAATATTCTTCCTCCTACCATTATCTATGACCTATCTCCCAAGCATTGGTGTACCCCAAAACTATTGTTTGACCTCTCTTCTTTCTATGTACTTTTTTGGTAAACTCTCAAGGATACAGTTATCTTTGAAGATAACTCCCAACTTCCTCAAATGTTGTTATTACTCAACAGAGTAAAATTGTTTTTGTGCCTTTGTATGAGACATATTCCCAGAGAAGTAACAATGTGCAAACCAGGTTGTAATAAAATAACAGATAATTTGTTTTATCAGGAAAAGTTCACATTATTCTATAATTATGGAGTAATAGATTTATTTAAATAAAATTTGTTTCAAAGTAATGAATGATACTCAGACATTATTTGTTTCTAAATTGATAGAAATTACTGCTTTAATCTTTTCTCATGTAGTGATTGACAGACTTAGAGCTTATCTTTTTCCTTTGCTCTTTTTGGGCACTGGTCATCTCCCCCCATGTATTCCACAGATATCTCAAATTTAGCTTGACTAAAATGGAGCTTATTAACTTTCCCCTTAAACGGATTCTCTCTTCCTAACGTCTTAGTTTCTGTTGAAGAAACCAACATCATTTTCTTTATCCAGGTTCAGATCAACAAGATCCTTGATTCCACATTCCCATGTCCTAGTCCCTTTCCAGGTCTTTTTGATTCCATCTCCATTACCTCTTCTGCATTCATTCCTTCACATGACCAGTATATATGCTCATGCCTACATTGTGTCTTGACCAAACTATTAACTTTCTAAGTAATAATAATAAATTATCTTCCTGCTTCTGGCCTCTCTGTACTCTGCTCTAGTCCATCCTCCACACAACTGTCAAAATCACTTTCCTACAATACAAATTTGACTATTCAACTCAACTACTCAAGAAGCTTGAGTGACTTGCTATTGTCCCTAGAATAAAACTCAGGCCCTTTGGCATTTGAAACCTTTCACAATCTTGTCTCAAACTTTCTTTTCAGATTTATATCATATTAGTTTCCCTCATATACCTTGTAGTTAAGTCACACCAACCTATTTGATACTCCCCACCTGCAACATTCTACCTCATTTGTAGCAGGGACTATTTAATTTTTGTCCTGTTCCTAGCACTTTGTTGATGCCTTTCAGGTGGCAAGCACTTAATATATGTTGAGTCAAATTGAATGTAACTACACACACATAACAGTCAGTCCAATTACAACCATACAACTCATCCCTAAAACATTTAACTTTACTACTCCACCTTTCATTCATTCTGTTCCATGTACCTGGAAAAGTTTTCCCTTTGCCATTCCTGCTAGTATATACACTTATGTTAAGGCTTATATACTCCCAGTGTTGTGTCCTCAAGGACATTATAGACTAATTGAGAATATAAACAACTTAAAATATAAATATATTTTTGTATAAAAACAAAAACTTAAATAGCATTGTAAGAGATAAGATTAATAATTGAATGCATTAATCATAGAAATAAATGCCATAATGCACTATGCTGTTGGATTTCAAATGAATGGTTTGAGCTTTTAAGTGCTATTTATACTTTGAAGCAGCACAAGATTGTTATGGGCTAAATGTCTCCCTGGAGGAAGTACGGTTTGGAATGGGTAGGCTTGCAAAGAAGGAAGAGGGTAAAGAAGATAGAGGCGTGAATGGATTTGTACAATTAACTTGCAAATAAGTTCCAAATACTAGTCAGTGATAATCTAATGTGAGTCAGTATCCCCTAGTTCTCATTTGTGTAACTTGAATATATTTAAGTTTGTCCTTAGAACTTTTGCTTTACTTTAGCCTAGTTTATTCTTTTCCATGTTCGCCTTCAGTAAAAAAAAAAAAAACTGATAAAACCTCTTGCTCTTTCTAATTATAAGTGTTTTATTCTTTGTACTAATGTCTCCCTGGGTTTCATATTCTGATGTTGTCTGTCTTATGTCTGAATGGATATAATTAGGAAATGTTTTGTAAAGTTATCTTTTCTATTTTGTTAATAACTATTTCCCTAGATTTAGTGATTTTTATCTCCCTGTAGAACAAAGTTTTAAACTAAAATATGTTTTGTATTTTAGAACAAAGTTTTAAACTAAAATATGTTTTGTATTTTTAAAAGTTATTTACAGGGCTTAGAGCTCCAGCTCGGGGGTTGTTGCTGTTTGGGCCACCTGGAAATGGAAAAACTATGCTGGTAAGAAATGCTGTTATGTGTTTGAATCTTCTATATTTGAGAAATATGGAATATATTCCAGAAATCCTTTTTCTTTCCTAGATAGTTTCTCTGATTTTTCATTTTAAAAGAGTTATTACTGTCCAGAAACTTTAGTAATGTTGAAGTAGATAACTGCAAAACAATGTTAATGCTGGAGAGGCTTTGTGGTGTAATGGAAAAAAGGACTAGATTGTGAGTGAGACCTGCACCCTGTGCCTCCTTTAACATTTAATGGTATGATAATTAACAAGTCACTTAATTGTTCTAGGCCCAAGCTTTGCTCATGATTCATAAGGCAAATATTATTGTCATGTATTCCTTAGAGAACTATTTAAATAGCTGGGGAATCAATCGTAAATAAATATTTTCTTAACAGTTAATTGCATCCTGAATTATTTGATAATTTTTCCTTAATTGTAATTGAGTACAGTTATCCTTTCAATATCTCGATTTTCCTGATCATGGTTTAGATATTTTGTGGGTCGGCATGTCAAGAAACAGTCAGACTTATGTGAAAACCAGGTTTATTAAAAGAGAAATGAACATGCATGTGGTACCCAAAGAGTTCACAGTCCTTCCAGAATTTTGCATGTTTATAGCAGTACAACAAAAGGAGGAAGAGAAAACAGGGAGAGACATGGCATGGGAAGGGAAAGTTGTAGTAACCCCTCCTGAAGAGGAGGAAGAAGGTAAGGGCATTCTCTTCTCTTCAGTACTGCTAGACTGTGTAGTTAGGAGGGTCTGCTTATCTGCAAAGGACCCCAGCTGCACAAGTATTTTCCCCAGCCTGGTACAGATTGACTAGCACCTGTGTTGCCTCCCAAGGACACACAGAGAATCCAGCTTGGGGTGCAGACAACAAATTATGTCAGCCTTGTCGAGGAGAGAGTGGGGCTGCATCCTTGAAACATTCAGGACCTTCTGCATAGTCTGTTTCCAATGTTTCTGGAAAATATGACAATTCAAAAAAGACAAGTTTAGTGGATCCCTTAACAGCCTTTAACAAATTTGTAAGACATTAAAAGGGAATTTTGGGGGAGTTTTACAGAAGTAGTAGATGGTATGTGAAGACCAGCATACAACACAGAACCTATGAACAAATACTTAACTGAGATTTTACAGTCAGGTACTGTAATTACTCCATAAAAGAAAAAATGTTCAGACCTCTTCTGTATTATGAAGGGAGGGCCAAAACTTTTTATTAAGGTTTTTCAAATCACAGGGGCTCCACACCCCTAACTCCCATGATGTGGAAGGGATAACTGTAGTTTTCTTTTCGATGTGTGTTTTTTCTGCTTCCCATCTTTTCTGTCAAAGACCTCACAAACAGATTTACATGATGGTTAGCTCAGTTTATGTTTCTGGACAGCTGAAAGAAGTAGTGGAATAATTTTCATTATTTTAAGGCTTTTTATAAAAGAATATAATAAGTAACATGTTAGAGTGGCTAGAAGACTGGCCTTGGAGTTAGGAATTCCTGTATTAAAAGTTCTGCCTCTAGTGTGTGGACCAATGGGAAGTCACTTTATTTCTTGGTGATTCCAGGCAACTCTGTAAGCATGACCATTCTGCGTCTGTGGAGAGAGTATTCAAGTTTTAAGTTCTCCACACCAGTGAAATCAAATCTGGACCAAATAACAATCTCTACATTATCTATACTCTACTATGTTGAATACTTTTTTAGTTTTTTAGCTACTTTGGTAGACTAAAAACAAATGAGCAGGAAGTATATAAATTTTTTTCAAGTTATATAGAATTCTGGTTGTTAAAGTTGCCAGAACTTTTTTCCTGCTATATTTCCAGGTGTTTTTGCTCTCCTTGGATATCTTTGCCAAAATGAGAGAATGAACAGAGACACCTGGCACTGTTTTGTTTTTTTTTTTGCTGACACCTCAATTCCTTTTATTACAAGCTGCCATTCCCACAAATATGGAATTCTCCCAGTAGAAAGAAAAGCCAGAATCCTCTTCCTTCTATTCCTTTCGAGAAAAGGACTGACAGGAAGCTTCCCCTTTCACATAACAGAGAAAAACATCATAATTGTTTTGTAATTATCAGTAGTCATGTCTTTAACTTTTAGAAAATCTTTGTTAGTTATTTTAACATGTGCTCATGGGGCTTTACACCTGCTTTTTTACATTTCTTAAAGGCCAAAGCAGTAGCTGCAGAGTCCAATGCAACTTTCTTTAATATAAGTGCTGCAAGTTTAACCTCAAAATATGTGAGTAACTACTTTTAATGTTTACTAAGCTAATGTGTAAATTTTAATATATTGAATACTAGTAATGGTAGTGTAAATAAGTATGTCCTCTTAGGATTTAGTACCTACTTTAAAGATATAACAATAAGTTATAGACTTCAGAGTAGTTAGATTTTTTTGTGTATGTCACTCTCTTAATATTTCACTTTTGTGGAACATAATCATTTTACTTCTAAACATTCAATTCAACAAATGTTATTAAGTACAAGTATCAAGCATACAAAGTAAAACAGTCCTTGCCCTTTAAAGAGCTTACCTTTCTTCTGAGCGAATACAACATGTACAAAGTAAGTAAAAATTTGAATATAAACAAATATCCTCGAGAGGCACTAATTACTAGTGGGAGGAAATCAAGAAATATTTCATGTAAGAGATAACACCTGAGTTGTGCTTTGAAGGAAGCTAAGGATTTTATGAGGCAGGGGTGAGGAGATATGTGAGCCTACTTCTGGAAACCTGCAAAAGGCAATCAACAGATTTGGAATGTCTTGTAAATGGAGTAATTGATAGACTGGTTTGATTGAAATAGAATTTCTATAAAGATGAATAATATAAAATAAGACTGGAGAGCTAGATGGTAGCCAAATAGCAGGGAGCTTTAAATTTCAGGATGAAGATTTTGTTCTTATCCTAAAGGGAAGGGAGTAGTAGATAATATTAGTTACTAGAAAGGAAGCATGAGATTCTTAGCCTCACCCAATCCCAATGCTCAGGTTTTCCTTTATAACCTTCCTAAGTTTCTCCCTCATTTCCCTTTTGTTACTTATATATGTCAATTTTGTGTCCTTTTTCCATTTGCTTTATGATGTCCATGATGATATTCCAAAAAGAGCTTAATTTGATATTAGTATATTCAGTGGCAGGAATTTTTAAGAGTAGCAGTGCCTGATGTTTTATAGCAGACATGTTAACAGAGTCAATGTCACACAAAATTATGAATGTGAAAGTTTGACTTTTGCCTTCAACCTTCAGTCAGTCAGTAAGGACTTAGAGTGTTTAAGGCATGGTGCTGAAGTACCAGGGGATTCAGAGACTACTTCTAGTTGGGGAGAAAATATAGGAGTATATGCATATACATATATGTAATAATACATATATACATATAGGAGTATATACAGAGTGGAACTAACCCTTACAGCTGGGGAAACCAGGAATAGCTACATGGAGAAAGCAGTACTTGAGTTGAATCGACAAGCATTTATTCAGCCCTTTTTCTGTGCCAGAAACCCTTTGCTTACTGCTGGGGATACTCCTGGCCCTAAGGAATTTTAACCTTTAAGTGGAGAAAGACAACATATAAAAGAGGGATGAAAAGTAGGAAAGATTCAAGGAGGGGATGTACCCATGGTAGGAGTGTGGATTGTGGTAAAGTTTGGAGGATGAAGCATGAATCCTCTGAGTTCTTTCTCCAAATAGAAGTTCTGAGTAGAGCTGACCAAGAGAGGGGGCTTAAGTAGGTTAAAACTGCACAAAGACTTCCAGGACACCCACTATTTCATCCTAGGGATATAGGAAATCACTGGAGTTTGTTGAGTAGAAGAGTGACACAATCAAACCTGAGCTTTAGGAAAATTACTTTGGCAGTTACATGGAAGATAGATTGATGTAGGGAGAGGCTTGAGTCAAGAAAAAAATGTAAAAAAAAAAATCTTTTTTGCAGTAGTCAAGTTGAGAGTTGACTTTTTAAATGTAGACTTTACACTAGTAGCTTGAGATATGTAAAGTAAAAGTCATCAAAGCAGTTTTATACAAAGATTGGGTATCCATAAATTTGGGCCAAGTCTTCTTAGCCAAATACCAAGTTCTTTTGATGACAGAGTTGTGGGGAAGGAAGGAGAGGTATCACGGAAACATACTTTCAACTAGACTTTTTCTATATTCCAATTGATTCTTTATGCAGTACTAAGTACTATAGCATTTGGCAATTGGCTAAGTTGACTGGATTTGGCACTTTAAGAGTATTTCAGAGAGGTCAAAGTGACTCCTGATACCTGGAATTTGTTGCCTACTGTTGGTGTTTATAACACTGACTTTCTCAGGAAGTTTCACTGGGATTATTCATTGTAAGATGGATTCTCCTTCATCTTCACCTCCTGAAACCCCCACCCTCCAAGTATTTTTATTTATATGTGTGTGTATGTAAAATTCACTTATTCCCATGTACTCACCTACCCTCTCTGCTTTCCATCCCAAATTGTATTTGTTCATAAGGGAAAAGAAAAACCATGGTTTTCTTTATTTTTTTTGTTTTAATTTTCAAACCTGAATTAAATCTTGGTAAATGTTTTTTTCTTTCTCTACCCCCTAAATTGATATTGAAACAAAGGGAGAAAAATTAGTCTATTTGTCCTAAGATTACAGTCATAGAAATGACAAAAGGTGGAATAATTTTGAGGTTTAATGTGTAAAAAATGTTTAATTCTTTGTTTTAAGGTAGGTGAAGGAGAGAAATTGGTAAGAGCTCTTTTTGCTGTGGCTAGAGAACTTCAGCCATCTATAATTTTCATAGGTAAGACTGTTTTCCTAATAAATAACATTCATGAAATTCCTTTCTTCAAATATGATAGGACTCTTGTTCTTTCAGTACTTAAACAGATCTGTAGTATCATTGCTATGGGTACAGAGGGCAACCTTTCAGAACTCTTGCTTGCCATTTGACTCCTATCTATGTCATCCTGTAAATCTTTCGCACGTGATTGAGCCTGCAGGCTGAGGAACTCTTGGTTTTATATGGTACCTATGCAGCATGTAGGCCGTCCATCTGTAACTGATTTATAACAGGTCTCCCACTTTGTTCAGAAATCTCTTTACATTGCTTTGGGTATAGAGTTTATTATTGATAATGTGCTACAGTGTGTTTACCACCACACATCTTGCTATTAACTTTGGCTTATGATGTGATTCCTCATGAATTATGCGATTCTATGACTTGCAGTGCAGAATCACTAGGAAAAAAGTGGTTAGAAAGATGAGATGGAGAAATCTGAAGCAATTGAGAGCACTCTAGGCAGGCTTGCCCATGCCTTTCTCCTATTCAATTCTGAGCCCCGTTCATTGTCCATCTATTATGTTTGCCAATGAAAATATATGACATCCTCTGTGGTTTATCTAGTTGACTCTATATTGGAGTCTGGTCAATATGAATTCTTCATCTATGTATTTCTTGCATGGATAGTTAGGCCAACTCTTTTGAGTGATTATGGATTTCATTTTGGCTGCCCTGCAGTGTTATGGGGCTTGATGCAGCCAGCACTGTGTCATTCACAGACAGGAAGTTCTAGAAGACCTCATCTCTAGGGAGTCATTCTTCCATTTGGACTTTGTACTGGACATCCTTCATGACAGTGACAAACACCTTTGGTGAGCATATGTCTCCCTGTTTTATGCCTCACTTGATATTAATAATAATAAGATTGTCAACATTTTCTCTATTGTAGCATCTTTCAAGGAGAACCTCATATGAGCTTACTATACTTGATGAAGGAGACCTTTAAGGCTACATTATCCTCTGCCAGACTAGATAATTTTTCATTCAACCAACAGGGTTCATACGTTTCACTCAGCTGTTTGACTCTAAAAATGTCATCTGCCACAGAATAGAATTTGTAGCCAGCCTGTTCTCTTATTAGTTCTTCATCAGGAATGTCTTTTATGTGTGTAAATTCTCATTAAGATGTTGTAGGGTTGCAAAAATAGATGTACAGATTAGTTGTTACTGATACATTATTGAGTTCTCCTCTTTCTTCTTTTCTTGTAATAATAATACCCTTGACTTTTCCCCCAGTTTGAGATACCTTAAGAATTAATCCCTCGGTGCCCACTAGGTTGTCTCTTGGTTTTTCCCTTCTCTGTTTCCTTTAGTGCCATTTTTACAATCTCATAAATTATATCAGGCAGTATGATATTAGATTCCAAATTCACTTCATTATATTTTTTTGCGGAAACTATGTGATTCTTAACCTTTCCTTTTTTTTTTTCTTTGTTCTGTCATGTCCACCTATCTTGCTCAGGATGGAAGTGTAGAACTACTCACAGGCCCATTATATTGATCAGCATGGAAGCTTTGACATATTTCATTTCTGACCTGGACCAATTCAGCCCTTTTATGATAATTTTTGGCCCTTCCACCCCATTCCTACTCCAGAGTTCATCATTTTTAATACCCAGTTTAGTGCAGACATCTGATTGATATATTCCAGTGTACCTTTTTAAAACTAAAACTCAAGAAATCTGCCAGTTTCATTCTCCCAATAATCCGTGGTAACTGGGATTACATATGTTTTTTCCGTTTTTCAAATTAGTATGTTCTAAACCAGCATTGTTCTTAGCTATTACAGCTTTCCAGTTGTCAAGGATATTTAGATGTTTGCTATCCAAGGTGGTTTTTAAACACTTTTGGTTCCCTCACTGTGGCGGTTGACCTGTGTTGTTTAAACGTACTTTGGAAATGATAATAAGGTTTTTCTTTGTTAATTTCCATTTTTATGCATCAGTAAGTTATTTAAGTAGGTCACATTCAAAATATTAACATAGAGCACTTTTCTTATTTTTATTCTTCTAAACTTGTTGGGTTTTGACCTGTCTTATAACAAGTGATGTGACTGGAATTTAGTAACCAGTAATTTCTTAACTATTATGTTTTGGAAAGTTTCATTTTTTTGATGGCATTCTGTCTGTACTATGGGCAGAGCCTCATGATTCTCTTCTTGAAAAATATTCATAATTTATAGGCATATGGTTTCTTAATAGAATATGAGTTTTTGGCCTTTCTTATGTCTTATTCCTGAACCATATTTTTCACTGTCCTTTCCTACAGTCATCTTTGCATTGAAGACCCTTGAGTATTAAAGTGTATATTGAGTTAATTTAGGAAGGTCTTTATAAGTTTTCCATAAATTTCTCTACCACTGCATCATTTGTGAGAGAGGTTATCGCGTAAGTTGCCAGTGTCTTTGGTGATCCTTTTGCAAAGTGGTCCTCATGTGTTTTGTAATGCAGATTGATCAAGTAGTCTTCAAAATTATATTTCTTTTTAGCCTTTATAGGTGTCATAAAACCTTCTTGAAGAACTTTGTGAGCAATCTTTCAGTTTAGCTGCAGTGATCATATCTTCTGATTTCTTTTACAATGACAGTGCTGTATTTATATTGGTTCTTATCAGTGTTACCAATGTTTTAGTTTCAGTTCAGAAAATACCCAGTCATAGAACAACATCACATTAAAAGTAGCAACCTAATTAATGTTAATTATCTTACATCTTTTTTGTTGTAAGACAGTTTTGATTGTTTGATTAGTAGCACTCTGCATTATTTCCAACCACTGTCACCATGACTGTCAGTATAGAGCAAGAATGAGGGCTATTTTGTCTATTTCTTTGTTTCACACATTGCTACAGCCATTGAATTCATTGCCTACTGATAATGAGTTTCTTTGTACTTAGGTTAAGTACGTAAAAATTTATCATCAGACGTAGGAATTTTACAAATAAAACATTTTTTAAAAAGCAGACCTGTTTTTGTTACTTCAAATCATTTCAGCATAATAGAACCCAAGAGAGTTTATTCTGCATTGACTGAGTCTTCAAGAACCCAAATTTATCTCTTAGCCCTTAAAAGATATTGCAATAGGACTTTTGAGGAGAAGGAAGAGAGATAACTAATTAGCAAACATCATTGAGGATGGAAAAGTTCAAAGAAGAGTCATGTTAAAGACAACATGATGACTTGAATTGGTCTCGCTCTGTTAATAACTTGAAACATTTAGCTCTTAAAACAAGAAATAAGCCACATGAAAATTATTTTTAATGATTTAGATAGTTTGGCCATTGATAATGGTGTCATCTTTGTCTTTTTCAGATGAAGTTGATAGTCTTTTATGTGAAAGAAGAGAAGGAGAACATGATGCTAGTAGACGTTTAAAAACTGAATTTTTAATAGAATTTGATGGTGTAAGTGTTCTTCATGATCTTTATTATTTTTAACATATTTTCCTTTTAAATAACCAAAATTAGAAATATATATTTTTGTATGTGTAGGCGATATTATTTCTGTATATTCTTTTCTATCATTTGAAGTGTAAAAAAAAAAAATTTTTTTTTTTTTTTGATTCATCTTAAAGGTACAGTCTGCTGGAGATGACAGAGTCCTTGTAATGGGTGCAACTAACAGGCCACAAGAGCTTGATGAGGCTGTTCTCAGGTAAATATTTGTATGTCCTTTTAATAACTCCATTTCTTTTCCCTCATTTACCTTCTCTTATCCCCCTGATTCTTCTGTCTCTTCATTGTGAGGAGGGGATAATATTTTTTTCCTTTCATCATTTCCTCTGTTATATTTGGTTATCAATTATGTAAGCTCTTTGAAGGTAGACCATATTGTTGTTATTGTTTATATTTTTCTCTGTTGTGTTAAATGGTTCACACTAATGCTTAATGCTTCTTGAGTTAGCTATAAGGAGTCCTAAATAATAAATCAACATAGTTAAAACTTTCCTTCAAACTAAAAGCAACTATATTTTCCTTTTCCTAACTGAGAATTAAGCACCCTAATCACTTTCTTCTAGTAGTAAAATGTAGATGGAGGAAAATGGGAATTATGTAAGAGAGTGTGTGTGTGTGTGTGTGTGTGTGTGTGTGTGTATAGACTTAATATATTTGAACTTGTATTTTTACATTTCGGATTCAGGATTTATGCACTTTAAGAAATATGTTTTTCCCAGGTCACATAATTTATTACTTTCTGAATATTACATGACTGAAAAAAACTCAAAATTAATGTTATATATATATTCATATTAATTTAATGCAAGGGATGGATATAAATGAAGCCAAAGTGTGGAAGGGCCTAGAAAATATTAACCAAGTCTGGTGCCCTGTTATAGAAATATGAGGCATTTCAATGTTTTCATTCAATTACATATTACTATTATGTATAAGCTTTCAGATGAATAAGCATTCAACCGTTCAAATGAGTAAAGCTGAATCGGAGTTCTGTAAGCAGCCTTCAAATTGATAAATTCTTTGTTTTTGTTGGGTTTCCTTGAGTGCATGTGGTAGTCCTACTATCATGGCCATCATGGATGTATAGTGACTGCTTTCTTTGTAGAGAAGCTATATTGCAATTCCCCTTTACTCTCTAAACTTTTTCTGCATTCCCAGCTGTGGGAATGTAGAGTGGAAAGACAGAAATGGTAATCAGTATCATGGGATGGTTGTACTGTCAAGCAAGTCTTTGCTGAAGAAACATACTATACAAGTACTCTTCAAGATCTAGGAATATTTTCCATTACAAGAAGATACTATCATAATACTGTTGAGGAGCAAGGATCCACTATCTATTTTATGATTATTCTGTCACTTTGTACGTGAGGAACATTATTTACACAATAGTAAAATTAAATCTAGCATAATAGAATACCTTTATAATCAGATTTGAATTTTCCTCCCAGATGTCTCAATTTCCATAGTTTAGACATACCTGTTCTAATGAAGTCAGTTGATTTTGTGAAAACATGTTAAGTGTAAAACTTAACATGGAAGGAAGTCACTTCAATAGGAGCAATCTTACAAATGAGAAATCAGCTTTTAGCACCTAAAACTCTTGATGTGAGAACTTTTAAAGTACATAATGATAAGAGGAGATTTCTTCTAAATGGAAACTCTTTTGGGCAGAAAATAAATTCAGTAACTTTTTATGAATTAGTCATACTTACCTCTTGCCAAGAATAAGAGGATAGAAGCGTTTCCTCTAAAACAAGATCAGAGAACCACCACTTGGAATGATGAAGCAGCTACATGTAAAGAATTAACATTATTTTTGAAACATTTTTGTGGCAAAATTGTATAAAATATTTGTACTTAAAAAGTTAACAACCCGGGTGTACAAGTATTTAGGTGTATATTGAACATCTCTTGTTCAGAAAACAAAACGGTTATGCAAAATTAAAGCAAATCATTTGATAGTATATACAACATTCAGCATTCAGTCTCTCACTTACTTATCTGTTCTAAACAAAAAAACCATTACAAGTAATCATTTTGTCTACCTTTAAGTATTGTTTTTATTTACATTGTTGTGGTCATTGTATACAGTTTTTCTAGTTATGCCTACTTTACTCTGTCACACAGCTTTTCCTATGCTTCTTTCAGTTCTTTATATTTGTCATTCTTAAGTGCTAGAGTGTTCCATTACATTCATTTTTTATAGTCCAGCCATTCTCTCACTTTGGGGATCTACTTTGTTCACAATTTTTGGCTATCACAAAAGTTCTATTATTTTATGACGGTATTAAGTAAAATAGATAAATTTAAGCAGTAAATGATATAAAAAAGCACTTCTTTAAAACATTCTTTTTTTTTTTTAATTCACTTTTATTTTTAGGTTTGCATTCTCTTCCTCCCCCACCCCTTCCTTCACCCTTTGAGAAGGCAAGAAAAACAAAGACTATTATGAAAACCTATACTCAAAACAAATTCCCACATTGGCCGTGTTTGAAAAAAAATGCCTTTGCACTCTGAATTCATCATCACCTCTTCCTCTGGAACTGGGTAGCGTGTTTCCTCATGAGAACTCTGAAATTGTGGTGATCCAAGTCTCCAAGTCTTTCAAAGTTATATAAAGCAATTTTTCTATACAACCCCCTTCAAGTGTTCTCTAAGTTGTCTTAAATTTAGACTTTATTTTAAAGTGAATTTAACATTTTAAATCAAATTTTTCTTAATTGTTTAAAATATTTTTTTAGACGTTTCATCAAACGAGTATATGTGTCTTTACCAAATGAGGAGGTAAGTATATATTTTTACTTCTATTTATACAGCTAGTGCCTCTTAAAAAAATAAAATAGATTTCTTCATTTCAGTTCATTTAATTATTATGCCATTGTAGAAGATGAAAGAGATTCTTTTGAGGGGGGAGGGAATCTTTAATTTAATATCTAAGCGTTTGGTAAGTAAGGTACCTGATTATGTTATGTCAAAAGAATAAGATGAGTGAGTAGGACAGTTTTTACCCTCAAGGATTTTACATTCTAGTGGGAGAAATTATCTCGACCAATACACAAATAGATAAATTCAGTGGTTAGTATCATTAGAATGGTTTTGTATACCATAGGAGTTGAAGATTTCATGGAGAATGTGGAATTTGGAATGAATATATAGGCTTTTTTTTTTTTTTTACCAATTACATATCAAAACACTGTATGCTTTTAATTTTAATTATTCTTTTTTTTGGTAACTTCATTCACTCTCATGGTTTAGTTAACTGTTTGAGAAAAATTCTTTTGTACCTTTTATTTCTAGCTCCAGCCTTTTCCAGAGATCTAGTCTCACATTCCCTAATGCAGTCTAAATATCTGTGCTTAAACATGTCAGAAATACCTCAGATTCAACAACTGAACTTACCTCGTTCCTTTCCACTACCCCAAATCTGCTAGTGTCTCCATTTTCATTGATAAAACTATGCTCCCAGTCACCTAGGCTCAAAATTACAATTTTCTTTGGTTCTTTCCTCCCCACCAGTGTGATACTCATAGAAGTTGCTATGAATATGCATACTATTTCCAAGCTAGATTTGCTAAATATAATAAACTGTCTTCCTCAGAGGCAAAACCAAAATATTAAATAGAGCATCACTATTAGGATACCAAGAGGTAAGATTTAGCAAGGTACCCATCACCAATCCAGAGAGTGTCAACATCTTAAGCATTCTTTCTATTGGGCTTCCCCACAAGCAGATTCCTCCCTCCACTTTTTTTCCATTGGGCAAACTCCTCCCACAGTGGCCTCCATGTGACTCAGGTTCCATGTGTCTTAGCATGTATCACTGCTGTGAGCTGGGCCAGAGCTCAAAACTCATAGACCTGTTACTGGATGGGGAAGATCTTCCTATTCCATTAACATTATGCCCCACTGCCCCATCATCTGTTCTATCACTTCCCAGATTCTGTTAATTCTACCTGTGCAGTAATTCTTGTTTACTCCTTCCTTTCCACTTCACCATCCTAATTCAGACCGTCACCACTTTTTAACTGCTCTGTTGTAATAGACTACTTGACTGGTATTTCTGTTTCTGGTCATCCTTTATACTCCAGTACTTGTAATGTTCTTTATTTTTTGTTCAAAACCATCAGAGCTTTGAACATGAACCATGTTCATGTTCAAAAACCATCAGAGCTTTTACAGCCTAGTTCGATCTATATTGCCTCCCTTTACTTACACTACTCCACTTCTCCACCTCAGGTTCCATTTAAACTATTCCATGGTGGACTTGGAGTCAGGAAGACTTGGCTTTGAATCACTCCTCAAGATATTTCATAGCTGTATGACCTTAGGCAAGTCAGTTAGCTTCTGATTCTTGATTTCTTCAGCTGTAATGTGGGGATACCATTAGTACCTGCCATAGTTGTTATAAGGATCAAATGAGAAAATTTAAAATACTTCACAAGCCTTAAAGCTTTATGTAAGTGCCTACTATGTTTTATCTCTCTTTTTTCCTGTCTCTGTGCCTTTGTTTAGCTGATACCCAGGGCCTGGAAGCCTTTCCATTCATTATCCCTGCTTTCTGATTCTTCCCTTCTTTCACGTTCAACATTTGGCTTACTCTCCTGAAAGATGATCTCTATGGTCCCCATTCACATGTTCTGTATCTGGAAATGACCTTTCCCTCCTATACTTTCTTATAGCATATAATTTGAATGTTTTCTTTCTGTGTATATTTTAGTTCGTATTTACTTATATACTTGTCTCCTTTTTCAAGCTGGTAACTTGCAAGCTAGTTGATGGCTAATTTCTTCTTTGTATTCTAGTAAATTCATAAATGTCATGCCTTGGTGCATGACATTTACTCATTTATTAAACAAAGTTTCAGTTGAGTATGAAGGGCTAGAGAGAGGTTTTGAGCCTACATGATTAGGAGCATAGTAACTCAGTTAACAGAAAAGAGGGGCAAATATTTGTGAATATAAGAAAAAAGCTAGACTGAAGGAAGAAATATGTCATTCAGTTCAAGCATTTATTAAGGGTTTACTGTGTACCAGTCACTGTGCCTTACTGTGCGCTACAAATACAAAGAAAGAGAAAAATGTAGTCTCCCTTCTCAAAAAGCTTATGTTGTATGAGGAGACAAAAATGCATGTGAATATATACGTACAAAAAATATGTAGAACAGAAAGAAGGTAAACTTAGAGGAGAAAGGCTCTAGTTGAAGGAGGTGAGTGTGAGATGAAGAGGGGAAAGGAACAGCCTCTTGCAAAAGTGGGCTTTGAGCTGAGTTTTTAAGGGATCTATGGAAATGAAGACACAGAAGTGAACAGAGAGCATTTCAGAAGTGGGGGACAGTCAAGACAAAGACAAGGAGATTAGAGACTAGAGATAAAGTGTCATGTTCCAGAATCAGCAAGTAGGCCAGCATAGGTAGATTGGATGGTACAGAAAGAGAGTTTGGTGTGAGAAGACTTGAAATGTAGGAAATGTGAAGGGCCGTTGAAGTCTAAACATAGAATTTTATATTTATAGGGATAATTGGGAGCCACTAGAATATATTGAATAGGGTTGGATAATGACTTGGTCAAACCCATGCTTTAGGAATATCGCTGTAGCAGCTGAGTGGAATTTAGATTGGAGCAGGGAGAGAATGGAGGCAGGAAGACCTATAGAAGACTATTATAATAAATACTCCAGTAAAGGGGAGCAAGAGGCTATACAAGGGTGGTTGGTATGTGAATGGATGAAGTGGATGTATGTAAAAGATGTTATGAAGGTACAGGTGGCAACACTTGACAATAGATTGACTATGTGACATTAGTTTGAAGAAGTTGATGGCAGCCAGGCTACCAGGCTTCCCTTACATAACCCTGCTCTTCATTTGAATTATAATCTCTAATCCCTTAATGCCTCAATTCTTTCTCAGACCATCTGCCCTACACTAGTCACTCTCTCCTCTCCTCCCCATCTCATTTCAACTCTTTATTGTTCTCCTAGCCCCCTTATCATATTGCTGCCCATTCTCCACAGCAGAGTGTCTCTGCCAAACCTTTTTATCCTTTCTTAGATCTCCCGTGGCTACCCCTCCGCTGCCCTTTTAGCTGAGAACTTTGTGCCATATTTTATAGAAGGAAATTGAAAGCATTCACCATGAACCCCTTCTTCCTTATCTTTTGTCATTCTTATGTGTTCTGCCTTTATCTGCTCTTTCTCCCTGTCTCTTGTGATGAGACTTACTCCTTTACCAAGGCTAATCCTTCTGCCTGTTCAAGTGATCTCATTCCATCCCAGCTCCTCCAACATTATATGACTCTTTCGTCATCCCTACTCTATTACTTTTTTCTTTTTTTTAATGTCTATTTACTTAAATATTTCCCAATTAATTTAAAACTTTTTTAGCATAGGTTTTTTTTTTAATTTGAGTTTCAGATTCTCTGTTCTCACCCCTTCCCCACCCTTTGAGACAGCAAGCAATGTGATACTAATTTTACATATGAAGTCATGAAAAATACAGTTCCATGTTCCATGTTGGAGAAGAAAAACACACACACAGTTAAAAACGTATGCTACAGTCTGCATTCAGAATTTATCAGTTTTCTTTCTGGAGGTGGATAACATTTTTCACCATGAATCATTTGGAATTGTCTTGAGTCTTTTACTATTGATCGTCATTAAAATATTTTTGTTACTGTCACTTTCAATCTCTCCCTGTCCATTGACTCATTTGCTGTTGCAACAAATATCCATTTCTACCCATCTTGAAAAAGCCATCAATTGATCCTTCCATCTCTGTTACCACATCTGTTCTGTGCTTTGTAGCCAAACTCTTCAAAAAGACCTTTGACAATAGGTGCCTTCATTTTGTGTCTCCTCTCTCCTTATTCCCATACAATCTTGTTTTTGACCTTATCATCCCCCTACTCTCTCCAAAGTTAGTAATTACCTTTAAGTTTCCAAATCTAATGACCTTTTCTCAATCCTTGTTCTTCTTGACTTCTCTTCATCCTTTGATGCTGTTCATCACTCCTTCCTCCTTGATAATCTCTCCTTTCTAGGACACCACCTTCTCCCGGTTTTCCTATTTTTCTGACCACTCTTTCTCTGTCTCCTTCATTGGATCCTTATCCAGATTATATTTTCTAATCATAAGTATCCTTCAGGATTCTATTCTGGGCCCCCTTCTTTACTTGGTAATCTCATCAGCTCCTATGGATTTAATTACCATTTCTTGCTGATGATTTTCAAATCTGCCTTTCTTGCCCCAATCTCTTTGCTGATCTCCAGTCTCTCATCTCCAACTGCCTTTCCAACACTTCCAAATGGATGTCCAATAGACATCTTAAACTCATTATGTTCATTATCTTTCCCTCAAACCCTCTACCACTCCTGTCTTCTTTGTTACTGTAGAGGGCAACAGAGTCCTCCCAATCTGTCAGATTTACAACCTTAGAGTCATCCTGGATTCCTTACTGTGAGACACACACACACATACGCACACATGCACACACACATACACATGCACACACATGCCTTAACTAGTCTGTTGCCAAGTCCTGTGGTTATCACCTTTGCAACATCCTTCAAATATACCCCCTTTTCACATCTAATGCTACCACCACTCTAGTCCAGGCCCTCATGTCTAGATTATTGCAGTAACATGCTATTGGGTCAGCCTGCCTCAAGTCTTTCTCCACTCCAATCCATCTTCCATTCAGCCACTAAAATTATTTCCTTGAAGGTCAGGTTCAATTATGTCAGCCCTGTACTCAGTAAACTCCAGTTGCTTCCTGTGGTCTCTAGGAGCAAATACAAAATCCTCTGTTTATCATTCAAAGCCCTTCGTAACCCTGCCCCCTCCTACCTTTCCAGTCGTCTTTTCCTTATTCCCCCGACAGATATTCTTTGATCCAATAACATTGGTCTCCTGGCCATTCCAGGAACAGGAGTGTCTTGACTCGAAGAATTTTCCCTTGCTGTACTGCATGCCTGGAATACTCTGCCCTCCTCCACTCAGTCTGTCAACCTCCCTGGCTTCCTTTAAGTTCTAACCAAAATTTCTCCTTCAACAGGAAGCCTTCCCCAGTCCCTCTTATTTCCATTGCCTTCCCTCAGTTAATTATTTTTTAGTTATTTGTTTGTATTTGTTTTGTTTGTATTGCTTTGTATTTGTTTGCATGTGATCTTCCCCATTAAATTTTAAGTTCTTTGAGGGCAAGGACATTCTTTTGCCTCTTTTTGTTATTCCTATCCTAGCACAGTTCCCGGCATGTAGCAAATGCTTAATACTTTTTGATTGATCCGATGCCCTCAACAGTAATAGGAGAGTTGGGAAGAGAGGAAGGTTGTGTGAAAAAGAAAATAAATTGTTTCGAATATGTTAAATTTAAGATATTCTTCAAGATATGCAGTTCAAAGTGTCCAGTAAATAGCTGGTGATGTGGGATTGGAACTCAAAGAGAGCTATAGATATAGAGATCTGAGAATCATCTGAATAAAGATACTTGTTTCATAAGATGATTTTAAGCTGATGATCTTTGTGACATTTTTCTTCTCATTTTTCAGACTAGACTACTTTTACTAAAAAATCTATTAAGCAAACAAGGAAGCCCATTGACCCAAAAAGAGCTAGCTCAGCTAGCTAGGTGAGTAATTTTGTTTGGATTACTTGAGCATTTTTGTGAAGAAGTAGTTTTCTGTTTGATTTAAGTAAGCTTCGATAAAGAGGTGCAAATTTCTATGTTATATAAAATCTCTACGTAAATATTTCTATCTTCTGAAAAGGAATATGTTTTGTATGACCTGATAGTAATGGATCTAAATTGTTCAATTTGTATTTTTCTCCCAGGGCTCTGTTTTGGATACTCTGTTCTCTTTTTTCTCTGTAGTAGAGTCTGCACTATTTTTTTTGGTGAGGTCATCAACTCCTATGCATTCAGTTGTCATTTATAATCTATCTGTTTGTCCAGCCCTAATCTTCATCACATCTCCAAATACCTAGTTAACATCTCAAACTGGATAAGCTATACATACCTTAAAAACTGAAGTTATTATCTTTCTCTTCTTCCCCCTTCCTCCCCAAAATCTCTGTGGACATCAGCATCTCAGTCACCCAGGCTCAAACCTTGGGTGATATATTTTACACATGCGCGCACGCATGCACACACACATACACACACACACACACAGCATGCACCCATGCATATACCCTCCCTCCCTCTCTTGCCTGCATCCTCTCTGACACCGGCACCTGTTGTTGACCCTCATCTCTTTGCATTCAGACTACTTCACTATTCTTCTGCTTTGCCTCCCCTTCTTTGTCTCTCCCCACCCCTTTCCATCCTACATTCAACTGCTAAATTGTTCTTAATGCACTGTTCTTACCATGTAACCCTTTTATTCAGTAAACTCCAGTAGCTCCCTGTCCCCTCTAGGATCAAATAGAAAATTCTCTGACTTTCAAAGCCTTTCATAATTTGACTTTCCTTCTGCCTCTCTTATCTTCTTATTCCTTATTCATCCCCACATCCTTTGAGATCCTATGACATTGGTGTCTTTGCTATTCCTTGAATGTGATATTTCATGTCCTGACTTTATGGAGTGTCTCTTGTTGTCCTCTAGAATTATCTCCTCATCTAAACCTCCAAGGTTTTCTGTTTTCCTTCAAGGCCCAGCTAAAATTTCACCTTCTTCAAGAAGCCGTAACCTAGAACCCCTTACCTAGTAGTGCCTTCCTTCTGTTGACTTATCTGCAGTTTATCATGTCTAGGTTTTGTTTGTGTATAGTTATTTTCATGTAGTCATTAGGCTGAGCTTCTTTAGAACAAGGACATTTTGTTATTGTTTTTGCCTTTTTTTCCTCAGTCCTTAGCATGGTGCCTTATATGTAGTAGATGCTAAAGAAATGTTTGTTAACTTACAGACTGACTGTTAGACAAATTCAGGACTTGTTGAATGATGTCAGCTTGAAGAAGGGTATAATAACATGCTATAAGGAACTGTTCATGACTGTACTATTCAACATTTCTACCAGTGATGTGCATAAAAGAATAATTGTCAAATTCAAATGACATGTAAATGACACAAAGCTGGAAGCAATAACCCACACTTTGAATCACGTAGGATCCAAACAGAGATTAGTAGGCTAAAAAGATGGGTCAAATCTGAAAAGTTTATTTAAAAGAAATAAACTTAAAGTTCATTTTGTGAAATTCATTTGTTTGAACCTAGGTATATAATATGGGGGATGCATAAAATAACTGTCATTTCTTTTGAAAAACATCTGGAAGTTTTATTGAACCTGACAGCTTAGTGTAAGTTCTAGGTGACATAGAAGCACAAAATGCTATTGCAGTTTTGGGCTGCATTAACAGTGACCTTTATTCTACCTTGGTTAGATTATATTTAAAGTATTATATCCAGTCCTGCATACCACATTTTAGGAAGAATATTAAGTTAAAGAGATTCTTTAGAAGTCAAACCAGGGTGGTATGGAGACTAGAGATTGTGACAAAGGAGGATGGAGGATGGATTGCAGGAACTGTCAGAAAGGGGATGTAGAGAGAATGATAATCAGTTTTCAAGTATTTGAATAAATTAATTAATCAAGTAATTTGAATAAATTAATCAAGTAATTTGAATAAATTAATAATAATATTATAATAAATTAAATTTCTTTTCTGACAACCCCTCAAGTATTTGAGGGGTTGTCATTAGAAAAGAAATTTAGTAGAGGTTGCAAAGAAACAGATTTAAAGTGGGCTTAAGGAAATCTTTGAAATGACAACTATGAAGAGCATAGGAAATTCCTATCAATTAGTGCCGGGCAAAATAAGCAAAATCAAAGGAACAGTGTACATACTTTATACACTAAGGTAAAGGAAAAAAATCACTAACAGGATGCCAGACTCTGAGTAATTCAGAGAACTAATTATATTCCTTGAAAACAGATAATGAAACTTTCCTCCCCGCTTATGACAAAGGGCTACGAGATTCCTAGGGCAGAATATACATATACATATATATATATATAGTTAGATGCACTCTCTGTAACAGATGTTGATGTTTAACTGTTTTTCTTTGTTATAAGAAAGTGTTCAATGGTGGGAGTAGTGCAAGCAGAGGAACTTAGAAGAGAGTATTTCCCAAAAATGACTAATATAAAGACAAAAGGCAGTAATAAAACTTCTTCCCTGAAAAAAATGAGCTCCTCAAAAGTGAAATAAATGGTCTGGCTCTGGAAGGAGTGGTTTCTTCCTTACTCTAGAGGTACTGGAACAAAGACTGGATAACCACTTGTTGAGGAACTCATTGAGACAATTCTTCTTTAGGTCTAGATTAGAATATATGGTTAATGACATTCCTTCCAATTTTGAAAATTTATGCAAATTTCAGTAGCCTTATATGCACCTTTTTTTCCTTATATGTATGTATCATATCAATTAATCCCATTTAACTGACTATATGGTTCCTCTTCATTTCTTTTACATTAGTTTCTTGGTTCTCTGTGAAAATGTTATTTCATAAGAATATTAAAGGTTTCAATGTACAACACTCACTTTTTGAACATCTGCCATTTACTTAACTCTCCACTTTAGAATGCCACATGGTCTTTATTTTAATCGCTGAAAAGTCCTATTAGATTAACTTGCATAGATATAGATTAGATATAGATATAGATATATACCTGACAACTAGGTGAGTGACTATTGATTTTCAGTCATAGTTATAGTCTTATAGGTAAAGAGTCAAATACTGGGACAAATTGAAATTACTCCTTTTGAAAAGGTATAATGCTTATAAATGTTCATTGTACTATTTTTTGGCACAGTACATGGGGAATGAATAAGTGAATCAAATTTAAACACCTTTAGATAAAGTGAGAAGAAAATGAAATATTTTCATTTATTTTTAAACTTTTAACAAATGTAATTTATTTTTTATAGTTACATAGATAGTACCCAGTGAAACTGTTTCCATGTCCTGGTAAGTGACATATAGCAAAAGTGCTTTATTGATCTGGTTACCACACATTTTTCTTAATAGCTTTTTATAACAAACATTTTTTCCTTTCAGCCTTTGTGCTCTGAGCTGAACTTCCCTTGGATTTTCTACCAAGACATTCCCATGTAGATATACCTTTCCTAATCTTCGGGCTGTGTCCTTGTCCCTTTTCTCTAGGCTCATTATCAAAGTAGCAGTTAATTTGTGTTAATGTATCTATTGTTAATGTTCTAATGAATTGCATTGGTTGAAAGATTTCACCCTTCCCCATAAACACGAATTTCAGAAGGTAGAAAGAGATACATTAACCTAAAGTAAGGCCAATGTGGAAGATTTTTTTTTTTTTGGCAGATAGAGCTTATGATCATGCCATGTAAGCACTTATTTTTCATAGAGTGTGCCAAACTTAGCATCATTAAGATTTAGTATTTCCAATGATGTAAGTGTTCTGGTGTTTTTCTTTCCCTTTCTCCAAGAATGACTGAAGGCTACTCAGGAAGTGATTTAACAGCACTTGCAAAAGATGCAGCCCTGGGTCCCATACGAGGTAGGTAATAAACAGATATGTTCCTTTTCTATCTATTTTATTCTATCTTTGGAGAGTCATCTTGTAAATATTTTGCTGTCAAGGGTTATGGGAACCAAAAGCATTTAAAATAGGATATTTCCAATAATAGACTTTTTCTCAAGTGGAATTGCTTACAAAGATATCATTCATTCTAAGACAGAGTTTGCATTGCCATGACTAGAAAATGTGGAATAAAGTAGTTTCTAAGCAGTACCTTGTTTTTTAATTGAAAAACAAAGGGAGGCCACAAGAGGATAAAACATTAACATGAACATTCCAGTAGTAAAAAGAAACAAAGGATTCTTCTTTCTCCATTTTCTAGACTGGGAGAGATATAATCATGTTGTTCTGATAGCCATCTTTTTGACTTCCTGGCATAATTCCTTCCCCATCCAGGACACACCTATTTATTCAATTTTCCATTAGAATGTAAGCTCTTTGTCAGCAATAACTGTTCAGTATTTAATTAATGTTCATCATTCATCATGTGGATGGCAAGAGGAAACCTCCCCTCTACCTTATTGCTAACTCTAGTAATGTCTTCTGGATACTTTGATCATAACTTTCAGAGGATATGCTTTCCTATTTCTACCACTGCTTTTACTTCCATCATCAGGATTGAGTGAATTTCTTCATCCTGTGATAGAATGAGCTACCTTTGAACTAATACGCAGCCATAAGAGTACAACTGCCCTTTATTACTTCTAGACTCTTCACCTCCTCTACATGCTGAAGAGATTTTGAGACTTGAATCATGGTGCTTGACTCAGTAGTGCTAGTTTTGATTGGTGGCCTTTCCCTTCCCTATTTAATTATAGATTTCTAGTCATTTTCAGTTGCTAGAAAATGGCTTTAATTGATATGGAACAAGATTGCTTAGTACTAAGTGCTTATAAACCTTCCACTGTAGTAAACATAATTAGAATGTCAGTAGTATTCCTGTTCAGCCATATTTTTTTAAACAATTTTTTAAAAAAACAATATGACTAGTCATAGGTAAATTTATGGATAGGTTTTAGGAACTGGTCTTGTGATTACATTAGTATGTAAGTCCTCAGGGGGATTACTACCAAGCATGTGAAGACTTACTCTGGCAGAATTGCTGGATAAGAATAATTTATTGCAATGGTCATGAAGCTAGCTGAAGCAAATGCTGTGGAGTGCTTATAGAGCTTGGTCAGACATGAATGACACCAAGTGGTCATTCACTGTGTTATGGGCCATCACTATTTAGCTTGACTTTTGTCTTGCCTTTGGACTTCAATAACTCTGGATGAGAGTGAGGCTGATAGATTTGTGTCTTTCAAACTTATGAACATGTTAAGAAATTCTATCCCAACTATTCTACTCAAGTCTTGTCACAGTAGAACCAAGATCACTGGCAAAGATAAGTCATTTATAGTTTTTAAACATTTTTTTGCTATTTTGAAACAAATTAGAACAATATTTGTATGGTTGCCCATATGACTGACAAATTATAATCTCCAGAATTAATAAGAAAGGAATAACAATCTACTGTTCTTCAACATTGTGCATTCAGAGTTATTCAGCAAATTATTATTTTCAACATTTTGAAGGATTTTATGTATTGGTAAAATTATAATGTATCTTCTTATCGAACATATACTTATAAATATTCATGTATTTAATTATTCAACAGAAACCCTAGTTTCATTTCTTACAGAAAATTTTTTATATTTTGTAGAACTGAAACCAGAACAAGTGAAGAATATGTCTGCCAGTGAGGTATATTGCTTTATAATTCCCTTTATATTTAAAATAAAAAGTCAGATGACTTAATCTGAATTATTTTGTATTAGTTTTTTATCAAGTGAGGCAAAATTTGCTTTGTTTCCCTTAAGAATTACTAGAAAGTCTTTTTATGCAATAGACTTTACATAGTCAGAATATCAGCTTAGCTAATTTTAGAAAGAGTGTGCTCATGAGACAGGCTACTGATGATTTTTTTTTTCTGCCACCACAACTTTAAATAAGCAGATTACTAAAGTAAGAAAGTATTGTAGTCTGTTTTGATGGAAGAAGTACACAGAAATTTTTTGAAGCACTGAAGTAATAAAGATAGGATCCTTTCAAATTTTATTCTTTTGCATAAGGATCTCATATGAAAAACATAAATAATTGTATTTAGGAAGCTATACTTTATTATAATAGCTTGATTATGTAACTTTTCATGAACTTAACAATGATTTTTCTTTCAAAATCCCTCTGAAGTAGGTAATATGAGGAAATTAGAAGTTCAGAATTATTGACTCCAAGTCCAATACCCCTTCTACCTTCCATGCTGCCTCCTACGCTTTGTCAGTGTCCAAGTTGACCTTTATAATGATCTTTAATATTATAGGTGGGCACAAAAGTGCTTCAGCTTCTCTTATAGATGTGCCCTCACTTTAAGAAACATAAAAATTCATAGTTCATTTTATGTAGTTAATTCCCTTTGTATGTTTAAAATATTAATACAACAAGACTTTTATACAATATTTTGAAGAATGTGGTGGATAAGGTAAAATACATCTCTATTTGTAGGATTAATGGACAGAATGAATAATTTTAAGTCTTGGATATATATGCTAAAGAAAATTTTTGATAATTCTGCAAGTATTTATAAAAATGCTCTGTTCTTATTCTTTGAAATACAGATGAGAAATATTCGATTATCTGACTTCACTGAGTCCTTGAAAAAGATAAAGCGCAGTGTGAGCCCTCAAACCCTAGAAGCATATATCCGTTGGAACAAGGACTTTGGAGATACTACAGTTTAAAGAAGTACTTTTGTGAAACTGAGATTATGTTTACCTACCAAGAAGGAAAAACATTATTTGCAAGGAGCAGCTGGTTTAAACTGCTGAAATTTGGCCTAAGTTTATGGAATCTTACAGATATCACCGCTATTTGTGCACTAAACTTGAAACTGAACCAGAAAGCAAATTTGAATAAAAACATACAATGTGAATAGAACACTTTTGCTGTTTAAGGCATCCTTGCCTTGTTAGTCAGGTTTCCTTGCTGGGTACTGTAAATTAGAGCACAATAAAAAGTGATTAAGATCTTCTAGCAGTTTGATCATGGTGTGAATAATAATTTGTATATGTTGTTACAGATGAAAGTATTCCAGAGACATTGAATGGTAGAAGGCACCAGCATCTTTGGTCTTCTGTCTTCTAACCCTTTTTTTCCCCTCAAAACACATTTTTTTCCATTCCCCTATCCTGCAGTTGTCTTAACTACAACATCTAATTGGAATGCCAAATGCTGTAAGTTTATTTTATTTCTCAAAATTCAGACCAGTGTGCCAAATGAAATTTGTTCCCTATGCAACAAGAACAGGAAAGAGCATTCTCCATATTAGGTTTTTTAGTTGCATAAATCTTTAAATATATTATTAAGCACTTGGGTTCCCCCAACCTTGGATTTTTTTTCTGTTATACTGTTACCAAATAATTAATCAGTTTGATAGCAACAAAACTCCAGTAAAACTAAGTCATAACTCCTACTTTTTCTCACAACTTGTAGCCCAGTTCGTATTTGGAGTACAGTATTTTTTTTCCTCTTAGTATATTTGTAAAGACTTGGTTACATTGCTTTTCCATGGTTCTAATTTGTTTTCTCCTAGAATCAATCTATTTACAAGAGCCAATATTAACTACTGTTACACTTGTTTAGAAGGGAAGGAAAGGGGTAAGTTATTGACTAAAGAATTTCTAATTTTTTGCTTCTTTCAGACTGTTTACAGGAATACTTATAAGCCAGCAAAACTACCATCCTTATTTCTTACTAGTGATTAATCTATTCAACCAAGCTTTAAAATAAGAGGTTATTGGGTTTTTTATACATTGCATACAGTAACATTTTATAGGTTTCATGTGCTCACTTTGTATGCTAAAAGTCCTAGACCCAGCTAATCTGCTTTTTTTTTAAATATATGTAACTGTTTCATGTTTGTATAAATATGCCTGGATTTTTAATTATGAAAATGAAATTGTAGTAAATAGAAACTCTTAAATCATGATCTATTAAATATTGTAATAAAGGGAAATGGATATTTGCCCTTAGTTTACTTGTTAAAATTTTGTTTACAGCATTATCTGTGGTGCTTATATGCTATTGTTACAACTGGAGAGAATAAATTTGTAGTAAGAAGTATCATACTTGGTTTAGAAAAAAATGTCGAGAGAATATGTGTGTGTGTGTGTGTGTGTGTGTGTGTGTAGATGTGTACATGTGTACGTGTACACATATATGAGCATACATATGTTAAAAATAAGAACTCGTCCCACTAGATAAAATTTTCATAATGAAACGCTTATTCCATCAATTTTTCTAAAACATTTTCTCTTATAATCCTTTACCTAAAAGTAGATGATAAATAGTTCCTTTAGATGATAAATGGGCATTAGCTATTTGTAGCCAGACCTTAGCTATCTGTCCTGTGTTTTGGATAATATAATTATATGAATTATAAATTGAAAGAGCCAATATTTTTAACACATCAGATATTAATTTGGAATTGTTTCATTATAATATAATACACCCATTTTCTCACTAGCATAAAGAACAGATGTATTCTTATTACACAGTAATCTTAAATTTTTAAAAAAGCTTCCAAAGGAAATTTCATTTATTTTCTATAACATCATAGCATAACGTCAGCATCATTACTTAAACAATAAGTAATAGAAACTCAATCTTATATTAAGACATTTTTGGTGATTAAAGCTCATCAAATTAATTTTTACATTCTGATTGTAACTTTTAAGAGGTAATTAGCATTGGTTTCCCAGGGCAAAGAGCTCTTAGCACTTTGGAAAACAAACCAGTCATTTGAAAGGATCTTTTGCTTTCATTTTCATTTTTTAATTATTTTTTTGGTTGAACAATTTATTTTAACTTAAGTGAAGCTTAATTTTGAATTTTTAAATGTTTAATGGTAGTTTCAAGACACTAATAACCAAATATATTTTTGGATATATGGATATGGTATGGATATACCTTTTAATGTAGCTCCAACCCCATACTTTCTTGCTGTTCTTAATGATTCTTGTCTTTGTCATTCCAGTAAGTTGCAATGGGGGTGGATATGTGTTAATGGTAGGTAACACATCTACCTATGTCATACAACCATGCTTTGAGCTCCAGAAAAATGATCATGAATTCATCCCTTAAATATATATTGTAAATATTTGCATTTTACAAAAACTGTTAGGGGAAAATTGACTACCTTTGACTTTTGCTTGTTAGGTATTTCTCATTTCATTTCAGTAAGGAAAGATACAGGTTATATTTTCAGTGTTTTTGTGGCATTCAGAACGTTACTTCAGAAGGCAGTAATGGAAAGATTAAAATACAGTCAATAAATTCACCTTGAAATAATCTAAACATTTGTGACTTTACCTAATTGTTATATGTTAATTTTACATGGTTAAATATAAAGTTACATGGTTAATTTTTTTCCAGTACTTTAGACCTAAGTAATCTCAAAAAAAAAAAGAAAGAAAAGAAGAAACAGCAGCAGCTAATTCACATCTCATCTTTTTTGTATAATTTGATGGAGGTGACTGCTCTGCTGGAAATCCAAAGATTTTCTTTTTCCATAGTAGTTGACTAGGTTTCTGAAATACTTTGCATCTTAGTATTTTATTTGGTTGAGAAAATAATACATAAAGATGTAGTACATAAATTAGTTTAATACTTTTTGATTATACTCCAAATGAAATCATTTCATTTATCTGTTAAATTTATTCCCTATTTCTCAACAAAATTACGTTTTTTAAAAGTCAAATTTGATGCTGTATTATTAGATCTTTTAAAGATTAGAATATTTGAACATTTAAGATTTTGTAACTTAATAATGCCAGATAGCTTGAAGAAAACTTTCATTCATTTTTTTATATGTCTGAACACACACATATGAAAAAATTTTGAACACTGATATACGTTGGAGGTGGTGATTTTCCCTTCACTGGAGATTTTCAAGTAGAAGTTAAATGGATGTGTCAGTATTGCTGAGATGATTCTTGTTTAGGTATAGATTAGACTAGATGACCTTGCAGTTCCCATAATTCTTGAGATTCTATTAAGAAAACAATTGTTTCAGAGAAAATATACCATATTTATCCATTCTCAGACAAGAGGTCTTTCTGAAGTTACTTAGAAAGAATTTTATCATTTTGGTGAAGTCTACATTCTGACAGGCCTCTCTCATTGTTTTCTGAAAATAGATTATGTTGTTATAGGTTCTTTTATCAGAAAATCCTTTTGTGTATAGTTTTTTAAAGTAAAATTAGTTGATTATTGAGTACTTTTGACTTTTTAAGTAGGCAATACTAGGAGAGGCAGTATGGAACAACGACCATAGTCAAAGCATTGGATTTGAGCACAGGTTCTGTTATTTCTACCTTTACTATGTATGAGTTAGTTACCTTTCTACACCTCCATTTTCTCATCTATAAAATGAGTTTACATCTAAGTAGCCTTTTACCTTTGAATCTGTGGTACTGGGGACTATGTTAAGCTTTTAATTTAACTGAATTCAACAAATGTTTGCCTTCCTACTAAATAGAAAACCTCGTGTAGGCAGTGCAAGGGCTACAAAGATGATAAAGACATGATCCTTGATCTCAATATAATAGAGACAAGTAAACAAAATGCAAGGTAGCATATGGTAACTTAGACAAAGAAGACATAAACAAAATGCTTTGCAGTTGTGGGAATTAAGAAATATTTCATTGAGTAAGTGGTATATGGACTAGGCTGTGAAGAATAGGAAGGATTTTGGCAAGCACATGGATAAAAGGATGAAGCTTTCCAGGTGAGTCAACAGTCAACCACTGTTACGTACCAAGCACTGTGTTAAGCACTGAGGCTACAAAAATAAGCAAAAGGACAGTTTCTGTCCTCGAGGAGCTTACATTCCAATGGAGGGGGTGACAAACCATAAAAAGGAGTTGGAAAAATAGGGGCAGGAAGGAAGCTACCTCCCCATGGTATAGTGGTAAAGTCCAGAGAAGAATACAGTATGTCTGATATGAGCCCTTCCTCAAAATGGATATTCTGGGAGAAAATAATGGGAGAAGAGGAATATGGGTATAGAAAGATGTTCCAAAGTCAGAGGGAAGTAGAAGCACCATGGTCAAGTCTGGACAGTTAGAAGTAGAGCCAAGAAATGACTGATAACAGTGTAGACAACCCCTAACCCGTGTTAGTAAAAGTGTGTTACTGTAGATAATCCTCAGATCGCTTCATTGATATTTGACAAATTGTCTGTTCTCTCCTAGCCGTATATTTATGTTTTGAAAACTCTTTCATTTAGGTTAATACCAAAATTAATTTGTCTCCACTGAGCATATATTCTTATAATAAATATAGGAAGCACAAAAAGATTTTGGAAATCAGAGGCAAACCAGTGTTGCATGGAAGATTTGATGTAAACTAGATAATTTAGGGGACTATAAGATATTTTATTTATTTAATTCAATACTAAAATTAGTTTAATAAGTGACTTATTAAATGTTTAATTTAATTCACTAATTATATTCACCGAAAGTCTGCAAAGTACTTTGTGCTAGGTACTATATTGCAAAGATAGAGGTTACATAGACCTTGTTTTCACTGAACCTACAATCAAACAGGAGTAAAATGGCATATCCAAATAACAATACTACAAAGGAGAATATAAATGTAAGAGAGATTTCCAGGATATGTGTAAAGTATGAAAAATCTAAGGAAGAAGGATGGATCTCTGTCACAGAGCTGGGGGAGGGGAAGAAAGGGAAGCAGGTCAGGAAAGATGTCATGAAGGAGAGAGATAGCCCCCAAGTTGCCCTTTAATCTTTTTACACCAGTTACATGTCAAAACAATTTTTAGCATTTATTTTTACAAGATTTTGAGTTCCAAATTTTTTTTCCCTCTTTCCCTTTCCCTTTCCTGAAAATGGTAGGCAATTTAATATAGGTTAGATAGGTTAATACAGATGAATATCTGGTCACTGGATTCAGATGGCTCTGGAGAACTGAAGCTGGTGACCTGCACATAATAAACACTCACTCAAAACAAAAGTCAAGTGCAAGTCATGTCATCATTTCTCTGATGGCATGGTCTTCTTTGGCAGCGAAGCACAAACACATTCAATATAAGTTATATATGTGCTGTCACGTAAAACATTTCATATTAATCACAGTTGTGAAAGAAGAAACATCAAAAGGAAAAAAAAAGTCACAAAAATGGTGAAGTAAGTGGAAAAGTATGCTTCAGTCTGCATTCAGAGTCCATCAGTTCTTTTATCTGGATGTGGATAGCATTTCCCTTCATGAGTCCTTTGTACTTGTCTTAGATCATTGTGTTTCTGAGAAGAGCTGAGTCATTCATAGTTGATCATCACACAGTGTTGCTGATACTGAGTACTATGTTTTCCTGGTTCTGCTCATTTCACTTTGCATCAGGTCATACAAGTCTTTCTAGGTTTTTCTGAAATCTGTATGTTTATCATTTCTTATTACAGAATAGTATTCCATTACATTCATATACCACAATTTGTTTAGCTATTTCCAATTAATGGGCAGCCCCTCAATTTCCAATATTTTGCCACCACTAAAAGGACTGCTATAAATATTTTTATACGTGTGGGTCCTTTTCCCTTTTTTATGATCTCTCAAAATTTCATACCTTTTAGTAGTATTGCTAGATCAAAGGGTACGTATACTTTGGTTGCCCTTTCATCATAGTTCTAAATTGTTCTCCATGGTGGCTGATCAGTTTCCAGCTTCACCAACAGTGCATTAGTGTCCTGATTTTGCCACATCGTCTCCAACATGTATCCTTTTCCTTATATTTTGCCATTGTGATGGATGTGAATAGTACTTCAGTGTTACTTAGTATGCATTTAATCAAAAGTGATTTAGAACACTTCATATGCCTGTAGGTAGCTTTAATTGCTTCATCTGAAAATTGCCTGTTTATTTTCTTTGACTATTTATCAATTGGGGAATGGTTTGTATTCTTTTTAAGTTTGACTCAGTTGAGTTGCTTCTTCAAAAGAAAGACTAAAATGGATACAGATAGGGATATTCTTATAGAAGAAGGGAAAATGATGTGAGTAAAAGCAGGAAGACAAAAGAAAGTAAGATTAAAGTGGAATTCAATTTGGGATATTGGAAGAAATATGCAAGACGCTGGAAAATTAAGTTGGAGCCTGCTTTTGGCATCTTTGAAAGCCAGTTTCCTTGGCAGGCAGTGGGAAACCATGAAAAACTTAAGAGTAGAAGGATCATGTTCTTTGGAAAGATGATTAATGAATGTGGATGCAGCATACTGTAGTGGATAGAGTATTATACTTGGAGTCAGGAAAACCAGGGTTCAAATCCCACATCAGATGCTTACTAGCTTCGTGACTCTGAGCAAAGCTAGACTTCAAGTTCTCCAGAGTTTTGGTTTCCTCATCCATAAAATTAAGGGTTTGAACTTGACCTCTAACATTCCTTCTAACTCTGTGTCATCTTTTGATTACTCCAGTAGTAGAGAAAGGAATGGAATGGTTGACTTTATAAAGCAAGGATCAGCAAATAAAGGCTTGGTGCCTGTGGCCTGTGAACTAAAAATGATTTTTACATTTTAAGTAGTTGAAAAAAAAAGCTTATTTTAAAAAGAATATTTTGTGACATGAAAACTATATGAAAATCAAAATTTCAGCATCCCTAAAAATGTTATTGGACTACAGCTGTGCTCATTGTTTATATATTGTCTGTGGTTACCATCACACTACTGTGGCTGAAGGGAGTCAAGAGACATAGACCAGATATGGTACTCCTTCCTTCATACCACTACTCTGGGCGCTCCAAATTGCAGTGATGTGATTATAATGACAACATTTTGAGTGCCATGTGTACTGCCACGATGGTTTTTTTTTAATTACTAGTGTATTCCTACAATGTCAAAACTAGAAGAGAAAAATGTTTTATTATGACTTTCTGAGGCTGAAATCTTTCTGAACGAAAAGAACTGCCCTCAGTCACTATTATGGGAGACTGAATGACTAGAAAGTAATTTTTGGTGCAGGTTAGTGAATTCAGCATAAAATTACAAAGCAAAACAGTGTTTTTATGCAAAACTTGTACTGGGGTAAAGTCACTAATGTTGTTTGAATCACAAGTAACATCACACTGCTTTATACACTTTCCATGCTGTCAAAACGTAAAAGAAAAAGCAAGATCTCCATTTCCACATGAATTTGCAGTGGATGTACTTTTTATTCCAGTAGTATTTTGTCAGACCTTGATAGAAATACAAAAGTAATTTCCTTATTTCAAAATCCACTTAATTGCTATTCAGGAGCTTCCACCTGACCTTCACTTGTGATTAATTTACAATGTAATGACATGCCAAAAGGCAAAAATTGAGGAGAATCTGATAGAATTCCATAAATGCCTTACAAGTGAATTTATTCAATTAAAATCATACGCTGAGACTGATGCCAGCATTTGGCAGTATCTGTGTGGAAAGACATTTTCAAAGATGAAATATGTAAAATTTCATCACATATCAGCATTAACAGATGAACATTTGTAGCTGTTTTTGATGATAGGAAACACTAACTTTGAACCCCTATTAAAATATCCTCAAGAAAGAATTCTACTTTTCTCAGTAGCCCTGCTTTACAAAAACATTGTATTTCATTATTATTAGTATCATATTTTGAATTGAGAAAAGGACTGGAAAAATTCCTTCAAGGAGCTTGCTCTTACTCTAAGAAAAATGTGTTTCAGATTGAATAGAAGGAAAATCAATATGTACCATATTAGTAAAATCTCCCAGGCTTTTCTAGGGAGGCAGTAGAAAGAAAGGCAGTCTAAAATTATTAACATCCCACGTATTTGCAATTAGCAATGGTTTATCCATGGGAATTAAGTGTATATTAAGCAGTGGTTATATATTTAAGAATCTATTATTTGTCAGAGCATTCTCTCCACTGATATATTCCACTCCCTTCATAATTGGGTAGATATTTTTTAAGACTTGCTGTGATGAAAATATGGAGGAGGGGATGACATGTACAAATTATAATATTAATAATATATCACTGTACAGCCAAATGGGGGTAAGTTTCTCTGAATTTAGTGAAGCTGGTCCTTAGCAAAATGTAGTAGACTGTGGGCCATCTTTGAAGCCTAATTTCCAGAAAAGTTTCCAACCTGCCAAAGTTTGTGCTATATTGGCATAGCTCCTAAGAACCTTGGGTCACTTCCATGTGATGGTCAACAGGCAATTATTGAGTCCTTACCATTTACTGTACACTGTGCAAAATACTGGGAATAAAAAGACAAAAGTTAGACTGCCTTTCCTCAAAGGACTTAAATTCTTATGGTGTAGACATCCTGATGAGACTGAAGGCAAATTTTAGTAGAACATAGAATACACATACTTAGCTATAGAGGAGCAGCTTTGCCTGAAGGGTATGTATTAAACACACTTCAAAACAGCAGTTATCTATTTTTTAAGTCAAAATTACATATCTACCAGCCTGAGATATCAATCCCTAATTTCCCATAATTAATCTATTTAAAATAAATGACAACCACTAAAATTTTAGGATATCTTTATAAGCCAAAAAACATACAAAAGTGTTATTCTAAACCACAGCCAAATGATATTTTTTGGTTACAGTGTAACTGACAGTTTACTTGAAAAATCACAGCAAGTTTCATCTGCATGAGTATGTAATGTGATGAAATTGTCATGTTTATCTAATCATTGAGCTTGTTAACATTGTGAATACATCAACATGTACTGTTGGAGGGACTGTCAGTAATTCTATAATCTCAAAATTCCTTCTTTCAATGAAATGGACTACAATACATCCGTGACTGCCTATTCTATGTGATTCTTGTCCATGACCTCTAATTTTGCCACAGGGGATCCATACAACATGCTTGGTCTTCCTCAATTTCTTTTGACACTATAAAAATATCAATGGAACACACATTATTCCTTGCTTTCTCCACTAACTAGTGCATCATATTTCAAATCACTTGCTTCTTTGACTGCTTGTTTTTAATTCCTTGTTTAGAATGTGTTGTAGCCTGCTTATGCCTCATAAACAACTCTCTGTTGCGTTTTGTGTGGTCCTCAGGTTCAGTAGAACAATAGTGTTCTACGACTTGCAGTCATACAACACAAGTAGAATAGTGGTATTAAAAAAAGATGGGCCTTTGTTTCATGTAATAGTTTGTGGTCATTAAGAGAAATATGGAATTTCCCAAAAGTAATACTGTTCAGGTCTTGGCCCAAGGTTTGGCCAAGTTTATACATGTGACAGATAAACTCCACAAATTATCTAGTTGCATATTGTAGTATGAAAAATAGGCATTCTTCATGCAGCTGGTTTTTCCTGTGGGCATACTTAAAGTCAGTGCTTTTGATTATGGATATCAACAAGGAGACTCTACAGTGTTCTAGGGCTTGATACAATTGGTATAATGTGATTTTTCAGATGAAAGCACCTAGAGTACCTTATCAACTATGAGCCTAGAACTTGGCTGTAACAGTGATGAAGCATCTTTTGCAAGCAAACAATCTCCTTGCTTTATGCCTTATGATCAAAGGATGATCAAACAAACATATATCTCTCAAAGAATCTTAAATAGTTAAGATTTATATATAGGATACAGCTTGTAAGAGGAAAGGTATTTTCATGTACATAATAAAAACTAAATACAGTAGGATTCTGTATTTTTGACATTTTTCAGGGAATTCCATGATGATAAGAATGTAATCTAAATATTGCCTATTCCCTTCAAAGAACCTTAGGGAGATGGCCTTGATGCATATGTAGAATTCTCATAAAATTTTTCCAGAGATGGGAAAATAGGCATTCGGGTTGGTATAGTCACCTTTTTTGGAGAGTAATAAAGGGAGATTTTCTTCCAATATGTTTAGTATCTTGCTCTCCACTGTGATACCTTTAAAATCGATCTCGCAGTGCTTTCAAAATTGTGTGGCCTCTGGTATGGACCTCTTCTGTACATACATGATCCAGGTCTAGCTGCTTTTCTTATCGTTGTTCTTTTAAATGTTATTTTTTACCTCAGTAAGTCCATCTGGAATTAACCCAGTTGTAGTACCTTTGCTGTCCTTGATAAAAATTTGTCATAAAAAACTTTGCTAACATTTTCCCTTTTCTAATTTACCTAATGAACTCCTGAGGTTCAGTTCTCAAATAAAAACCCTTCTTTTACTGGAAGCCTTTCACTACCCCCTGTTAGTTCTAGTGTTTTCCCTGTTAATTACTTCCCAGTTATCCTGAATATAGCTTGTTTCACATATATTTGGTTTCATATTGTCTTCCCCATTAGATTGTAAGCTCCTTGAGAGCAGGGACTCCATTTTGCCTCTTTTTGTATCCCCAGTGCTTAGCACAATGCTTCCCATACCGTAGATGCTTAATAAATACTGACTGACTAGTTTTCCATATCTTACCTGTTGTCCCTCCATTTTCATTCTTAAATATTCTTTGAATGACTTTTCTAAATGGGGTTCTTGGCAAACTTTATTAAGAATGGTTTTTACCTTCACTATTTCTCAGTTGTTGTTTTTATGAGACAATACTGTTCATTACCTTTCATCATCTTTCTGTGTAAGATTTAGCAAATGTTTATATTCGGAATCAGTGGTGCTCTTCCCTACCAACATCTCTATTTTCAGCAAATGAAGTGTTTGCTGACTTGGGCAGTTTTTAGTAACCTTAGTTCTTTTCATTACTGGCAATTGACTTATATCAGTTAAACTTATAACTGAAATTGTGATAATCTGTGTTGATGTTCTTTCTTCCCTCCAAATTCCATTTTCCTTGTCTATTGTGATAGGATCATTATCTACCAGAGATATTCTTTCTTCTTCACCCTCCCCAGTCCCATCTCATGTAGATTACGTTAATTCTTTCTCCAAAACTTAAAGAATCTAAAGATTTGGTTGCTCCAGGAGGCTCAAGATCAAGCCAAGTCTTAGTTGATGCAACTTCTGGTGGTCTCTAGTCACATAGATGTAAACTTTCTGTTTACCTACGGGGATTTAAAAGGTCCACTTCCATGGAGTCTGGGCCTATCAGACTCGGGGGAAGAGGAGAACATAACCCAGGGTCACATGCATCATAACTGTAGACCTTCAGATCAGATGCATTTCCATATGAAACTACAGGATGAGGTGAGGCAAGAAGGAATCTGTTTATACAGACTAAATGTCCACTATCTTTGTTCAATATCCATTCATGCTTTGGATAAAACTTATGCTCCTTATGCTAACTGTTGAATGACCTAAGAGTATCTTATTTCATTCTAGTACCAAGCCTAAACTTTAATAATTTTATTGCTGGTCTTTTCTCTAGAAAGTTGATAGTCTGACTATACAAAGACATCTGAATAAGTAACGATTCCTATATCATTAATGAATTATTTCCTGTCAACAAAAAAAGCAGTTTCATTTTTTGTGATGTTATTCAGTGTTTTCTATGCTTAGCACTATATGATTTTCTCAGTAAGGATTTATTAAGCACTCTGTGTACCAGACATGTATGACATTTCTTGAGTCTTTCACCTTATTTTATTCCTGAATGATATTTTCCAACATTTTTCCATCCAGCTTATTTGTACCTTTGCATTAAGGTTATCAAATATCAAAGTATATGTCACATTAATTTTAAAGGCACAAGTCTTACTGAGTTTTTAGAATTCATTTTCTTCTTCTTCCTCTATAACAGATGCTGTTATGCAAGTTACAGTTATTTTTATGCTAGTCCTGTAAATACTAAGGAGTACTGTGATAAAAACTGAATAAATGGTCCGTGAAATCATGTTTCTGTCTTTGGATAAACAATGAAAACTAACTCTAAAAAATGCTTTGTTTCCCCCTTCAAGAACTTATGAGCCATCCTTCATTTTAGTAGCAACTTTCTAATGTCTTGTGTCATTTATATTGAAAATATCAAAATTAGAGGAACTTCCAGTGCCAAAATGGTAGAATGAGGAAGAAACTCTTTGAAGCTCTCCCAAATTCTCCTCCAACCTAGAAAAACTGCCTCAGAATTGATCTAGGAGAAGGGAAGCAGCTTACCAACACAGCAGGAAAGGTCTGTCTCACTGGAGTGAGAGGGGAGCAGCAGCAGGTGGCCTCACAGCAGGGGACCTGCAGCAGAGCTCCAAGCCTGAGGCAGTCCACCAGAGACATCTTGCCCTCCTCCAAACCATGGACAAATGAGCAGTCTATGCAACACAGCAAGGCCCCACCCCCACAACCTCACCCTCAGCACAAGTCACCAGTGAAACCTTAACCCCACTGCAGACTATTAATGAAGTCCCATCCTGAGCTGTCCAACAGCAAGACCCCATCCTTGGGGCCCCTTAGTAGAGAGAGTCTCTGTTTCCATAGCAACCCAGCAGCTGGGACCCTCCGCTGAGACAGACCAGAAACAATATCCCTCCTCCAGGGTCAGTCTCCAGAAAAACTTGTTAAAATAGCAACCCAACAGCTGCCCTCGGGCAGGCCAACAGCTAAATCCCACAGCCAGAGGAGGCCAAAAGGAAGACTCTACACCTCTCCCACCTGCCCGCAACCGTACAAGCCAGAAGGGTAACCCACCCTCCAGTGAAAGCAAGCAGCTGAACCTTGAAGCCCAGTGAAAACCAGCAGTAAGATCCTTAGCCCCAGCACAAAAAGCTTGGGACAGTGTAGGACCAGAGCCAAACTCTCACATGAAAATGCTGAGTCACACACACACACACACACACACACACACACAAAAACAAAACAGGAAAATGAGCAAAAAAAAAAAAGAAAAGGAACTTGACAATAGAAAGTTAGTATGGTGACAGGGAGGATTAAGGCATAAACTTAGAAGAGGACAATAGTGTCAACATGGCTACATGTGAAGCCTCAAAGAAAAATGTAATTTGGGCTCAGACCCAAAAAGAATTCCTGGAACAGCTTTAAAAAGGATGCTAAAAAGCAAATTAGATAAATAGAAAAAAAAACTGGAAAAAGAAATGAGTAATGCAAAAGAATCATGGGGGAGGGGGTAAGTCAATAGCATGGGAAAAGATACACAAAATTTTACTGAGGAAAATAACACCCTGAAAAATGGAAGTGGCTAAATGGAAAAGGAAGTACAAAAGCTCATTGAAGAAAATAATTCCTGCTCTCATGATGGAAAATGCTATCCATATCCAGAGAAAGAGCTCTGGAGTCTGAATACAGATTGAAGCATACTAGTTTCTGTTTTTTGTTTTTTATTTCTCATGGAATTTCTCTTTTGTTCTGATTCTTCTTTCACAATATGACTAATATGGAAATATGTTTAATATGACTGTACATGTATAGCCTATATGAGATTACGTGTCATTTGGGGGAGTAGGGAGAGAAAGGAGAGGGGAAAATTTACAACTCAAAATCCTATAAAAGTGAATGTTGGAAAGTAAAAATAAATTTTAAAAAAGGGGAATGATGAAGAAAAAATAATTCCTTAAAAACTGAATGAGGGGGGTGGAGGCAAGATTGCGGAGTAGAAAGACTCACATATGCTAGCTACGAACGCACAGCCCATGGATTTCCTCTAAAAAGAACTCCCAACAAATTCTGGAACAGTAGAAGCTGCGCAGCAACACAGTAAAGGAGATTTCCGTTCCATAGAGTCCTCAAAAACTGATCCCAAATGTCCATGGCGCCCTGGACAGGAGCAGAGCTCTCCCCTGCCCTGGCCGCGCAGCTCCGAGAGGAGTGAGCAGATCCGAGCAGGCTTCAGGGACCGAATCTCCACCGGCCGCAAAGGTCCCTCCACCCACAGACGCACAGGTCAGTGAGAGAGATGAGCTGAGAGGGGAGCGGGGTGTCTCCATGACTCGGGCCTCCTCAGGAGGCAGTGGCTGCAGCGGCAGAGGCAGCAGGCGGCTAGAGGCTCCCAGAGCAGGCAGGAGCTCAGCAGTAGCTCCATTACAGAAGGTCTCTACATAAACCCCCTGAGGGAACTGAGTCTGCGAGGCGGCCCTGCCTCCATCCGAGAACCTGATTTAATGTTATCCTGAATAGCAGCCAGGCCAGCCTCTGAAAGCCCTGAGGCTGGGGAGCAGCATTTGAATCTCAGACCCCAAGCATTAGCTGGGCAGATCTAGGTGGGGGTGGACAGGAATCTCAGAAGTCAAGTAACTGGCTGGGAAAATGCCCAGAAAAGGGAAAAAAACTAAGACCATAGAAAGTTATTTTCTTGGTGAAAAGATATTAGCTCCTTTCTTTTCTGAGGAGGAAGAACAATGCTTACCATCATGTAAAGACATAGGAGTCAAGGCCTCT
>CM053769.1:259548174-259581402 GCA_028658325.1 Potorous gilbertii | reverse complement strand
TATTAGTGATTTTGAACCTTCATTCAAATGGTAGAAATTTATTTTTTAAAAGAAAAACAAGCTGTATGTTATAGAAATTGACAGTTTTTGCATATAGTTCTTTTTTCTGTTTTGCTAACTTGGTTAAGTTTGGAATTTTAAAAACAAAGTCAAAATTTTTTTCTTTCTAAATACATCCTAATCATAAGGGATGAATACTTCTGTTGCATATCATACGAGTATTTCTGTTTAAAATAGCTAGCAGAAGGATTCATAATTTTAGTAACATGGCAAGTAGAAAGGATATACCACTATAGACTTTTTATATTTCTGGTAAAGTAATACAGTCCTTTTGATCCAAAGTTTTGGTGTTTGTTTCTTTGTTTTGTTTTTGCAAATAAGCTCAAATTTTTCATTCACAGTCCTGGAAGATCTTACTTTTTGGTGCTATAAACTTACTATGTACTGGATTCCTACTTATGTGGTGCAGTTCTACTAACAGTATAGGTATGTTACCATTTTTACTTATAGAGAGCTTTATTAATTGCATTTAGTTTTCCGATTTTAAATAAAAGTGTTACTTAATTTATACTCTAGGTGTATTCCCGAAATGTGTCTAAATTTAATTTTTGTGAATTAAATAACATTTTACATGTACTTTAGGCATGTAATATTTATAGGAAACTTGATAAATACCTCCTTTTTAAAGCTAAAAACGTTTTGAAAATATGATTAATCCCTTTTTATGTTTAATTTTTAGATATATTTTCTCAAAGCAGAGAATACTTGTGACATTTTGTATTAATGATCTATTACTCTTATAGCAGTGTTTTTCTCTGACTTATAGTATCATTTTCCACAGATATATAGGAAAGCTGTGTCACCTAGAACAAAATAAAGTAGATCTTTAGGAATTAATTTAATATAATTAGACTTTTCAGTTTAAATGTATGAATAAAGCCTAATTCTTTTTTTCTATCTACCTTAATCCAGTAATTATATAATTGTCAGAAATAAATATAAACAGCTGAATGGTAAAATTATGATAACTTGTTAATCAGATGTTCTCCAGCTAGTTAATTCTTAACAGTTGTTGCAATAACATTTCTTTTCTCCCTCTTCCCCTTTTTTTCCTGCAGCTTTAACTGCCTATACATATCTGACAATCTTTGATCTTTTCAGGTAGGTTTTTAAAAATAAAATTGTTACTGCTTTTATAGAATTACTTCTTATTGTTAAAAGACAAAAGGGATTTTTCCTTTTTAGAAAAAGAAAGTGGGTTTTGAAGTATGATCAATTGAATGACATTCTGCTGCTTTACATATGCCCTCAAGAAGGTCATTAATAAAAAGAAAAGTCTCATTTACACCAAAATGTTTATGGCAGCCCTTTTGGTGTTAGTAAAGAATGGGGGTGGGGGGTTGGAGAAGTAAATGCTTATTGTTTGAGGAATAGCTAGACAAGGTGTGGTTCATGAATGTGATAGAATGTTACTGTGCTGTAAAAAATACATGTGACATACTGAGAATCGTGAGAAATTTATGTAACTAAGGTAAAGTGAAGACAATCGGTAAAACAGTATATACAATTATTACAACTATGTAAATGGAAAGGTGAATAACACAAACAAAAGCTGATTGCTGTGAAATTGTAAAGACCGTGCTTGGCCCCGAAAACAACTTATGATAAGTCACCTCCTTCTCTTTGCAGTGTTAGATGACTATGAATAGGAAATACTGAAAATGTCAGCCTTTTTACGTATGTTGGTTATGGTAATTTTGCTGAAAACATTTTTTTCTCTTTTTTATTCTTTGATATGAGGAATGACTCTAGGAAGAGAAATTAGATAACATAAAAATAAAAACTATCAAATAAAAAAATATTAAAAAGAAATGTAATCAGGGTGAAATAATCTTAGTTGTGAAAGTTAAATAGAAAAGAAATAAGATTTTTAACTTTCAAAGGAATTTTTCAAAATTCCTTTAAAAACCTCTGTCATAATGTACTTCTAAGATAGGAGACTTACTTTTAAATTCAGTAAATATTTGTCAGATACTTACCAGATGGAAAGCACAGTACTAGGTGCATGTAGGTGCATGAGATGTGTGTGGAGGGAATACAAAAATAAATTTTAAAAGAGCCCACCTCTTGGGAATTTTGCAGTTTAGTAGGAGTTGATTTGAACTGAAAGCTTCTCAAATTATCTGACATCAGTGTAAATAAAATATAATTCTGACTTAAGAGAAAGAGCAACTGTAGTACCCTAAAAATGCAGCAATGTGCTTGAAAAAAATGGAATGGCAATATAAGGCAACTCGTTAATGAAAGCGTAACTTAACTTATGCCGATCTAACAGGGTAGTATCAGGTATCCAATAACCAAATGGCTAGTAGTTTTAAATATGCCATTTTTAAAAGAGGAATCACAAATAGTAAATGTTTGGAAAAATATTCAGTCTCACTAATAATAGATAAATTTTGGCAATAAATAATAAATGATTAAGGAAATTAAAATAAGGTTGAGATTTTAATTCTCATATCTTAAAACTAGTAAAAATAATAAAAAATCTAGTATTTATGGGTCTCTCATGAAATACGGGTACATTCATACCTTCATGTGCTGTCTTTTTTGAAAACAGTCAGGCAGTAAGAAGCGAGTCGTAAAACTAGCCTTATCCTTCAATTTACTAATCCCAGTATTGGAAAATTCATCAGTGATTTCACTGATAGAGGTATTCTCCCTTCTGATCCCAAAACTCAAGACTCCCACACTGTAGCACACGATACTCGTGGTGACTGGTATTCCGGCTTTGAGGTTCAGGAATGTATAGTAGAGAAATAATGTTCTAATAAGAATCATTATTATTTTGAAGGCAGTATTTACAACAATTGTCAGTTAATTGGCAGCTGAAATTGGGCAAATATACAATCACAACCTTGAAATTTTATATCCATGTTAATCATAGAAATATAATATGTCATATTCAAGAAATTCTTGATATCATCACCTTCATTAATTTCTAAGATCTCTCCCTCCCTCCCTCCCCTACCCAGAACGCTAGCCATTTATTCATACAGCAAAAGAAAAAAAAAACAGGTCAAAATTAAAACATCTGCCTGATAGTCTATGCAGTATTACACAACCAATGATACTCCTTCCTCCCCTCCGCAGCCCCCTACAAGGAAGGGAGGTGCATTTTCTCAATACTTCTCCAGGGCCAGGTTTGGTTGGTTTCGTTTCTTAAAAATTCTTTGCATTTATAATGTCCATAGTTTTCCCACTTCTGCTTATTTCACTTGTCAGTTCATATAAATCTTTCCATGTTTCTCTAAATTCTTCATTTATGTTACTTACGGCTCAGTAATATTCCATAATATTTTATCCATATATCACAATTTGCTTAGTCGTTTCTCGGTTACTAGTCACCTATTTTGTTTTTCATTCTTTGCTAGAAAGAACAAAAAGTGCTATTATTTATATTTTTTATATATAGGAAAGGTCCTTCCTTTGAGTATTTGACCTACTTTGTATTTTGCCTAGCAGTGGGATCTTTGGGTCAAAGGTATGGACAGATTAACTGTTTCTTTTTTGCATAGTTCCAAATTATTTTCTAGAATGTTTGGACTAATTCATAGTTCTACCAGTAGTGTAGTAGTGTTCCTGACTTCCTACCAACCTTTGGCCACCAATATTAATTATTTCTGTTTCTTATCAGTTTTGGTAACTTGTTGTCATCCAGGTGAAATCCCATTTGCTTTATTTGTATTTTCTTATTAGTGATTTGGAGCATTTCTTTAAACATTTGCATTTCTTTTTTCGAGAATTCTTTGATCTTATCTTTTGATCAGTTAATTCTTGATTAGGGACTCTTGGTCTTATATAATTGTATTAATTCTCTATCTTTTTCGGCTATCAGACCTTTATCAGAGATATTTGATATAAAGATAATTTAACAAAATAAAATCTGAAAAAAAAATGTTTCCTTCACCCCCCCCCTTCTGATTTTGGCAGTAGTTTATTACTAATAATTGAACAGAAAAAAGGCTAATTTTTATAAAGATGTAGGCATATTCTTTATGATAGTGAACAAAAAATAAAAATAAACCAAAATTCCTAACATTGATAAAATGGTTTACACTAACTTTTGGTATATCAGTGCAATGCAATATTTTGTTACTGTAAAGCATGACAAAAACAAAGTTTGGTTTGTCCAGAAATATGGAAATACCTACAGTGCAAGGTAAAAAAACAGGATTGTTGTAATGCTGAATATAGCTATATAACATGCCAAATAAATTATTTACACTGTCCCTAAGTATAGCAAAAATATACCCAATTTAAAAACACATGTCTTAATCGTGAATATATAGTTGTAGAAATTCACCTAACTGATCAGAACTTAAGAAAATTGTTGAGAATCCTCCAAAAACAATCACATCAACAACATTATATTGGAGGAAGGTCAGTAGTAACTTGGGCAGTTAGTTGGTGCAGTGCATAGAGTGTTGAACTGAGATCAGAAAGACTTAACTCTCTGAGTTCAAATCCAGACATTAGGTTAAATGAGGTGATCCTGGGCAAATCACTAATCCTGTTTGCCTTATTTTCTCATCTATGAAAGGAGGTGGAGAAGGAAATAGCAAACCACTCCAGTATCTTTGCCAAGAAAACCCCAAATGGCACCCTAAAGAGTTGGATTGTTAAATTCCTTTTGCTGAATAGAGCTGATTAGAATAAATAAAACTGTTCTCACCAAAAAAAAAGCAGTTTTCAACTGAAAAAAATTTTGGACAAAGTACATACTAGTACTCAGTTTAAAAAATCATTAAAGGAATCAGTACATTTTTCTCGCCTTTTAGAATATTATTACTTTACCTTTGAAGATAATATTTATTCCATTTCCTCCCATCAGTAGTTTTTTCCAGCCCAACATGGTAGTTGATTCACACTCATTCTTGGTTGACTGAAAGAGTCTGATTATTTTGGTGATGAATAAAAATGTTGCATATCCTGTTGATGAAGAAGTTATAATTTTTTACTGGTCCCCAAACTCCAAGTCCATTATAGCTCTAAGTCTGACGTTGCAAAGTGATTGATACTTTCCTACATACAGTTCACAGGAAATTATTACCAAAATCTCCAGTATACCAGAACAAAATATTGTTTTCCTCATTGATCCAGTTGTAAATTCCTTGACAGGTTAAAGCCTCCTTAGGGGTGCCACTTTCATATAAATAATAATCATCCTCTTTTGGTGTCCATAGCCTTTCTTTATCTACCCTGCCCCCTTTTACTTTTCTTATATCTTACTCTGAGATCCAGTGACCTTAGCCTCCTGGCTGTTCCTTCAACAAGACACTTCATCTCCCAACTCTGAGAATTTTCACTGGCTTGTCTTTCAGGCCTGGAATTTTCCCCTGTCTCTTAATCTCTTGGCTTCCTTCAAGTTTCAGCTAAAATCTCACCTTTGGAAGTCTTTCGTGATTCATCTTAAGTATAGTGACTTGCCTCTGTTGATCAGCTCCAGTTTATTCTGTACGTCCCCTGTTTGTACCTAATTATTTGCATATTGTCTCCCCCTTTAGACTAAGAGCTCCATGAGAACAGAAGCTGTCTTTTACCGGTCTCTGTATCCCTAGCACTTACTTAGCACACAGTGCCTGACACATTACTGGTGCTTAATAAATGTTTATTGACTTTCTGGGACATAAGCTTAATTAACATGGACCTGTACAGGAGTGAAAGCCCCCCATTCTGTCAGACCAGTCACTCAAAGAAAACTTTTCCCAGGAATTTGGTTGAAGGATAAGAATTAAACTTCGGAGCTAAGAAGAAAGATAACAACATGAGTATAGTGCCTGTGAGATTGATGGCCTAGGACTTGTTTATAGCACCCTGCTATTCAGGGGATGGAACAAATTATGCATGTATTATATTCCTTTTGCAGAATGCTAATATAAATAAGTGTGCATGTGCTAACTTTTAAGAATTGTTTTCATTATTGAGCATGTCAATAAAAGATACTGTTTTGTTATTTTTTCCATATCTTAGTAATGTGAATGTCATTTACGAGATAAAATGTGGTTTAATTAAAAAACTGAGTTAAAGATTTAAACATCACTTCCATCTAAATGACTCTGTAAAATGTTATAATCTTGTGGAAATCATCTGCTTAGTTTCTCTATAACTTGCCAGCAGTTTTTATTTGGTACTTGAAAGTTATCCAACAAAGATCTGAGCACACATTTCCAAATAAAATAATCTATAATCCTGTTAGAAGTGCTTGTTACAAATTTACTATGGGCAATCACAAGTATCCTGTAGAAATTTGTTAATTGTGAGCTTTTTAAAATGTAGCTCTTTAGCTTGAATCAGCTAACGTCTGATTAAAGTATTTTCACTTTTTTAATTCAGTTTAGTGACATGTCTGATAAGCTACTGGGTAATGGTGAGGAAACCTAGCCCAGTCTACTCGTTTGGGTAAGTTTGAATATTATCTTCTACTAAGTGGTTTGTTATAAAATAAAACAAATACAATAAGTACTTTAAAAAGATAATTTCTTGAAGATAAATGCTATAAATTTAGAAGACTAGGGGAAAAAATAAGGAATAAAATAATTTTTGATGGAGATAATAGAATGATTTTTCTAAGAACTTGAAATTATGAAAAGTAAATTATATGAAAAAGGAGTAAATCTATATCTTGACCCTGGTCACTTTGCCATTCCTCATCAGCTTCAGGCATTTTCACTGGCTCTCATGCTTGTAATGTTCTCCTTCCTCATCTATACCTTCTGGCTTCTTTGAAGTCCATGCTAAAAGCCCACCTTCTACAAAATAGCCTTTCCCAATCCCTCCTAATTCTGTTTCCATCTCTCTGTTAATCATTTCGTATTTATCCTGCATATCACTTGTTTTACATAGTTGTTTGCATGTTATCTTCCCCATTAGATTGTACACTCCTCCAGGGCAGGGACTGGCTTTTGCTTTTCTTCATATCCACCTAGCACCTGGCACACAGTAAACAAACAATAAGCTCAATAAATGCTTTTTGACTTACTGTTGTTGTTAGACAAATGATATTGTATCCTTCAGTAATGGAAAACACAAAGACATTCGCCTGAGAATCCTCATCCTAAGTGATGTGATAAATGTCTTTTGGAGTTAATACAATAGAGTATGGCAAGATTCTTGGCATACCAGGTATATAATAGCAGTGGATTCATACAGAAGTTGAATTTAATCTACTAAGTTTCTGTTTTAACGAAGTGAGCTTGAAATAACATAAACTTGAGCAAGAAGAGAACGATGCTCTCAAAACAATGGCAAAGGCCTTGGCAAAGAAAGAATATACTTTATTCAGAACAAGCATCTAATGGAAGAACAGTGAATGACATTGTCTGTAATGAAGACATCTGTATTGAATACAAAACTGAGTAGCAACATGGCAGAGAATATTGGAGTACTGATTTTTTTGAAGAGCCATAGAAGCAGTATTGTTATAGAAACATATTGTGGACTACCCACCTAGATGCTAGGTGGAGATAATGAGTGCTTTCCTTGTATCAGTTACAGATCTGACACACAAGTTAGCAGTAATGATGCAGAATTTCTAGCATCTGGACAAGGTAGAAGTTTTAATTCTGCCAAAAGTAAAACATTGGCAAAATATTCCTTTTTCTAGTTGAAGTTTAGCTCTTCCTAAGGTAGAATAGGCCATCAGAGGGGCTTCTTGATTCTTTTTATGACCAGAGGGGAAATCAGCATTTATATATCACCTACTAATTGCTAGGCACTATGCAAAGCACTTTACAGATATTATCTCATTTGATTTTTGAAGTGACCCTGGGAGATAAGTGTTGTTATTATCTTTGTTTTACAGATGAGGAAACTGAGGCAAATAGAAATTAAATGAACTGCCTCGGGTCCCACTGCTAATAAATGGCAAGGAGTAGGAATATCAGTAGATGGATAAGCAGATTTCTGCCTCCCTCAATTTCCCAACCCCACATCAGAGTTGACAAGAAAAGTCAAAGATGTTTTTATTAATATTGACTTCTTAAAGTTGAAGTTCAGATTAACAATGAAATGCAAATCAGATAGTGTGGTGAGTGTGGAGTATAGTAGTGCAAATCTCCAGGGAAGGATTCAGAATTTCCAAACAGAAATTCTACAGTCCATTCTGTGCTAATTTGTTACCCTCATGCTATCTCTTGATTTTCTGGAAGGATGAGAGATTCTAACAGATTCTTTGGCTTTGGTTTTGGATTAGCCAAGGTATGATGTATGTCTCTTTCACAAATGGAGTCTGTGTCTCCCCTCTTTCCATAAAGTATGGAGGTTTGTGTTGCAAATGCCCAGAAAAGGGATGATCTGGACAGAATTCTGATAATTCCTTAGAATAGTTTTGGTTCAGTTAAAATCCAAAGAGGTTTTAATACTGTTGTAATACTACCTATATGTTCCTTTTTTTCATCCTTAATAGAATAGATTAGATGCCTCAAGGCCATGGATTATAAATTTAGAGTTGGAAAGACTCTCAAAAGTCATCCGTCTAGTCCATTATCAGGTAAATGAGGCCCAGAGAGATTGTGATTTGTTCAAGGTAATACAAGATGTAAGTGGCAGAGATTAAAAGCCAGCTTCTCTGAATCCAAATTCAGCCTTGTTTTCACTGCTCCATTGTGCCCCTAGGATTTCTAATCATCTCAATTATTTTTTCCTGCAATCTTCCCACAGTGACTTTCCTCCTAAATCCAACCCTTAGCCATTCACTTGTAAAGCCAAATTCCTCAGTGACTATCTTCCTGTGTGCTTTCTCTACATATTAGCGTCTCTCTTACCTACTGTCCCATTTCTCAAGGCTAGAACTAATTACTCAGTGCATACTGGGTTTCTGCTTTCTCATTAAAGACTGGAAAGAGAAGAACAATCATGGTTAAGAAATAAGTCAAATTCATGACACAAGAGGATTAAGAGAAAACCTCACTTATTTTAACTGAGTTCAGATATTCAGATCTAGATGAAATTACATCCTAGAATGTGAAAAAAAATTGCAGTTATAATTTCACAGCCACTCTCAGTAATCTTTGAGAAACCATGGAGAATAAGAATGATATTGGAAGATCAGATATGTAGAGATTTCAGATAGGAGAAAAATAGATTCTGGAGAGTATAAATAGGATTTTAGGTGTGATGAAGACATGATTCTGGAAACTACAGATAAACTAAAGATATGATGCTAATGCCCAACATAGCTGTAAAATACATTATTGTATGTATTGTGACTTTTAAAAAGATTGCCACAATCACTAGTAGACAACTTGGATTTAGTTTTTTCCCCTTTTTTTGATCAGATCACTGAACTGGTAGATCAAGAGAAGGTCATAGACATAATATGTCTTTATTTTAATAAAAGAATTGAAGAATCTCATTGTAGTTTTATCTTATGGATGATACGGAAGGCACACATTTTCACAAGACACCAATGATAAGATAGATAGCTGATATAGTAGACAAAAGGCTCAAGATTCATAATTATCTTGACAGACTGGATCATTTGACTGAAAGTAGCAGGATGAAATTTAGCACATTGGAATGTAAAATCTTGCATTTAGGTTGCCACATGAAATACTGAGTTTCTTATTAGGGCAAGTATTTAAGCAGAAACTAGAGACCAATTTGACAAGAATGAGAAGGAATTTCTATATTGGATGAGATAAGCTAGATAACCTTTAAGGACTCCTTTTACCTATGACATTATGTGATTGTAAAGTCTGATTTGCTCACAGCAATTCAACTCAGAAATATGCTTGCTTTTGTTTTTTAACTTTATTTTTACTTTCAGTTCTGAATTCTTTCTCTCTTTCCTTCATCCCCCTTCCTCATCCATTGAGAACGCAAGAAACACAATACCCATTATACATATGAAATCATACAAAATATATTTCTGCATTAACTGTGTTCTGGGAGGAAAGTAAGAAAAATAAAGACAAAAATTTATGCTTCATCCTACACTCTGAATCTATCAGTTCTCTGAAGATGGATAGCATTTTTCACCATTGGCCTTTTGGAATTGTTGTGGATCATTGTATTGATCAGAGTAGCTAAGTTTGACTACCTTTGTACTATTGCTGTTATTCTGTACATTAGTCTCCTGGTTCTGCTGACTGTTTTTTACATCAGTTTATATAAGTCTTCACAAGTTTTTCTGAAACCCTCCCCTTCAGCATTTCTTATAGTACAGTAGTATTCCATCACATACATTTACCATAAATTGTTCAGCCATTCCCTGGTTGATGGGCATCTCCTTTTTCCAATTCTTTGACATTACAAAAAGAACTGCTATAAATATTTTTGTACATTTGAGTCCTTTTGCTTTTTCTACAATCTCTTTGGGTATAAAGGTAGTATTAATATTACTTAATTAAAGGGTATACATAGTTTTGTAGCCCTTTTGAAATAGTTCTAAATTGTTCTCCAGAATTGTTGGACTCGTTCTTAGCTCTATCAACAGCACATTATGATACCTGTTTTCTCACATCCCCTTCAGCATTTGTCATTAAATCTTTTAATTTTGCAACATCAACAAAGCATAACATTATTCCTCAAAAAAACTAGACTACCATTAATCTTATGAAAGCACTGTCATCCTCAAACAAATGGACTTAAAATACTTGTCTGCTGTTCAACTTTAAAGTAAGATTTTAAAGATGAAGAAGAAGAAAACGTATAAAGAGTAACATAGTATTGGAAGAAACCAAATTACTCTTGTTAAATATTGTATGTTACCTGTCTATACGTTCTGTACCTCTGATCTCCCTTACCTTATGAGATTTCTACTCTCTAGTTTGAAAAATGCCAACTTAGAGAAAGTAGCAGTTTAATTTGAAAATGTATGCTTATATCTGGTTTAATTTTATTTGTTTAGGCTTAAACACTGACTTAGAATAGGAAACCCGGGTTCAGATTCTGCTTCATATACTTACTAGCTGTATTACCCTAGATAAGTCATTTAACCACCCTTTCTTCACCTGTAAAATAAAGGGATTGGTCTTAGATGTATAAATGCCAGAAATAAAGCTTAAAAAGAGAAGAGGATAAATATTTTAATTCATATTAAAATCCAGCAGAGTTGCTTTTTTCTCTTGTATTTTTTGTTTCTCATTTCTGTAGAAATAGTCTATTTTAGAGACACTGAATGTGGGATTATATTTAACATTTAAAGTGGAAATAATAAGCTTAATTTTCTTACTTTAGGTTTGAAAGATTAGAAGTCCTTGCAGTATTTGCTTCCACAGTTCTGGCACAGTTGGGAGCTCTCTTTATATTAAAAGAAAGGTAAGTATATTCTGATAGTTTAATTCTGATTTCTTTATTTTTTTTTTTTTTGGAGAGGGGAGGTAAGGCAATTGGAGTTAAGTGACTTGCCCAAGGTCACATAACTAGTAAGTGTCAAGCGTCTGAGGCTGGATTTGAACTCATGTCCTCATGACTTGAGGGCCAGTGCTTTATTCACTGCGCTGCTCCTAATTCTGATTTATGATACCTTTTAGAGGTATAGTTCTGCTTATGCCATCTTTTTGGAGTAGAGGCAATAGTTACTTGTTAGCTCTTCATATTCATGGTCATGTCACTGTTGAGTTACTAGATAGAGTGATACATTGTATACCGTAAGAGTGTACTCCATGAGAGATGGTGAGAGAAGGGAGGTCAAAAATGGGGAGTGCTTTATTCAGTTTTTCAGAAACATAGTGTTGAAAGCTTAGGAAAACAGATTGGAGTTAGATCATGGAGGGACTCAGATTCTAAAATAAGTAGTTTTTTTATATAAAACTACTAAAGGTTTTGAGTAGGGGAATGATTAATCAGACTTATGCAGTACAAATATTGCTTTGTAGATCATAGGTTTAGAGCTGAAAGGGATCTCGGGGACCATATAGTCCATTCTTTTTTTTGTTGTTGTTAACTGATGAGGAAATGGAGAATCCAGTAGAGTAAGTGATGTTCCCAACACGATTCAGGAAGAGAGATTTAAGAGATACTAAGACTAGTTAAGAAGCTAAAATTTGGAAAAATTAATCTTTTTTCATAATCTAGGAAAAGGACTAGATTTAAAACTAGATGTTGATAGATTAGACTGCCAGCCATATTGGATTTTGGATTTTGGAGGGATGTTTTAAATTTGAGACTTAGAATATATTTATAAGTATTTGAATCAGTACTGTACCTGTCTATATTTTCCCTTTTAAAATATTTACTCTTAGACCAGAATAATAACAATAGTTCCCAGTACCTACTGAAATTTTTTTGTCTGCTATATTAAATTTATTGGTGGTATCTTTGTTATATCAGACTCATTGACAGAGGTTGCAAGCTGGTTCTCCCAGAGTATAGACAGATGGTAATAGAAATTAAGTGAACTAAGCTAGCAGAAAATTAGGGCCTTGATACTTTATGTTTTCACTATTATTTGCAAATACATATATACGTGTGTGTGTGTGTGTGTGTACGTACCCGTATGTACGTTTACACGTGCATATATCTCTTGGCTCTCCTAGGTGTCAGACTACTCCTCCATTTCCTTCATTGGTGCATTATTTTCCTCTTCTTACTTAACTGCAAGGGTACCTCGAGGATCTTTCCTTGACACTCTTCTCTTTCTTTATTTTCTCTACTGATAATCTCTTTCATTTCTGTCACTTAAGTGATCACCTCTATTTATATAACTGACAGATCTTTGTATTCAATATCATTCTCTTCCACATGTATAACTCCCTGCTGGGCACCTCAGCCAGAATGTGCTTACAGCACTTCACACTCAACATATCCAAAACTCAATTTATCATCTTCTTCCCACATCTTCCTCTCCTTTCATCTTACCTATTTTTGTTGCTAGTATTGCCATCCTTCCATTCATCCAGGCTGACTCTTCCATTTCCTTTTCTCACCATATCCAATCACTTTCCAAGTCTTGTCAGTTCTACCTACACAGCTTCTCTTAGATATATCCCTTTCCCTTATTCACGTTATTGTCACTCCAGTTCATGTCTTCACCATCCATAGCCCAGACTGTTTTAATATTCACTTACCTGGTTCCTTTGTTTCTACATTTTTCCCTTGTCTAGTTAATCTTTTGGTACCCAGATCTAGTTTAATTATACTACTCCCTTACTCAGAAACCTTCAGTGGGGCTTCATGGCTTTTAGGATAAAGTTCATACTCCTTGGTTTAGTGTTTAAGGTTCTCTATCATGTGACCCCAGTCTGTAATAATAATATCTTACATTTATATAATACTTTAAAGTTTGTAAATCTATCAATAAACATTTACTAAGTAATTACTATGTATCAGGTACCAGTGATACAAAGACAGAAAATGAAACAATTCCTGCTCTCGAGGAGCTAATATTCAGTCATGGACCGACAACTCATGCAAGATATATAGAATGAATAAAAATTAAAAGAAAAGTAATCAAATATAAAGTAGTTAGAGAGGAAGGATACTAACATGTAGAAGTTGGTGCTTGAATTGAATTTTGAAGGAAGTTAAGGATTTTGTGAGGCAGAAATGGGGGGGGAGTGCATTCCAGGTATCAAGGAATCTCACCACAGTGACACTAAGATGGGAGATGGAGTGCCATATGTAGAAGGCCCTTTTGGCTGGATTGTGAAGTGACAGAATTGGGGGGCAATGTATAATGAGGCTGAAAAGAAATGGGACCATAATATGTAGGTCTTTAAAACAAAAAGATTGTGTGTCATCCTGGCAGTTATGGAGAGTTTATTGAGTAAGGGAATGACCTGGTCAGATATGTGCTTAAGGAGAGTCACTTTTGTAGCTGTGAGAAGATGGACTGGAATGGAGAAAGACTTGTGACAGAAAGGAATTAGCTACCCTTGCAAAAGTACAGGCAAGAGGTGAAGAGGGCCTGAACTGAGCTGGTACCTTAATTAAAAGTGAAAAGGGCATGGATACAAGAGATGTTGTAGAGATAGAGATAGCAGGATTTGGAAACTGACTGCATATGTGGGTGAGAGAGAAAAAAATCAAGGTTAGTTCTGTAGCTATGAACCTGAAAGGCTGGAAGAATAATGGCACCCTCAACAGAAACAGGGACATTTTGGGGAAAGATAATGAATTTCACTCTGGACATGTTGAATTTATGCTGTCTACAGGGTATCCTGTTTGAAATGTCCAATAGGCAGTATGTATGTGGAAATTAAACTAAGGGGTATGATTAGGAGAGAACTGTATCTATATCTGTCTATCCATGCACACACATATATACACATATATATGTATAGGTATACACACACATATGGATCATGAGTCATTTGCATAGAGAAGATAATTAATCATATGGGAGCTGTTGAGATCTCAGAGAGAATATGAAGAGAGAAGAGAAGAGGGCTGAAGACAAGGCCTTTGGGAAAATACCCCTAGATAGAGGAAAGGTGAACCTTTAAAGGACCCTGAGAGGAGTGGTTAGACAGATAGGAGGAGAATCAGGAGCTAGTGGTATTATGAAAACCTGAACTTCAGAGGTCAGGAAATATACGGACTGAGAAAAGGACATCAAGTTTGAAAATGAAGATTCTTGGTTACTTAGAGCAGTTTTAGTTGAGTGCTTTATGTATATTATTTCATTTGAATCTGCTTTCTAATCTTATTTACATTGCTTTCCTTCATGCAGAATATGCTTCAGGCAAACTGGGCTACTGTTAACTGTTCTCTCACTCCTTTTCATCTTCTGCCTTCATCTTAGCACACGCCTTGCCTAAAATGTGCTTCCTCTATATCTATATCTGTTGAAATTTTTCTCTCTTTTCAAGACCTATCATAGATGCTACTTCTGCCTTGAAGCACTTCTGAGAATGCTTTATATTTCTCCTTTGCCCCCATCACATTCTATTTCAATTATACTTAAGTAGATTTTAAACTCCTTGAGGGTGGAGATTGTTTTGTTTTTCATTTCTATGTCCTCAGTACCTAGCATGGTCCATTCATTTCACATATCACATAATCATAGCATTTCAGAGCTGAAAGGGACCTCAACTGCCAAATAATCTAACCCATACACAAGAGGAATCCCCACACTGATATACTGACAAGTGATCACCTGTCCTCACTGACTCTCCAGTCAGGTCATTCCCCTCTTAGAAGACTCTCATTGGGAGACATCAAGCCTCGATTGACCTCTTTGCTGCTTGCATCCATCACTCATTGTTTTGCCCTCTAACTTCTACACAGTTCATCCCCTCATGTACTTGACAGCTAGCATGTTTCTCCTGAGTCTTCTTTTTTCCAGGCTAAACATTCCCAGTTTCTTCAACTGATCCTTATGTAACATGGACTCAAAGTCCGTTTTTACTACCCTGGTTGCCCTGCTGCTCTCCATGCTCTTCAATCTGCCACTGTCCTTAAACTGTTCTACTCAGAACTGAGCAAAATATCTTGGGGGTGGTCACTACAGGGATCTGCACAGCAAGACTATTAAACTCATTTCTTCTTTATTCCTAGAAACTACTACCTTTTTAACACAGCTCAAGGTGGAATTAGCTTTCTTTCTTTTTTTGGCTTCCCCATCACACTAGTGATGATTGTTGAGCTCACTTATCATGGTCACTCAGATATTTTTTTTCAGAACAATAATAAAGTTGATTTTTTTGTACCCAAGTGCAAGACTATACATTTATCCCTTTTGAATTTCATCTTATTAGATTCAGCCCCAAAATTCTTTTGAATCCTAACTCTGTCATCCAGTATGCTAGCTGTTTCTTTCAGTCATCTGCATATTTGATGAGTATAATGCCTGTACTTTTATCCAAGTCATTGATAAAAATGTTAAACAGCACCAAGTCAGCACATATCCCCTGGGTATTCCACTGGAGATCTCCTGCTGTATATAATTACTGTGTGGTGAGGTTGGGGCAAGGGTGGATGAGAGATTGCCATTCAGCCAGGTGTGAATAATAAATATTTAATGTTTATGTAATTGATTTGGATTTATCTAAATATTCAGATCATCAGACTGTTGGTTTTGGTCTCCAAAAGCATGAATGGTTTTTATTCATTATTAAGTTAGTCTACAAGCTTACCATGTGCCATTCATGAAGAAAGGCAAAAACAGTCTGTCTTGAAGGAACTCATCCTCTAATGGGGGAGGGAGCATACAAACAACCATGAACAAGCAAGGTTTAGACAGTATAAACTGGTAATCTCAAAGGGAATCCATTATCATTAAAGGAGAACAATTGAAGTTTCTTGCAGAGGGTGAGATTTTAGCTGAAATTTAAAGGATTCCAGATTAGTGAGGGGGAGTAACATGAACCCTGGAAACATAAGATATAACCCAATTATAAAGGATTTTAAATGCCAAATAGAGGAGATTGATTAATTCTTAGTGTGGTATGCCAAACCTTGTTTCACTTTAAGTAAAAACTGATTTCAGCAGAGACTTTTTCTTAATTCTATAGTTTTTTAAAACTCTCATTGATTTTTTAAGGTTTAAATTTACATACTCCTCCACTAAAGCCCTACACTCATATCTCATTGTATCTTAAGAGATGAACATGTCCTGTCAAAGGTCACACCAGTGGATTATACACTTTCAAAATTCTTAATGAGCTGGAATGTTTTCCAGTTTGAGCCCAACGATGAACATCCAGGAACAGCCTAAGTTTGGAAAGGCCTATCACCAGATTGGCCAAAGCAACTCTCAAAGAACTTTTGCTTGGAACAGTTATAATCTTCATTATTTAGAGAAAAGCATCCACGGTGTTGAAAGCAGAAGTCATTGTTATATTTCATGGTATAAAAGTCAGATAATCAAGTTTACTAAGCCTGGGCCAAATCCATTTCTTGGTTATTTAGAAATCTTCAGTAGAGGCCTTTATGACTAATACTCAAAAGTTAACTTTTATTGTGAGAGTTGGAATAATTGTATTTCATGAGGTTTGGGTAGGTCATATAATAATTTTTATATAATAATTTTTCTCTTGTAATAATTTTTAGAACTCATTTAACAAATTCTATGTCATTTCTTTCTTTAGTGTGGAACGTTTTTTGGAGCAGCCTGAGATACATACGTAAGATTGCATTTTAATATATGTTATTTTTCATTTATTTACTTTTCATTTTAGTGTTTAATAAATGTTTTAATAGATAATAATTGCTTTTTCTTCTGCTAAAGTTAAACATTTATTAGCATGCTTTTTCAAAGTGCTTCAAAGATCCCAAAATTAATTTTGCTCACTGGGTTGCCCCAATGTTTTCTTCTTCAGTTTTATTTAGTTTCCTAATCACTGCCCTGAGAAGTTTGTAAGCAGTCCTGGATTATACTTCCCAGGATAGCATCTCCAAGCATTGCTCCTACATCCTTTCATTGTTAAATTTTGTGTATGTGTATATATGTATATATAAAAATTTGTATGTAAATACGCAAAAACAATACAAATTATATGCATATGTAAAACATTTTTAAATTGTTACTGTAAATTACAAAATAATTGGTATGAAGATTGTCCATGCCTACTCCAAACTAATCAAAGTATGACTTGTTCTGTATATTTACAGGAGGAACATTTATGCAGTTTGACTTTTAAAATGGATCTTTATGAAATATCATAAATGCCAAATATTCTTTTTCTATACCAATTGAGAGGCAGTGTGCAGTAGTAGATTAAATATTTGAACTTGTGTTTAGATCTTCTCTTTTTAATCAAATGGTAATCTCTTAACTTCTGAGCCTTAGTTTGTTCATCTGTAAAGTATGGATGACAGGTAATTAGGTGGCACAGTAGATAGAGTACCAGGCCTACAGTCAGGAAGACCTGAATTTGAATCCGATCTTAGACCTTACTAGCTGTGTGATCATGGGCAAATCATTTAACTCTATTTGCCTTAATTTATTCATCTGTGAAATTGTAGAAGAATATGGCAGACTACTCTAGTATCTTTGCCAAGAAAACCCTAAAGGGGTCATGAAGAGTTGGGCACAGCTGAAATGAGTAAACAACAAAATAAAGATGGTAATAGTACCCATAATCTATAGGGTTGTTATGAGGCTCAAATGAGATAATATGTATAAAGCACCTTACAAACTTTTAAGTGCTTTCTAAATGTCAGCTGTTATTTTTGTCAATGGAAGTATATGGTCGAATAGCTAAGATGCCTGAAAGAGCTTCAGAAACCAAGTTCAGATTCTTGTCATGACTCTTGAGTCATTGATAGATGGCAAGAAAATAAGTCACTTTATCTCTCCATCATTCTCCATCTTAAGGGGATAGATAATGATATGTATCATGTGAAATGACATTTATTGTCAAAGGAAAATAATCATGAATTTTTTTTCCATTAGGGGACGATTATTAGTTGGTACTTTTGTGGCTCTCACATTCAACTTGTTTACAATGCTTTCTGTTAGAAATAAACCCTTCACTTATGTCTCTGAAGGTATGTTTTTCATTTGCCATAATAAGTAAGAAAATTTACTTTTTAAAATGAGCTCTTCTTACCTTGATTGATTGATCAATCTTCTCTGTAAAATGGTGTTTTTTTTCTAATAGAAAATATGGTATAGTGGAAATTGAGTTGTCCTCAGAATCAAGAGGATCAGATTTAAGTCTGAGCTTTGATATATATTTGGCAAGTCTTTTAACTTCTCAGAATTAAGCAGCTTTTGGAGAGTATAGTTGCAGAACAGATGTCAAATTGAGTTGGAGAAGTTTCCTCACTGTAAAATTCCTACCCAAATGAAATGAAGCTCCAAGCCAAAGATTTCTTTTTCTTTCTGATAGTTTCATTATACCTAAAGTGTTAATCACCTACATCAAATGTAAGAATGTCTTCTAAAGAGAAGAAAGGTAAAGAACAATAATTTTTCATACGTTTTGTAGCAATTTTAAAGCTCAAAATACAAGAAATGTTGTTCATTCAGACCTCAATAATTTAGTTATAGAGTAGGCTAAAGTATATTAATACTATCTATAAAGAAAAAAGACCTTGCTAAACAAATTAATAAGTAAACAGTCTTATAAGGAGAATGTTTATTCTTAAAAGAACCATATTTTGGGGCATTTTAAAGTTTCTCTTTAAATGAAGTAATTGAGTTAATTACAAATAATTGTAATCCAATTAAAACAAGTCCACGAAGACATCTGTTGGGCAATACTTTGTAATTGCATATAGTTGGAAATAACAAAACTTTCTTTCAAAATATTTTGCAAGTCAAAGATTTTCTTGATTCTGACAGTCTATCATGTTGGTGATCCAGTTAATAAGGTTTCATTAAGGAATATCAGTATTTTGGGATCCTTCAACCCAAGAAAGGGCCCGTAGCGAATGGATGGATAGAAGTGGTAGTAGGAGGTGTAGTGGGTGGTTTGGCAGAACCAGTCATAGCATGTCAGAGATCCTGAGATAGTCAAGAAGAAGCTTGTACTAAGACAGGCATTTTTAATCTAAACTCTGTTAAATTTTTTATAATCTTGGTAACTAAACTGCACTATATTAGGTTTTCTTTGTAATCCTATTTATTTTATACGTTTGAAAACATGATTCTGAGGAGTTTCTAAGTTTCACCACACTGCCTTAAGGGTCTATGACACACGAAAAGGTTAGGCATCCTTGTAGAAGATCTTAAATCTTTGCAAAACAGGTTACCTTGGAGAACACAGCTAAAATTTTTGTTTAAGCTAAAACAGTTTTATAAGTTACATCATATTTCTTATGATATAGAATCTGGGGACCAGTGGCCCAAAAAATAAAGGACAGAATTTGAGATGAGCATATTAGTGATGTGGAAATTTGAATGAAATAATCTAGAAAATTTCACTAAAATAGTTTTGTATAGAGCACTGTATTATATTAGTTTTTAACATTAGTTCTTTCAAACCAACTAATTAGGATATATTGGAGCTAAAGAGACTTTTGACTCAGACTTCTGTCTCAGTGGCCTAAAGTTCTGTTCATTTCAACAAAGCCCCTGTTGTGTGAAACCTGTGCTAGGTGTTGGAAGATGTAAAGACAAGAATAAAAAATATTTCCCTGCCCTCAGGAGCTGATAGTCTACTTGGGAATACATCATGAAAACAAATATAGCTCATTTGAGGGAAGAATAATTCATTAACACCTAAACCAGGGAATTCTTGTAGGTGACATGTGCAAATGAGAAAGCTCAAGGAATCTTATTAGAAGTATTTCTGCATATAACTTTGCCTGGTATTCATTAAACTTAACAATAAGTTAAGGAAATCAGGAATGTTATTGAATTTTTCTTCCTTCATGTCATGTTAATAATAAAATCTGTTATATTTTATGTAGCTGCTACTACTAGTTGGCTTCAGGAACATGTTGCCGATCTTAGTAGAAGGTAAGCTTGAATGTGGTTTGGTTGTAATTTAAACAATAATACATAATTTTTAAAAGTATAAGAAATTAATCTGTCTACAGAAACTGTAAATTGGAAGTATTCATTCTGTAAGTACAAGAATAAGCACAGAAGGTGACTTCTTATTCTAACTTTACTTTTCTTGTTAATACTATTTTTTGAATTTGTTGAATTAGCGTAGGTTCCACAGATAAAATACAAAAAAATCCAGTAGACATTTATCAATTTCTAAGCTTTGTCCCCAAATTTTTCTTTCTGTAGAAACATGATGGATAATATGTTATTGAAATGCAGTTTATCCTTTGGTAAATTTTCAGCAGAATAGTATTGATGAATTCTACTTTGGTTTGTTTTTCCTTCTAGTTTGTGTGGAATCATTCCAGGGCTTAGCAGTATATTCCTTCCGCGAATGAATCCTTTTGTCTTGATCGATCTTGCTGGAGCTTTTGCTCTTTGTATTACATATATGTTAATTGAAATAAAGTAAGTATTTTCCTTACTCCTATTAGTACTAACAACTACTCTATAGACCTGATTTATAAGAGAGCCAGTGCAATGTTACAGGAATACTCTTGGATCAGAAATCAGGAAACCTGGGTTTTAATTCAGCTGAGTCACTCACATGCTATTCAGTTAAGTTATTTAGCCTCTCTAGGCCTTAGCTGCCTCATGGTTAAAATGAGAGAGTGGGAATTGATAACTACTAAGATTCCTCCCACTTAAATATTTCAAGATTTTTATGATTGGTAAAAATACTGTAAGTTAAGCATTTTGTGATCTGTCGCCAGAGAAACAAAACAAATTAATGTGGGAATGATTTAAGGAAATGAAACACCCAGTTATTCGCTTTAAATTACAGTACCCACATTGCTTCTATTCATGTTCCTGCTATTGCTATTAGAATAATGCCTTTATTGCTAATAAACCCTGCCTTATTTTAGAGAATAGGACAACAATTACAAGAGAATATCGCATATATTGAAAAGCACTTGGGAAAGGAGTATGTGTGAGGAGCCTATGACTTTGGAGTATTGAACCATCTCATAAAGCAACTTCTGAACAAGTCAAACCATTGGTGGAATTTTGTACTCTTAGGAGAAAAGCCTCTATCAGTAAAGTACTAGAGAACCCACCCCCTTCCCTACCTTTCAGGGAGTTCCATACTTTCACAGTACCAATCAAGAAGTTAGTATTTCTGTAGCAAATTGAATAAGCCCTTAAATTCAGTTTGTTTACACAAAATAAGCTGTTTTTGCTTCAGAGAAGTAAGAATTGAAATAGATGTTTGACAAGGAAATTAACTATTATTAATATTGTTGGCATAACATAGGTTTCCATGTTATCTCTTTTGATGTGGTAATTTCCTTGTAATGCAGATATCTTGCACTTAGGTTTATTATTACCTAATGCAACATTTGTTCTAAAAAAAAAAACCTTATTTGTCTACATATCTGTTTGTATGTATATTATGTCAGTAGCTTATTTTTTAAAAATTTTGAAGACTTATGTGTGGTAGAAAAATTTATCTTGAAAAACTGGGAATTCTTTAGATCTTTTCCATTCCTGATATTGACAAGTTTTAACAATTCCATGCATTCTGAGAATTGGTTACAAGTAGCTTGAATTACAGGGTGGTTTAAGGAACCTTCATTTACTCTTGGCATTATTTTCTCATTTCAGTAATTATTTTGCAGTAGACACTGCTTCAGCTATAGCTATTGCTCTGATGACGGTTGGTACTATGTATCCAATGAGCCTGTATAGTGGGAAGGTGTTACTCCAGGTAAGCAAAGTTTTCTTAGATTGCTTCTTCTCTAAACTTGCTTGCTTGATATGATCTTTGTTTTCCTAATTTTTTTCACCTAATGGGCAAAATTATACACTTTTAGGTTACTGGAGAACCCATTATAACTTGGAACCTAGATTTAGGTTTAGGCACTAAAATGAAATCATTTCTCCTGTGAAATGAAATCATTTTACTGTATCCACTGGATATAGTGAAAGCTCATAGCTAACTGCTAAAATGGGTAGGACATTTAGGCCTATGTTTATAATGCACTACAAAACCAAGTCAGTGAAGTTATTTCTCTCTACTGAATATGTTAAATGAAAAAGAAGTGCAGCTTCTCATTTTTTCTTGTTTATGTATACACAATTTAGAATTCATAATCTCTAGCTACTGACAGTGAATCTTTTAGCCTTACTAAACCAAAAATCAACAGTTTTCTTTTGCTACAGACTTTACTTTCAAATTTCTATTCACTGATTACTCTGTCAGGGTAATTAGACTGATACCAGGGTAATCATTGGGCTGGTCAGGTCACATTAAGCCTAGCTCTAGGACAAGCATTTCCCCTTCTCCCCTTCTCCCCAGTTTCTGCAGTTACACATGACACTACTTCCAGAAGCAGGGAAAGTGACACTTTTGTAAACACTTTCACAACAATTCTAGTTAAACATTTAGGTGGATGGACAGAGGGCCTCAACAAATGAACTAATCTGAGGAAAGGCTGATAGCCTCAGAAATTTGTGTGATAGAACTCTGGAACCTTTTAGTTCACTTCCCTATCATGCCCCTAAATTTGGTTGTCATTCTTGTTGCAACCTCAGAGGTAACACTTTAAAGTAGGGTATGTTATGTAACCAAATTCTTAAAGTTTCTGAGTCATTGATCAACTAGTCTTCTGTCACAAAGTAATCATAATTTATTGTTATTTTCTTCTCCTAGACTACACCACCTCATGTTATTGGGCAATTGGATAAACTTCTCAGAGAGGTAATAATACTGAAATTTAGATAGGTTATTTATACCAATATTTGATATATTTGATGGTGTGAGCAGCATTTTGTTATACTCTAGGTAAGATTGACCCAAAGTATGTATTTCCTACCCTCTAGAAGTTAGCATCATTTCATAATGCACCCTAGATAAGAGTAACAACATGATAACAAAGTTTAGTCAGAAGAATGATCACCAACCAGTGAATTTATCTTATCAAGACAGGTATTGGAGGAAATAGTGACATACCTTTTTTCAGCTACTTTTCATTTGTCTCTGTCAGAGTCATCTTCTAAACTATTACCCTGTGCTCAGTATGTAGCATCTACAACTCTTTCTCCAAACTAGCATTGTGATCAGTCCCAAAGGTCTTGTTAATGTGGTAAGGGCTTCACTACTTGAGAGCTTTCAGTTCTAGTTGTCTAATTTTATAGATTCTCTAGGGATAGAGACCATACCTGTGATTTCATTAGTATAGGGAAGTTCTTCAATTGATGGAAAGTGACAGCTTCTCTTTGCATAGAGCATTGAGATGTTAAGTGACTTGCTTAGCTTCCTAGAACTAGTATGTATCAGAGACTTGAACCCAGATCTTCTTGGCTTTAAGCTATGTCCTTATTCACTATTGTCTCTTATAAAAACTCACTAATAATAACAAAATTCATTAATGTCAGTTAGTGGAGGCATAAGATACAATGAAATTTAGATATTAGGAAACAATGGTTGGTAGAAATGAGAGTGCGTCGAGCTTGAAAAGATGAACTTTATAAATGATTTTTATCTTTAGGTTTCTACTTTGGATGGAGTCTTAGAAGTCAGAAATGAGCACTTTTGGACACTGGGATTTGGTTCGTTGGTAGGTTTTTTACTATGTTATAGTTTTAGTAAATTAAGATATTATATTAAAAAAATTTTAAACATGTCTTTGATACAAATTTCATACAATCAAATCTGAACTATTGAAGGGTTTGAATTGTATTGGAACCTTTAGAAAGCAATCATTTGGTAAATTAATGAGAATTGAGAGATTTTTCTCTTTTTTTCTCTTAGTAATTTTGTTCTCCCCCATTATGTGAATCATTGCAGTTGTTCCTTTTTTTATTTTAATATTACTTATTTCATTAAATATTTCCCAATTATATATCAAAAATTTTAACATTTATTTTTTTACAATTAATTTATTTGTTTTCAGTTTTCTACAGTCATTTCCATAAGTCTTAGATTTTCTCCCCTCCTCATACCTTCTTTCCAAGACAGCATACAATCTTATATGGATTCTACACATACATTCTTATTAAAACTTTTTTTTGCTAAAGCTTATGTACTGTTTTCACCTGAGAGACCTAAGAGCTGTCACTCAGAAATTATTTGTTTACTTTTATTAGTCATTCACCATCTTTTAAAGTGCTATTTGCCAGAAACCATGTTCAGTTTATATATAACTGGGAGAACAAAAAAAAGCCAAAATCACGATCTCTTCCCTTAAGGAGCTCACATTCTAATGGAGAAATAACATGCAAAGACCTGTCTATATACAAGATATACAGAGTGTAAATGCAAAGTCATTTCAAAGGGATGGCCCTAGAAGCAGAGAGAGCCAGAGAAGACTTCTTTCAGAAGATGAAAGTTCAGCCAAGGCTTGAAGGAAGCAAGGAGGTTTGTAAGAGTGGAGGAGGAAGAACATTTGAGGTGTGGAAGACAGTCAACAGAAAGGCATACATACAGGAAATAGAGTGTTATGCATGAAGAACAGAAAGAAGTGTTGTGAGATGATAAAGTACCTGGACAGAAGTAAAGTATAAAAAGACTAGTAAGAAAGAAAAGATAGAAAGGGACTAGCTTTTGAAGAACTTTATAAGGCAAATATAGGATTTTATATTTGATCCTAGAAGTAATAGGGAGTTTATCCAGTGTGTGTACAGGGAGGGCAGGGTGGTGAGATGTGATTAAACCTGTACTTTATGAAAATCACTTTGGTAGCTTAATGGAGAATGGATTGGAATGAGAAGAGACTTAAAGCAGGGAGACTAGTCAGGAAGCTTTTGTGATAATCGAGGCATAAATAAGGTGATAGGGTGCCACATAGAATGGCAGCTGTGTGAGTTTAGAGTAGGGGACGTATATGACAGATGTTGTGAAAGTAAACACCAGACTTGACAGCAGATTAGATATGTAAGTTGAATGTGAGAGAGGAGTCAACAATGACCTCAAGTTTATAAGTCTGAGAAACTAGGAGGTTAGTGGTATCCTTGACAGTAATAAGGAAGTTAAGTAAGGGGTAGAGGGATAGAAGAAAGATAATAAGTTCTGTTTTGTACATGTTGAGTTTGAGATACCCTTGGGACATTCAGTTTAAGATATCTAAAAGGCAGGTAATGATGTGGGGCTAGGACTCAAGACAGAGTCAAATAGGTCTAAGAATCATTTGCATAAAGATGATCATTGAAACCACAGGAATGATGAGATCATCAAGTGAGACAGTATATAAGGAGAAGAATGCCTGGAATATAGGCATGGGGGACACACACAGTTGTTGGACATGAACTAGAAGAAGATCCAGTAAAGGAGACTGTCACACACGTAGGAGGAAAATGTCATGCACCCAAACCTACAGAGGAGAGGGTGATGAGCAGTGTCAGAAGCTTCAGAGAAATCAGGAAGGATAAGAATTGAGAAAAGGTCATGAGATTGGGCAATTAAGGATCAGATTGAAGAGGGTTCAGAATCAAAGAAGAAATAGGTTTTCCATATGTAGTTCCACTAACCTTTGTTTTCTAGTTTCTAAGCCCACAGCAGATTAGAAGCTGAAAAAGGAGGAGAGCAGTTGCTGTACATAGGCATGCTCACAGCAGCGAGAAGCAGCAGTTTTTGGCCTTATGGCAAAAGAAGAGACAAAAGGAAACAGAAACCATCAAAATCAGACATAAAAACTCAAAATGTAACAGCACAAAGCCATGTAGTTATAGGGACTCTCAACTCTACACATCTCAGTAGTCTTTGAGAACATTTCTATATAACAAGATAAGACAAATCATTTATAAGTGTGTGTTCGTCCTTTGTTTCTGAAGAAGACCATGCCTCAGAGAAATAATGACATGACTTGCACTTGACTTTGTTTTGAGTGAGGGAGGCTTCTCCTCCAGAGCCATCTGAATCCAGTGACCAGATATTCATCAGGATGACTGGAGGTGACCCAGGATGAGGCAATTGAGGTTAAGTGACTTGTCCAAGGTCACATAGCTAGTGAAAGTCAAGTGTCGGAGGTGAGATTTGAACTCAGGTCCTCCTGACTGCTGCACTCGTGCTTTATCACTGCACCACCTAGCTGTCCCTGGGTCATATAGTATATTTTGCTTAAAAATATAAGCTATTGTGTGATGCGTTATAAATCAGTTTCCTTCCAAAACAGTTTTAAAAGTTTTAGTGTTTGAAAGAAAACCCTTAACTGCAAAACTTGGGTTTCCAAAATGACTTATTCTCAAGAGTTCTTAGTTTTTATTATATAAAACAGGATCCTCACCTCCAGAAAGCTTTTTTTTTTTTAAACTGCTTGAAGGAATAGAGATAATAATGCCAAAGAAGAAAAAAAATTTAGACTTACATGCTCAATTATTTTAAGGGTTGTTAGTGAAAGTATTAGACTTAGTCTGTTTGGTGAAGAGGACAGAAATTGGATCAATAGTGAGATTTAATTATATTTCAATTCAATATAAGGAGCTATGAAACCTTTCTAAAAATGTAATGAGCTGTCTTGGGAATTGGTGAGTTTAAAGTGGAAATAAATAATCACTTCTTGGGGATGCTTCAATTAGAGATTGTACTAAATAAGTAACTCAGAATATCTCTCTGAACTCTAAAGCTTATATGATTCTGTGAGTTTATAATAAATATAGTGGAGGAAATAAAGCACATGCAATAGTAAAGAAAAAAATAAATTTTAACATTATATACTGTCATAATCTAAATTTTGCAGCATAAAAAAAGGACCATATATGTTTTAGAGTGCAGTCAGTAAATGCAAAAGAAATTAGAGATGGGAGAGATCGTTATAGACTTTTTTATATCTTGGCTCTAAGGAGGAAGTGGAACTTGAAGGATGAATAAAATACAGATAGCAATCAGTAAGGCATTCTGAAAAAAGCTAGTATGTTGATTCAGGAAAATAGCATAAGGATTGAGACCAAGGAAACAATGAACATATGTTGAGAACAGAAAAACACCATGGACTAACTGCAACAGACTGTTCATATTGGAGAATAAAAATGGTGGTTGAACTTGGCTAGGTTATGAAGAGACTTGAAAATCTGGTTGGAGGTATTTTGACTTGGCAGTAGGAAGCCATTTTAGGCTCTTAGAAAGAAATAACATTCTGTGTTTTTAGTAGTATTAGCCTATTAGTTATATTCAGAATGGAGTGAAGTGGGGAGAAAGTTGATTAAGAATGGGCTGTTGTAGAACCCTATGGGTCACTTGATGATGAAGAACCAGATTATGGTGCTAGTGAGAAGAAAAGAGAATTCAGCAAGCAAACAATCATTAAATGCCTTGTGTTTCAAAGATACTGTTCCAAATATAGAAATGAATTTTTTTCCCTCGAGGAACTCCAAGTCTTTTTGGGTAAGTATGATGGACAAAAATAACTACAGTACAAATTAGAATATGATTGTTTGTGTTAAAATGTGAGAGATGGATTGAAAACAAATTTTTATGGGAGTTTTAGGAAGGACAAAATTAGAACACTTCATTAAACAGTTGACAAGACCTAGTTACTAATTAGATGTAGGAGGTGAAGAAGTCAAAGGCAATTATATGGTATAAACTGCATAAAAACAGTCAAATAAAATTGAAGCAATTTAGCCAGCCTTTATGTCTCAAATACTGACTACACAATTGAATAAAGAATCTCGGATACCTTTCTGTTCTATATAACTCTTCAGTTAATGTTGGAAAGCTGTCTTGAACTCCTTTTGGTTTTAGGTGCCCCATGACTAAGCTGGCAGGGGAAGCGAAGGTCAATTTATGTGCCATTTGATTCATTATCACTATTTTTCTCTTGTAGAGAACTGAGTCTATTCAGAAATGCTCATGCCCTCTTCTGGTTACCGCCTGCACTTTTATTCACCATGCAAAAATGGTTTTATTGAACTTTTAAAACCTAAGTAATCTCTCTTCATGAGGTGTTAAGGAATTATGCCTTCCCTTTTGTTTAAGAAAATGTCACAACCAAATCCTAAATGAAGTCCTTCTTTCTCATCAACATCTTACTTTATCTTTAGCAGACTCTTGTGTTCTTGCTCTCTTAGGCTGGATCAGTGCATGTTCGAATTCGAAGAGATGCAAATGAGCAAATGGTTCTTGCTCATGTAACCAACCGGCTCTACACTTTGGTGTCAACTCTGACTGTTCAGATTTTCAAAGATGATTGGATGAGGCCTGCTTTAATATCGGGACCTGTTGCCGCCAATATGCTAAACCTTCCAGATCATCATATAATTCCAATGCCACCTTTAAAGGGTGATGAATTGAACCCTCTGACATCAACTCCAGCTAAATCCAGTACTGCACCTCCAGAATTTTCTTTTAATACACCAGGGAAAAACATGACACCAGTTATTCTTCTGAATACACAAACCAGGCCTTATGGTTTGGGCATTAATCATGGATCTACACCCTATAGCAGTATGTTCAGTCAAGGATTTGGAGCAACAGGAATGGGAACAACTCAAGGATTCAGGACTGGTTTTACAAATATACCAAGCAAATATGGAACTAACAGTAGAGGGCAGCCCAGACCATAAGAAACTGCCATTTGATCTTATTTATTCATATTAAGGGTATCAACTTTTTGACCTCTGGTCTCTTTAGCTGTCCAGAAATGTCAAGATCTGATCATTCATTCTCAATATTAGAAATTGATGGTCTAATCCCCATTTCATAAAGCCTATAAAACTATATTTTCATAAAATGCATTTAAGCTAATGAAATTCTCCTGAATTTGCAGAGCTTAAATGGATTTGCTGTATAGAAAGTGTGTTCCTCTGAATTCAGATTTTGCTTCTCTTTCATTTTTTTGAAATTGATTGCAGTATGATATCATCTTAGCTTTATGAGGAATCACTTCACAGAGTGGCAGCATTTCATTTTCTTAGTAAAAAGATGTTTTCTTCAGTTGAGATTATGGATTTGTTTCCTGAATAATGGTAAGAATTTTCAGAAATGAGAAGAAATTACCATCATAAAAGTAAAAATCTCTATTACAGCTTTTCCAAAGTCAAATATATTTTCTTTGGGGCCACACTAGCTTTTGGAAGTTATCGTGTTACAAAGTAAAATCAAATTTTCCTTTTACTTGAAGTTTTCTATACATGTTTTACTGACCAAGATTTTAAAATGTCGTGACTAGATTTTTATCATGGTTTTTATTGTGGTGGTTGTTTAAATTTAGCTATCAGTAAGGATTTTCACTCGTTTTTCTGCAATCTAAAATGAACCATGCATCTTTTCATTACACTTTGGGTTAATTTTTTAAGAAATTATTCATCAATGTGCAATGATCAAGTTTCTATTCTTTGTTTACTCCAGTAAGGAATTAATGGTGGAAACAGCCATAATTATACAACTTGTATAATTTATGACCCGTCTAGTTCATTGTTCTGTACTTCATGAACATAATTGTATTGGCTATATCATACTTACAAATTAGCATACATATTTTGTTTTTACACTATGTGATATCACAAAAACAAAATGGACTTTAGATTGTTATACAATATTACATCTCCTGAGGGCAGAATTGTACTTTATTGTCCTGCTTTATCAGGAATGGTGAAATAGTAATGGTGGCAATATTTTTTAAAATGGCATAGGACATTTTATTTATTTTGAATGTTTTCCATGTGTATATTATGTGGACTTTCCAGTATAGCTAGCGCTGCTTTGTATAAAGCCTAGTAAGTAACACCCAAATGTTCTCTTAAACATAGTCAACTTTATATGACCTCTACGACCCCTGTTTTTAAAAAGGTATTTAATGGGCAAATGAAGTTAAACTTCCCTATTTGCCAGGGATTTTCCAATAGTTATAATTTGGATGTTCCACTTGGTGCTGCTTTTAAGGATGCATGACCTCAACATTTTAAGATCCATGCACAGAAGATTTTCATTGAATTCAAAATGTTCATAAAGACCATCCCCCTTTCAAGTATTAAACCTCTCCCTGTCACTGAGGGATTATGAGTTGGAGGCTTGAAGCAAGTAGGAATGAAGAAGCCATTTTGAAGTGCTTTGAAAGACCCTTATTTGCCTCAGGATGAGGTCTAGTTTACCAATATCTAGAGGTAGACAATTGCGTGTGGAGTTGTATCATCCAGGGGAAATATGTAGCCACATCCTAATAATTTACTTGGTGAAAAGTCATCTTCTATATTTATAGTGTCATGTAAACAGTTTGGGATTGTAGAAAAAAATCTAATCAAAACTGTGTATTTCTCCTGAAGAGAATGAGACTTACTAAAATAAGGTAAGGCAGCTTTCCTTCTCTTCTGTCTTTTGCTGTACCATGCCTGTGGCAGTGCCTCTTAAAAGGCTACCACTACAAGAAGGACTTACCACCAGTGACCAACCAAATGTGCCTGTGAATGTCTTCATAAAGACCAGAAGAACTTCCATATCTTGTGAGGTGGTAAAAGGTATGTTTTCCATGTGGTTTCCTCTTTCATCCACTGCATCCAACCTATACTTCTATGAGAGTAATCGTGTTTGAGTCTATGTGAAGCCTACTTTTTCCACAGCCCTTCAAAGGTGGCCACCTGTACAGGTGCCCCACCAAAGGGGCTTTAATTACCGTGTACACTAGTTGAGAATAGTTATTCAAAGTTGCCTGTGGGATGTGAAAGGAGAACTGGCTCCATCTGCTAGTGTTTCATTCATGCTGCCATCTGCTTTGGGTGATGCTGGTCTATTATGCGTTTTGTTTTAAAAAGCATATTTTCCCCCAAGAAAAACAAAAGTTTTGTTAGCAAATGGCCTATAAGTAGCAACCTTGATGTTACTATAGTGCCAATTTTAGGTATCTAGACATGAAGTTTGAAAGGGTAAGTGCTTGTCATTTAGTTTGAGTTTGATGAAAATTTTTCTAAAGATGTGATCAGCAGGCATTGATTGAACTGAGCAGCAACCAAATGGTGTATATCAGTGCCCCCTTGCTGAATAAAGAATGTTGAGCCCAGACTTTTTTATTGCAGTGACTACCTCAACATAATAGCCAGCTCTTAACTAATACTGACACCAAAGCCATTAACTTGAGCTACCATGGGAATTGGTGGTGGACAGTTGGTGCTAAGTGAGTAGTTTGTTTTTGTTGTTTCCCAGACGACATAAGATAAGGCTAGATATCTGAACTAGCATATTTTCCTTTTAGGCTCATTTTATTTTTTGTGGGGTGGGGATGTTAAACTGATTAGGGCAATATGTTTTTGATTCCTGTGGAATGCAAACATAGATCTCTTTTTTTTTCTCCTTTTCTAATGACTGAAGCCTGTGATTGGTGATTAAAAAGGCATAGCAACTCCTTGATAGAAAATTTAGATTTCATGCCTCTGATTGATAGTATTCTGGTTGAGCTATGAAGCTGCTGACAATTTTCTACTAGGGTAAAGGATACTGATCTATCTCTAATTTTTTTAATCTGTATTATTTGAATTAAGCTATTAGAATCTAAGAACGCTTACATACATGTACTCTTATTTTAAACAATTATTGCATTACTATTTTTACATTTCATTAAGTCATTTGTGCAACTGCTATTTTTTTTTAATTTTATTTTTATATTTAAAAATTATTTAAGTTTTCAACATTCATTTCCACAAAATTTTGGATTCCTAATTTTCTCCCCTCCCTTTACCCCAAAATGCTGAGCATTCTAATTACCCCTATCACCAATCTGTCCTTCCTTCTAACATCCCTCCCTTCCCTTATCCCCATCTTCTCTTTTGTCCTGAAGGGCAAGTTACATTTCTTGCCCTTGTAGTTCTTATTCCCTGGTAGCAAGAACAATACTCAACAATTGTTCCTAAAACTCTGAGTTCCAACTTCTCTTCATCCCTCCCTCCCCACCCATTCCTTTTGGGAAGGCAAGCAATTCAATATAGGCCATATCTGTGTAGTTTTGCAAATAACTTCTATAATAGTCGTGTTGTGTAAGACTATATTTCTTTCCATCCTATCCTGGCCCCCATTGCTTCTATTGTCTCTTTTAATCCTATCCCTCCCCAAGATGGCTTCCTCCTCCCACTGCCCTCCCTTCCATTATCCTCCCCCATCCTGCTTATCTCCTTCTCTCCCACTATCCTGTATTGTAAGATAGGTTTTCATACCAAAATGAGTGTGCATTTTATTCCTTCCTTTAGTTAAATGTGATGAGAGTAAGCTTCATGTTTTTTTCTCTCACCTCCTCCCTTTTTCCCTCCACTGTAAAGTCTTTTACTTGCCTCTTTCATGAGAGATATTTGCCCCATTCCATTTCTCCCTTTCTCCTCCCAATATATTTCTCTCTCACTGCTTAATTTCATTATTTTAAGATATGATCCCATCCTATTCAATTCACCCTGTACTCTGTGTGTGTGTGTGATCACACCAACTACCCAGATACTGAAAAAAGTTTCAAGAGTTACAAATATTGTCTTTCCATGTAGGAATGTAAACAGTTCAACTTTAGTAAGTCCCTTATAACTTCTCTTTGCTTTACATTTTCATGCTTCTTTTCATTCCCGTGTTGGAAAGGCAAATTTTCTATTTCATTGAAAGACCATTTTTTTCCCCTGAAGTATTATACTCAGTTTTTCTGGTTAGGTGTTTCTTGGTTTTAGTCCTAGTTCCTTTGACTTCTGGAATATCATATTCCATGCCCTTCGATCTCCTATTGTAGAAGCTTCTAGATCTTGTGTTATCCTGATTGTATTTCCACAATACTGGAATTGTTTCTTTCTAGCTGCTTGCAATATTTTCTCCTTGACCAGGGAACTCTGGAATTTGGCCACAATGTTCCTAGGAGTTTCTCTTTTTGGATCTCTTTCAGGAG
>CM053769.1:259488850-259547674 GCA_028658325.1 Potorous gilbertii | reverse complement strand
CTCAAAGTTTTAGGAACAACCGTTGAGTATTGTTCTTGCTACTAGGAAATAAGAAATACAGGTAATGGGGAATAGAAAATTATCTGGCCCTACAGGACAAAAGAGAAAATGGGGTAAGGGAAGGGAGGGATGAGAGAAGAGAGGGCAGATTGGTGATATGGGTAATTAGAATGTTCAGTGTATTGGGGTGGGGGAGGGAACAAATGGGGAGAAAATTTGGAACCCAAAATTTTGTGAAAATGAATGTAAAAAATTAAATAAATAAATAAATTTTTTTATAAAAGACCTTAAAAAACAAAGAAACAAACAAACAACAACAAAAAAACCAAACTGAAGTGGCCAAATGGAAAAAGAGGTACAAAAATACCGCTGAAAAAAATAATTCCATAAAAAATTAGAACTGGAGAAATGGAAGCTAATGACTTCATGAGACATTGAGAAATAATAAAATAAATCAAAAGAATGAAAAAATAGAAGACTGTGAAATATCTCATAAGAAAAACCTGGAAAATCAATCAAGGAGACATAATTTAAGAATTATAGGACTACCTAAAAATTCATGATCAAAGAAAGAGACTAGTCATCCTATTTCAAGAAATTATCAAGGGAAACTGTCCCAATATCTTAAATTCAGATGGTAAAACAGAAATCAAAAGAGCTGACCAATCAATTAAAACTCCCAGGAATATAATAGCCAATTTTCAGAACTCCCAAGTCAAAGAGAAAATACTTCAAGCAGCCAGAAAGAAACTATTCAAATACTAGGAAACCACAATCAGGACCACATAAGATTTAGCACATTCCATGGTGAAGGATCAGAAGGTTTAAAATATGATATTTTGGAAGGTAAAGGAGCCAGAATTGCCATCAAGAATAACCCACTCAGAAAAACTGAGTACAGGCATACTTTCTTTCATTGAGCTTTGTTTTATTGCACTTTGCAGATATTTTGTTTTTAAACTGAAGATTTGTGGCAACTCTGAGTCAAGCAAGTCTTTCAATACCATTTTTCTAATAGCATGTGCTCACATCATGTCTCTGTGTCATATTTTGGTAATTCTCCCAATAGTTCAAACATTTTCATTATTATTATATCTGTTATGGTGATCTGTGATTTGATCTTTGATGTTACTACTATAATTGTTTTGGGGTGCCATGAATTGTGCCCATATACAACGGTGAACTTTAATTGGTACACAACAATCAGCCATTCTAATCTCTCTCCCTCTCCTTGGGCCTCCCTGTTCCCTGAGATACAAAAATATTGAAATTGGGGCCTTTAATAACTCTACGATGGCCCCTAAGTGTTCAAGTGAAAGAGGAGTAAATAGATGCAGCAAATTTCATTATTGTCTTATTTTAACAAATTGCCACAGCCACTCCAACCTTTAGCAACCATCACCTTGATGAGTCACCAGCCATCAACAACATGGCAAGACTCTTCACCAGCAAAAAGATTATGATTTGCTGAAGGCTCAGATGATGGCTAGCATTTTTTAACAATAAAGTATTTTTTAACTGAAGAATGTACTTTTTTTTTAAATGATCTTTTTTCAAAAGATTTATTTTTAGTTTAAAACATTCAATTCCACAAGGTTTTGGGTGTTAAAATTTCTCCCCCTCCCTCCCATGCCCCCTCCCAAAGACAGCATGAAATCTGATATAAGCGTTACATATACATTCATATTAAACATATTTTCATGTTAGTTATGTTGTAAAGAAGAATTATAACCAATGGAATGAGCCATGAGAAAGGAGAAACAAAACAAAAAAAGAGAGAAAGCAAATAGTATGCTTGATCTGCATTCAGATTCCCTAATTCTTTCTCTGGATGTGGATAGCATTTTCCATCATGAGCCTTTCGGAGTTGTCTTAAAACCTTGCATTACTACTATAATGAAAATGTATTCAATAGGAACGTATGTGTAGATCCTATATAGAATTGTATGCTGTCTTGAGGAGGGAAGAGGGTGGTGGTGGGTAGGTAGGGGGGGAAAAAATCTAAGTTTTATGGTAGTGATTGTAGAACACTAAAAAGTAAAATTAATATAAAAAAATTTAAAAAAAACCAAAAAACCTTGCATTGCTGAGAAGAGCCAAGTCTGTCAAAGTTTATCATCTCACAATGTGGCTGTAACTATATACAATAGTCTCCTGGTTCTGTTTCCCTCACTACCATCAGTTCATATAAGTCTTTCCAGGTTTTTCTGAGGTCCACCTCAGGTCATCATTTCTTATCACACAACGGTATTCCATTGTATTCATCTACCACAACTTGTTTAGCCATTCCCCAATTGACAGGAATCCCCTCAATTTCCAATTCTTGGCCACAACAAAAAAAGCTGCTATATTTTTGAACATGTGTCCTTTTCCCATTTGTATGATCTCTTTGGAATACAGCCCTAGAAGTGGTATTGCTGGGTCAAAGGGTTTGCATGTTTTTGTAGCCCTTTGGCATAGTTCCAAACTGCTCTCCAAAATGGTTGGATCAGTTCACAACTCCACCACAGCATTAGTGTCCCAATTTTCCCACATCTTCGCCAGTATTTATAATTTTCTTCTTTTGTTATGTTAACCAATCTGACAGGTGTGATGTGGTACCTAAAAGATGTTTTGATTTCCATTTCTCTAACCAATAGTGATAAAGAGCATTTTTTCATATGACTATAGATATTTTTAATTTCTTCCCCTGAAAACTGCCTGTTCATATCCTTTGACCATTTATCATTTGGGGAATGACTTATAAAAGTGTACTTTTTAAAGACATAATACTATTGAAAACTTAGACTACAGTATAGTGTAAACTTAATTTTTATATGCACTGGAAAACCAAAAAATTGGTGTGACTTCCTATATTGCAACATTAGCTTTATTGCAGTGGTCTGGAACTGAACCTACAATGTCTCCAATGTATGCTATATAATTCTTCAGGGAGGAAAAAAATGGGTATTTAATTAAATAAAGAACTTTCAAGCATTCCTGATAAAGACCAGCACTGAATAGAAAATTTGACTTGCAAATACAAGACTCAAGAGAAGCATAAAAAGGTAAACATGAAAGAGAAATCGTAAGTGACTCAATAAGGTTAAACTATTTATACTTCTATATGGTAAGATGATTCATATAACTTCTAAGAACTTTATCATTATTAAAACAGTTTTTAAAATTTACTTAGAGTTAATTATGTTGGAATCAAAATATGAAGGTACAAAAGGGAGGGATGCACTGGGAGAAGGGGAAAGAGAGAAGTAGAATAAGAAAAATTTTCTCACACAAAAGAGGCATACAAGGAAGAGCTTTTATAGTGGAGGGGATAATGGGGGGGTGGAGGGCAATACTTGAACCTCACTCTCACTGGAATTGTTTCAAAGAGGGAAGAAAAATATATATATATATAATACATATATGTATATATGCTCAGTTGTATATAAAGATCTATCTTACAATAAAGAAGTAAGATTGATAAAGGATATGAGAAAGTGAAGGGGCAGTGGATGATAAAGGGGCAGGTACATTACAAAGTTAGTAATCATCACTGTGGTTGTGATGACTTCACCCATTAAATGGAAGCAGATAGCAAAATAGATTAGAAACCAATCCAATAGTACATTGTTTATAGGAAAAACAAAGGAAACATAAGGTATACGCAGGGTTAAAATAAAGGGCTGGAGAAGAATCTGATATGATTCAGCTGAAGTTAAAAAGAAAGGAAAGGGTAGTTATCATGATCTCAGACAAAGCAAAAGGAAAAACAGACCTAAATGAAAGTGAGAATCAGGGAAACTACATTGTTAAAAGGTACCAGAGACAATAAAGTAGAACAAAAAAATTTACAGCAAGTTTCTCTGATAGAGGCCTTACTTCTCAAATATATATAGACAATTGAGTCAATTTCATAAAAATAAGAGCCAGATAAATGATCAAAAGATATGACCAGGCAGTTTATGGAAGAAGAAATCAAGGCTATCAATAATTATATGAAAAAACATTCCAAATTATTATTGATAAGAGAAGTAAAAATTAAAACAATTCTAAGGCACCACTTCATACCTATCAGAAATGACAAATCCTGGAAGGGATGAGGGAAAATAGGTACACTAATGAATTGTTGGTGAAGTGGTGAACTGCTTCAGCCATTCTAGCGAACAATTTAGAATTATCCCCAAATGATTATAAAACTGTATAAACTCTTTGAACCAGCAGTACCACTACTAGGTCTATATCCCAAAGAGATCAAAGAGAAAGAAAAAGGATCTACACATACAAAAATATTTATATCAGCTTTATTTATGGTGGCATAGAATTGGAAATTGAAGGGATGCTTATCAATTGGGGAATGACAGAACAAGTTGTGGCATATGATTGTGATGGTGTACTATTATGATATAACAAATGACAAAGAGGTGGTTTCAGAAAAACATGGCAAGGATTACATGAACTGACGCAAAGTGAGAAGGATGAAGAGATCATTGTCCATAGTAACAGCAATGTTAATTGCTGTTAATGTTAATTTTTTGTAATGTAATTCTGTAATGTTATTAAAAATGTAAATTTTTCTTATTCTACCTCTTCCTTTCCCCTTCTCTCAGTGCATCCCTCTTTTTCATACTTTCATTTTTTTATTCCAACATAATCAACTCGGAATAAAGTTTATAAACTATTTTAATAATGATAAAGTTCTTAGGAGTTATATGAATCATCTTATCATATAGGAATGTAAACAGTTAATAAAATGTTAAACAGTTAATGATGATCAATTGTGAAAAATTTGACTACTCTGATCAATATAGTGATCCAAGACAATTCCAGAAGACTCATGATGGAGAAAATGCTATCGACTTCCAGAGAAGATGACTGATGAACTCGGAGGGCAAATTCAAGTATAATTTTTTTTTTTTTTTACTAATATGAAAATATGTTTTGCATGATTTCACACATATAATTCATATCCTATTGTTTGACTTCTCAGTGGGTGGGAAAGAGTTTGTGAGGAAGGGAGGGAATTTGGAACTCAGATTTTGAGGAGAAAAGAATTTTAAAATAATAATTTTAAAAAGAAAAAAGAGTCTTTCAAAGTTGTTTTTCTCTAGAATGTTGTTGTCAGCGTACATTGCTCTCCTAGATCTGCTCACTTTGACATATGTTTCCTCTGAACCTGTCCATTTCATCATTTCTATATATTCTATTACATTCATATAGTACAATTTGTTTAGTCATTTTCCAATAGAAAGAGAGCTTAGTTTCCAATTTTTGGGTGCTATGACTGCTATAAATATTTTTGTGCACATAGGTTCTTTTCTGTTTTGTCTGATCTCTTTGAAGTCAGGTCTAATAGTTTAAAGATGGGTTAAAGGATATGCAGTTCAGTGACTTTTTTAAAGCATCATTCCAAATTGCTTTGCAGGATGGCTGGACTGCTAGTGTGACCGTTTCTCCACAAATCCTTCAACATTTGCCATTTTCCTATTGTCATCTTTTCCTTTCTGATAGGAGGAAACTCAAATTTGCTTTAATTTGCACTTCTATAGTTATTAGCGATTCAGAGTAAATAGTGATTTAGAGTAGTGATGGGAGCATTTTTTTCATATGATTGTTAATAGCTTGGTTTCATTAAATGAAAACTATCTGGTATTAGTTTCTTTAAATTTTAAACAGTTCCTTATATAACTTAGATATGAGCTCTTTATCAGAGAAACTTATTGCCAAGATTTTTTTCCATTTACCTATTTACCTTCATTCAGTTTGTGCAAAAATTTTAATTCAATATAAACAAAATTGTTCATTTTATTTCATGTGATCCTATTATTTGTTTAATCATGAACTTTTCTCTTATTAAAAGATCCAAAAAGTAATATCTTCCTTGATCCTCTAGTTTATTATATAACCTTTTATGTCTAGGTCATATATCCCTTTGGTATATCTAGGTATATGGCATGAATTATTGTCTAATTTCTGTCAGACTGTTATCTGTCCCTTTCCGAGGAGTTTTTGTCCAATAGAGTCTTTTCATCTATAACTGGGTTCTTTGGATTTATCAAAAACTATGTTGTCATGCTTCTTTGCTTTTGTATGTTGAATAACTAATCTTTTCCACTGATTGACCTTGCTATTTTTAAACTGGTAACAAACCATTTCAAGTTACTTTAGTAGTACAGTTTGAGATATGGTACTAATAGAACCCCTTCCTTTCCACTTTTTTTCATTATTACCCTTCAGATTCTTGACTTTTTATTCTTCCATATGAACTCCATTATTATATTTTCTAGTTCCATAAAACATTATCTGGTTTCTACTACTTTTTATTTTTTATGAGATAATACTGTTTATAACCTTCTAGTATCCTCTTCGGTGGTTTTTTGTTTTTACCAAATGACTCTTATTTTAAACCAGTAATATCTTTGTGTTTCATTTCTTCTTTGGCAAGAAAATAAAGTGTTTGTTGAGTGAGGTAGTTCTGTGCTATTTGGGGGCTGCTCAACATGGTGACTTACTTACATTTGTGAAAATCAAGGTCAGCATCTTTGTCTTTTCCACTCCGTTTTTCAGCTTCAACAATTACTTTGAACAGGTCATGGACAATCTTTTGTACTTATTTGCAGTGCCTCATTAGACTCTAAATTTGATGCTGATTGTGTCCTTTGCTGTAACTAATAAAGAGTCAATGCCTGAACACAGGTCGCTAATTCTGAAATGTCTCCAGTATGTATTCAGTTGCTTCTTGTCATGAAGTAGTCAATTTAATTGTTTTGTGCCTGCCATGATCAAAGCCTTCTGAAAGAAAAGGTTCATGACATATAGGCACAAGAATTCTGAGTAATAATTTAATAGTAACAGCCCACATTGATAGAGCATTTTAAGATTTGCAAAGAACTTTACATACATCCCTCTCACTTAATGTTCACACCAACCCTGTGAAACAGGTGATATTATTAATCTAGTTTTATAGATAGGAAATTGAAACTTGTCCAAAATCCAACAGCTAATGTCTGAGACAGAAGTCAGTTCAAGATCTTCCAACTCCAAATCTCTCACTGTGCTGCTTGCAATTCTCTTGGACCTAATTCAGACTTCCTGGACATTGCCATGATGCCTAACTTTCAGTCTCATACCTAGAATTTCCCGTAGTACCTGCTGCCTCCTCACTCCTCTACCATGCCAGTCGTCTTCCGTTGATGAATTTCTCTCAGGGCCTCATTTTGGGGAAGGTCATAGAGCCAACCTTCATTCTCTCCTCTGCTCAGCTTCTGATTTTCCAGAATTAGATGCCCCTATTTCCCACCTCCTGCTTTTTCACTCACTTTTGTGTACTGTCTTTCCCCAAAGGAATTCCAAAATCTCCTTGAGGGGGGTATTTTACTTGTGTATCCCTAGGGCTTAGCACAGTGCCTGGCATATAGTAAGCCCCTAATAAATGCTCATTTCCTGTCTGCCTTCAGCCTCTTTTATTACTCCAAAATGAGCCACGTTTTCTAGTACACTTTTTGCCATCCCCCAATCCTTTTTGCATTGCAGTCACCAAGTATTAAAGCATATATTTACCTGTTTTGGAGGATTTCAGCAAATTCTTCATAGAATTCCTCAACCTCCTCATCCTTTGCTACAGGTATTGACACATAATTATCTATAAATATCTTCATGATTGTTATGTTATCTTTTTCATGAGCTTTGTAAAAACAAGACCACCAATGTCCCATGAAACAAATGTTTCTTGGTAACTGTATGTACAGTGAAGACAACTCCACCAAATCCTTTATCTTTCAAAGGAGAACTTGCAAGTCACCCTTATATTTAGTGGCAACATTTCTGTCTTCTGGTTTCATTCATTATGGGAAGATCAATACTAATGTTCAATTCTTCTAATAGTATATTGAATCACAGGACAAAGATGTCAGGTTAAGAGTACCTATAAGTATGTAAATATTTATAGTCTAAAAACAGTATGATGCTCCTTTTTAGCCATTCCATCACTATCACTGTGGAAATGGAAGGGGATTATGATTCTTGGACAGCAGATTCATTCTGTTGCTGCACCAGGGTCAGAGCCTATGCAATTTGGTAGGACTTCACCGCTTAAGTTTCTCTGGCATAGCTTTTCAGAGCACAAAGTTATCTCTATGATTAGAATGAAACTGTATGGTATTGCCCTCTGCTTCCTTACATTTTTTTCTATTTACCATGAACTTACAATTATTAACAAACATAAACATTCCAAAATACAAAGGACGAAAAAGAGGATTATATAAGAAACCATGAACTTCTAGATTTTTAAAATGTATACATTATATTTAACAAAGTAGTTAAAATCACTTTTTGTCATTTTAAAAAGCTTTTTATTTTCTTCTGTGTATATTTTGTGCTTTATTGCTGGTCTACATATTTATATATGCAACTTTTCATCTCTCCCTCTGCTTTCCCTTTAAACTGTGGTCTCTGGAACATTTCTTCATTGTTAACAAATTTTCCCTCATCCTATATTTCTTATGTTGCTTTCATGCCCAGATGCTCACAGAAACCTAGGTTTCTCCTGAAAATTCCTTCTCCTGACATCCTCTCCATGATTCTTTCATTAAGGTCAGGAAGAGCTAGAATACTTTTACTTTCCCACTCTCATTGTCAGACCATCTATCTGACTCAACAACAACTTTTTAAAGATCATTGTATCTTGGCCACGAATTTGTTGCTGTTATTTCTAGACTTCCTGGTCGTTCTCCCTCCTCTCCAGCAGATTAGTAACTTGTTCACATTCTTCGTTCCTTTCATCCCAATCCCTGAACTCTTTAAAATACCCTCCTCTCAACCCCAGCTTCTCAAACTCATGACCTCTTTCTCTAGTTTACTTAAAGACACATAGGAGAGGTCATACTTTAGACACTTTCATCTTCTCAAAACTACTCTGCTTACTCTATCCTAGGTACCAGAACTGTCTCTGAATTTTAATGATCCCAAGTTGTTCACTGAAGTAGACACCCATCTTTTTTGATATGAATGTTCTACTGCTGTGTGATTGCAAAAGCTTGGGACAAAACAATCTCTGAGGAATCAAATTTACAGGTTATCTAAACAGCAATGGAGAGAAACATGAGTGCAAACATGTTGCACCATGTTTCCAATGATTTTCAAGGGTGCAGTGGAAGGATCCCTGATGTGGAGTCAGAGAACATGTGTAAAACCTGAATCTGACACTTAATAATCATGTAAACTTTGGCAAGTCCTTTAGCTTCCCTGGGCCTCAGCTTCCTCACCTATAAAAGTAGAGAATTAGAGTAGATGACTTCTAATCTGCCTTTCAACTCTAAAATAATTCCATGTGGTCTTCTTTTCAGATAACCTTTTGTGTCATGAAGCCCTTTAGCAGTGTAGTGAAGACTATGGATGCCTTTTCAGAATAATAATTTTAAATATACAAAATAAGACTATGAAGGAAATGTCTTACTGAAAGTGTTTAAAAAATGCTTCACATACACAAATTCTAGGTGAAGAACTCCTCCCCTACAGTTTTACATTTTTTGAGTACCAGTGGACCCAAGCCAATCACCTCTCTTCCCTCATTCTTGCCATAATACTATCTCCTTTTTTCGAATCTTTTACTAATGCATCTTTTCATAGTATCACTATTACTTTACAGTCACTCCCTTGCCTCAGGAAGTCTTGACTAAGCCCTGTATTAATCCGAGTTCTCAGGTCTTTCCACGTTGATTCTTTACATGACTGGGATCATCCTGTAAGTCATTCTCTTGATTCTGTTCACTTTTCTCTGTGCTCCAAAGTTTCTTTGAATTCTTCATATTTGTCAATTTTTATGGCATATTATTACATTCACATACCACAATTTGTTCAGTCATTCTCCCAGTCAAAGCTCATGCATTTTCCCTATAGTTTTTTTTTTTTTGCAACTATAAAAAGTGCTGCAATATTCTTGTATATATGCCTCTTTCTCTTTTTTAAGTCCTTGGAGGTATAATGCCTAGTGGTGGCACCACTGGGTCAAAGCATACATACAGTTTTGTGACTTTTATTATAATTCCAAATTGATTTACAGAATAGTCATACCAATTCACAGCTCCACCAAGGGTGCATTAATATTTGTCTTTCCATAATTCCACCAACATTTACTATTTTTCATCTGGGCCAATTTAATAGATGTGAAGAAAAAACTCAAGAATTGTTTTAATTTGCATTTCTTTTTCTTAATATAATGATCTGGAGCATTCTTTTATATGACCCAGGTCCTTTTTGAAATTTACTTTTTAAAGTTATGGCTGTTTATGTGTAAGGTGTCACTCAATATATAACAGGACCCTTCCAGTTCCAGTAGTATTTGTACTAGGGTACCTTACTGTGACATGAAATTCAACACATTCAAAATAGAATAGGCTTTCTTCCTCCCTAAATAAATCTTCCTTCCCAACCATCTTACTTCTATTGGTGGATTATCAACATTCTGTCTCCGCAGTGAAAAACTGTGGAATTAACTTCAATTGCAAGACTTCATCTTCTTTAATCCCTACATTAAAACTGTAAATTAGTGTCATTTCTTCAAAATATCTGATTTATCTTCCCTATTTCTAATATAACTATACTAATTCAGGCTCTTTGGCCTGCTGATATTGCTGCAATAACCTCTTAATTAATTCCTTACACCCAATCTCCATCCTAATCCATCATCTAAAATTACTGGGCACTCAAATACTATTTTCTTTGTTATTCATCTGGATATGCTTATGGAAAAATATGCTACCTATGATAATAGCTATCTCAGTTGTCTACTTCATCAAGGCCAAATTTCTCTGCCAATCTGAAGAAACTACTACAAAATTTAAAGACTTGTTTTCAATTTGATGAAAGTAAAAAAATCAGTATATGATTCCATTAAGAGTTGAGCCATGTTGCAAAATGGCAGTGAAATATAAATATTATGGATATGGGGGAAATCTTTTTAGATACAAACAACACGCTATCCCTTTCTACTCACCTCCCTGACCCCTTTTATAAAAGAGGTAATTTCCTGACATTGCTCTGTTCTCTTCCTACCTATTCTGTTTCCTTTGTAGGTTCATTATCCACGTCATGACCCTTTATTGTGGATACATCCCAAAGGTTTGTCCTGCACTCCTCTTTTCTCACTATACTTCATTTGAGACCTCATTGGCTCCTTTGGGTTTATCTATCTAACATGGATGATTCCCAGATCTATTTATTTGGTCCAGGTTTGCCTCCTGAGTTCCTGGGTATCCCATAGGCATCTAAATTCAACACGTTCATTCAAAGCAGCAATTATCTTTCCACTCAAAACTCCTATTTTGAAATTCCCTATTTTTATTGAGTTACACTACACAGTCACACAAATTTGCGCCATCAGTCATCACGTTCTCATTTCCTTCAACCCACATATTAATCATCAAATCTTATCAATTTTACCTTCTCATTTTTCTCACTTGCACCTGTTGCTTTTTTTCTACTCTAGCCACAACTCTAGTAAAGGTGCTCCACATCTTTTGTTTGGACTATTACAATAGTTGCCAAATTGGTCTACCTGCTTTAAGTTTTTCCCCTCTTTAATCAAGCCTCCATATAGCTGTGAAAGTGATTTTCCTAAAGTATAATCCTAACTCTGCCACTCCCCGATTCAATAAACTTTAGTTGCTCCCTATTATTTTTAAGATCAAATACACATTTCTTTTTGGCATATTTAAAGCCTTTCACAACCTGGCTCCAACTTACCTTTCCAAGCTTACTATACATTACTTTCCATCATAAGTATTATATTCCAACCACGGTCCTTGTTCGTCTTTGATATACATGCGATTTTACATAGGCTATTTCTAAAGTCTCCCAGAATCCATGGTATCTTTAAAGTTCAGGTCTAGTGCACTTTGTATATGAAGTCTTTTTTAAATTGCTAGTATATTCCCTCCTCACTCCATCCAAAACACCTCCAATTTTTATTTGTATATATGTATATAAATGTTTTCTCCATTACTCCTTGCAGGCAAGGAGGTTTGTTGGGTTGGTTTTCTTTAATATGATCTCAGCACTGACACTTTGCCTTGTACATAGTAGGTGCTTCATTGCTTCTTGGTTAATTGCTGAAGACAGATCGAGCAAAGGTAGAACTGGGACCTTGGACCAATAATCTAAGCTATCTACTTCAACAAACCTCTTTCTAGCCAGACACTGCCTGTACTCACTTCTCAAGGATTAACATGCTCTGCCTCCCTCAAACTCTCATCACAGTAATGACTTTGTCATAGTAAAAACCCCATTCCCCAAATTCCCAGTATGTCCCACTCCAGATCTGCTTTAACCCCACCCCACCCACACTATGCTCTTGGAATGCCAGCTTTATAATTAAGTTCCCATCTAAAAACTTTCTGATTCCCATATTCTAGTTCTCAATGAGGTCTAGGTCCTCCTATTAACACTATTAACAGACATAACTTGGAAATAATGTGGATTTGGTTCCAAAACACCATCATTAAAGCAAGTATCACAATAAGTCACAAATTTTCTAGCTCCTCATGAATATAACGTTACATTTACACCATAGTGTAGTCTACTATGCAATGTATATATCTTAACTACAAAGTACTGTAATACTAACCATAATTTGAGCCTTCCGTGAGTCATAATTTCTTTTATGGTAGATCTCATCTCTATGTTGATAACTGCTGAGTGACCAGGATGGTGTATGCTGAAGTGTGAAGCACCTGTGGCAATTTCTTAAAATAAGACGACTGTGTTAAAATAAGATGACTGCCACACTGATTGACTCTTCTTTTCATGAAAAATTTCTCTGTTGCATGCAATGATGTTTGATAGCATTCTACATAGTAGAACTTCATTCAAAATCAGAGTTAATTCTCTTAAACCCTGACTCTGCTTTATCAACTCAGTTTATGTAATATTCTTCAGTACTGTTGTTTCTCAGGGAACAGGGAGGTCCAAAGATAGGGAAAGAGATGGTGAAATGGCCAGTCAGTGAAGCAGTCAGACACATGCAACATTTATTGATCAAGTCCACTATCTTATAGAGATGCAGTTCATGGTACCCCAAAAGAATTACAATAGTAATATTAAAGATCATTCAATGATCACAGATCTTCATAAGGGAAATACTAATAATTATGAAGAAGTTTAAAATACTGGGAGAATTACCAAAAAAGTGCAGACATGATGTAAGCACACACTATTGAAAAATGGTGCCAATAGACAAGCTTGATGAAGGGTTTCCAAAAGCTTTCAATTTATTTTTTAAAAATTCTGTGAAGTGCAATAAAATGAGGTAGTCCTGACGGGTTATATTTACTCATATTTTTCCCCGCCCCCTTCCCCATAAGGGTCATGGTTGGAATGAATACAAACTGGACATGAATCATCTATTCATCACTCTTGATGTAGGTAACACGAACACACATAAGGGAAGTATGTGCTGAGCACCATTTAAAAGACTTTTTAATACAAGAAATGAGCCCCTTTCTCTAGCTGAATGGGACCTAATAAGACCAGTCCTCTCATATTTGCAGTACTATTATTTAGTACTTTCTCTCTCTCAAGAATACTTCTTGAATAACAATATCCCCTTTAATCATTTGCAAATTCATCCTAGGAAAATCTCTTTATTACCTATCTCATCACACATTAAGTCTTTCAACTCAGTACAGTCTCATGAATATCTCTTACTATTTAAAATTAAAGATGAGATCCAATGTATCTTTTCTTCACAAAGTTTCATTGTTATGTCACTACTGCACCATTCTTTTTATTTACTTTTTGTATCTGGAAGATCTAGCATATTTGTCAAATTATTTTCTTGAAACAGGCCTGAGAAAAGTATGAAAGAACAATGAAATGATCCATCTTCATAAATAATCACTTGTTTTCATGATTAGAAAATTATCCATTCTGAAATTTCTTCTGTATATGGAACAAGACAGACAAGAACATTCTACTTCTGATATGTATGGTCTTTATGGGAGAATATAATTTTATAAGGAACCATTAGTAATTCAATTACTTGTAATATACAATTACTATACTTACAATCACTATAACTGCAGTACAAAACAGCGCAAAAGACCAAATTTTTGATCAATCAACAGTGTCTACCTACTATGTGTAAAAGAATTTGTATTTTTTTAAACAATTTTCTCAGCTTTATTTCTAGATGACAAATATCTTCCTAGAATAAGTCATCTGAGTCAATTTCCCCTGATTTTGTATAAATAAATTGATTTACAAGTTATCTTCTAGAATTAAAAGGTGATCAATGGCCATGGTTACAGATAAACCAAGGTTTGTATACTTGATAAACCTAAGACTGCTTTATTCCAAAGTTAATGATTACAAGTAGGAATGTATACATAGTTTCAAAAGTATTAACAAACTTTTTACATTCTATAAACAAGTTAATTCAAAATAATTTTATAAAATAGATTTCATGACTTTTATATTCATTTCTAATTATATCAAACTATTTAGACAGGACGCTTAATGGCTTTTCTTTTTTTTGCATAGCATTTGCAAAACTCAAGATTAAATACCTCAAAAGAAAAAAAAAACTTATACTCTCCTAACAAATTATAGCTTTGTTATGGATATACCAATGAGCAATAAAAAACTTTGAGGTGATTATTTTAACAACTACATCCCAGCAACCATTACTACTATAAACCCTAAAAATACCTAAGTTCCAAAAAAATTTAATAAGGCAAAAATAAATATGATTTATATAGAAAATAACTTTTAATCCTTCTTTTCAATATGTTCTAGCTCAACTACCATTTCTTTGCATGTAATACCAAATTTCTCTGTTCCCAATCTGCAAAAAGACAAGGTGAAATCACAAACAGATTTCATGCTGGTTTGCTACAAAGAATATAAAGTGTATGTTTTTAAAAATGTAGTAGCCACATCTAAAACTCCCTACTATTCAGGAAATATGGTTACAGAGATGTATTTCTAAAGCTTTAACTAGCTGATTTATACTGAAAAGTCAAATTCTAACCATTTAGTCAAAAAATAGCAACTAGCACCTATTATTTGCCACATAACGAAAAATGTTTTTTAAAAATTCAAGTTCCAAAGTGAAATTTTAAAAGGTGATATTACCTATTAGCTCAGTAAACAGAGAACGAAGAATTAAGTATGATAGCTATGAATCTCTGCTTGAAAGAACTCTTCCACAGCACACTACTGAGAATTATTTCTGCCTGTACCAAAACAAGGACTGAGCTTGCCCTGTAGTCAATCTCACCAGATTGTGCGGCAATCCTAAGAAACAGGATCAAAAATTGAGTGGGAATGAAACCTTAGAGATCACTTAGTCCAAACCCCTCATTTCATACAGAGGAAACTAAGGCTAAAGGTCGAGGGATTTGTCTAAGATTATAAAAGGAGGCGATAGCACAGGTAGGGTTTGTCAACCAAAAGATGATGCATCAATTGACTTAAGGCATAGCTTAAGTTGGCCAAAATGTACACTAACCTGGTAATCTTTATTTAACTCATGGTATCCAATATTACAGTTTTTTGTTAAGATGAATAAAAATAATCCATTGATTTTACATGTCACATGTAAATATTACATGTTACATATAGCATAAATATTGGGGAAGCTATTATGTGCAGAATAGACTTAGTGTCTGGAAAATCTAGGTTTGAATTCTTCCTCGGATACCTAGTAGCTATGACTCTAGTTAAGTGACGATCTCTCAGCTTCAGTTTCTTTATCCATAAACTGGGGATATGAGATAACTCGTGTAAAGCACTTAAAACCTTAAACAATTGCATAAATGTAGGCTATTGTTTTTATTGTCACATATACTTTAAGTAAAAATAAAATAGTAATTTATAAGATTATTAACTAAAACAGCCATCAAATGTATTAGATAAAGTGTAGCAATGAACCCTGTCTTTAAAAATGTACAAACTTGTGAAAGTCTAAAGACAATTGAATTCAAAATAAATGGTAGGGATTTTTTCTTCTTTAAATAAGAACAGGCATTGTATTATCTTCTTTTTAAAAAAAACTATTTTTATAGCCATGAAACAAGCTAAAACCTACATGCTATGACTTTTTTTGGCTCACTATTTGAAAAGCAGATTTGATAATAACAAGGCAAAATGTGCAAAAATATTGGCTAGTCTTACTTTTCCCAAATCATATAAGACCTGATCTAAAAGTTCTTACATTGATCCATCAATAATCTTAAATCAATGACTTGCACAAAATCTAAAAACAGAATGACTTCACTGTCTGTCAGTGTACCACTACTAAAATATTAATATAAATCTGTACTTACTAGCTTCAATCTAATCTCTTATTTAAGCAAATTTCCTCATCTGTGGCTCTCATGTCAAAACGCTATCTGTTGAGCCTAAGAAAATGAGGAAATATGCTTTTGTTTATTCTTGTTCTTAATGCTAACTCTTTTTTTTTTAAGGTATGTTTTTTAAACATCCTAGATACAATACCAAATTATTTACTCGGCAACTATGAATAATATTTCACATAAACTAATTTTTCAGATAATAGAAGTTTTTTGCCTAAAGTATCTTAAGTCATTTTTCAATGGCTATGAATCTATCCTATCTCCTTCTTGCACATAATTTTCACGATGCAAGGTTAATTATCATCAACCTCAACTACTTTCACTGTGTTTTAGTAGAGTGGTGACCTCAGAGACTACTGAAGTCTACACTGCTGCTAATTCTTCTGCCTCCTTCCTCACTCTGCTGTTATAGTACTTATCAAAATTTTTGTTTCCTAGAATTTTGAAAGAACAGAAATAGAAAACAAAAATTTTATTTTCTCTCCCCTCTTGTTACTTTTAATCTGCTATCCAATCTAAATTTATAAAATCAGTAAGCTCATTTTTCACAGAATTCTAAACCCACACAGGCTTCATGCCTTTCCTAAAGGATACAAAACATCAGATGTGTGAGAGCTATTTTCCCTGTAGGCCTTTTTCACTCTTATTTTCCAAGTTCAAAGAAGTTGGAATGTTAATTTGGTAAGAGTCACTAATGAGTGTTCCAGTTAAGAAGACTGCAGTCCAGGGAATGTATCTTCTGGTTGTGAAGGGAACAGTTAAAATAGATATAAAATACTGAATAGACAATAGTTGAGACATTTGCCAGTTTATGGCTCTTAACCCTAAGACATAAAATAAAACATTTCATCTGCTTTTTATAAAAGAATATAATTAGATAATTTGATCTCTAGAGCTAAATTATCACAACATCATCAACTGTTATTTATGAGTTCCAAACATTGCTCTTTGAAAATATGCATAATTGTTAAAGCACATCTCACTTGTTAAAACACTAGACCATCAAATATAACATAAAACAAGGTGTTACATAAAAACACACACACAGTTGGGAAACATTTTATTTTTTTTTCTATTTCAAATAACAATTTAATACGTGAATTTTAAGCTTCTCTCGGCCACCTTCAATTTTTAATGACTAAAAAAAACCTAACCACTTTACTGTCAAACTTAAGATTCACACTTTAAAATTATTTACTAATCTTGTAAATATACTGTTTTCCTAATATTAACAATTTTAATAAATGCCATACACAATACATTTCTTTGCTCCTTTGGTCAGAAATATAAATAGGAACTTTAAATCAGATTTCTGGATATTCAAAAATGGTTTTTAAAAGCACAAACTCAATCTATTGTAGTAACTACTAAAATTATTTTAGAAGTTACCATCAAGAATTCTTAACAAGGAAGTGTCAAAGCTGTGCAATAGATACAAAAATGTTATGTACAATTTAAAAAACAAATTTAAACCTATAAAACTCAATGGCCAAATTAAAGAAATTTTAAGCATCAAATTTAAAATACTTCATTTTTTTAGGTCATACAGAAATATATTCTGTGAATAATCAGGATTATTTCATAAATATATATGTGTATATATAAATATATATATACCTACAGAATTTGCTGTGCGAAAAAAATCCAGCTTATTAAATGAGAAAAAATTTGCATTTTTAGATTATCAAGATCTTGCCATATTTACCCTTCAAGTGTAATACAATAAGCCAGTTCTGGTGCTTTTGGCACAGATATTCAGGTATATATTGACACAATCTTATAAACACAATGTTTTTATATTTTATTCACTGAAATATGAAGAATTTTAAAGAAAATCTAGAATTCTGACACATCTATATAGCTACACTGCTTAAACAGAATGGACAAACAGGCTTTTAAATCTTAAATCTGCCTTTAAAATTGGAACATATAAGACTCCACCATCTACATGTTTTCTCCAAACTATTTCAAGTGAATTTTCAGCCTGGTTATGTATGTATTAACTTTCTACCCATATATGACTTTTTTTCAGATCACACCCCAGTATACAAGGACAAGAAATAAATGTATAATAAAAAAATTGGATAAATCAGGAGAGGCTTCTTTGTCTTGAATTCTTCACCAACTAATAGGGAAGCAGCACTGTACGCGGCCCAAAAGACTCCAAACAGCTTATGGGGAGAAAAAGATATTATATTAGCAAATAAAGTACTCTTCGAATACTACAGATAACCTAACTCATCTACTGCAAACAAACCCTACTCAAATGATTATTGTAGAAAATTTGAGTAGCACTCCAAGGACATTTATACCGTAGTAGAAAGAATGAGAGTGGGAGTCAGGATACCTAGATTCCAGTGCTTTGCCCATAGCATGCACTTAATATATTTGCTTGCTCCATTCATTCATTCATTCGTTCATTCATATTATTTTGGGGAAACGTTTGCTATTAAGTAAAAACCAGTTTTGTTGATGCCTCAGTCTGTTTAAAGCTAGGGAACTAGCACAATGATTTTCCAGCAGAAGATACAATATAGCTTTAAAAATAAAATATGCACTGTATAACTTACTTTTATTAGTGTTGATACAACATCAAATGATCCAACCACCAAAAGTAGAGGTGCTATTACAATGAGGGGAAGTAATGAATATCCTATGACACCAAGAACTTGACCATATGCAACCTGTGAATTTTAAAAATTAATATTACAGGAATCCAAAACACCATAATAACTTTTGAATACTCACACTATTTGCTTAGAATTAACATATAAGAATTAGGAAATAATTACGAGGCAACATATAAATCATACTTCACATATTACTACCCAAATCAGTATAGTCCTGAGACAGGATTATCGTGGTTTATATCTGTAAGATGGGGGAAAAGCAATTGTTTTACTAGAAGTATATTTCAAGACAGACAGCAAGAGTGTGAAATCAAGATAAATCTTCTCACATAATTTAAAGCTTGATTGAACATGGTCAATGTTTCACTTTGCTTAACTATGTACATATGTTAAGAGTTGGGTTTTTTTTTTATAGTGTGGGGAGAGGTAAAAGGGGAAGAAAACAAATACTTATTAATTGAAAAAAAATTTAATTAAAAAAACCTACAAAGCCTGAGTATGCGAAACATGACTGCAGAGACATCCCCCACCTCACCCCCAAAAAAGATTTGTAATTGTCTCAGTTCCCTCTATCTTCAATTACAGAGTAAAGTACCACAATAAATAACATGCAGATTTAGGAAAAACTGAATTCAAATTCCATTTTTGATACCAGCTAACTTTGTGACCATAAACAAGTCACCTGAACTCTTTGAGTCTCTTAGAGTTTAATTTATACAGAGGTAGCTGACAAAATTATAGTTCCTTGGCATATTTAATTATTCCTGGTTTGATGAAAGGGAAACTAGAAAAATTAAGGAAACTTTTAAGAAGTGAAAACTAATAACATGAAATACTTATTTTAATTGGGGCAAGAGGAGGTACATAATATAATATTGAATCTTCTCTGAATTTGGAAAACCAGTTAAAATTTTCTCCCTACCTTAAGGAACACCCTCTAAAGAGCCCTTCTGATATACCTTTTCTTCCTCATCTACAAAAACATAATGAACATAATGTTCTTGTAGATGATTTTCAAGGTCTCTTCCAGTTCTCAAATTTCTGGCCATTCCTTCCCCAACAAGTTCTCAGAGAACTGTTAAAAGTCAAGTATATATAGTGAGAAACTGTTCTCACAGTTTATATTACTTTCTATTATTAACATATGAATTATTCTTAAAAACCATACAAATTATAATGGGTCTACAGAATACCAAATTTTATTATGTAAATAAAGGATAATTTTCATAAAGAGTTACTTACTTCTCCACCAAGTACTCTGGCTAATAAGAAAATTGTCAGGGAGCCAAATATCCAAATAGTTATAATCCATGAAACCACCTTAATAGAAAATTTAAAAAGTTAAATAATTTTTTCCTCATGTAAGATACAAAGTAATTGTCAATCATCAAGGTTCAAACTTAGTGGCTAAGTCTAAATATAATATATAAATACAAATAATATAATAATATATAACAATAAATAATATATATAAATATAATATATAAATGTATAAGCTAAATATAACTCCCTCCTGAGAGGGAGTTGCTATAATCAATCTGTTAGAGACCCCTGTCATAGTTTTCTATTTTTTCCACTATTTATTTCAAATAACTGGCATAAAAACTAACAAAAGGGAAAAGTAACATCAATATGAAGATTTTATTTCAAATGCTGAATGTCTAAAAAACACTGTACTAATCCACAAAAGCACTAAGTCTGGACCTAAACTGTTCAAGTTTCTCTTACTAGATATCTTACAGACGTATCTATCATGAGTAATTTTGCCATGTGTATGTGTAAAATAACTAATTAGTAAACTATTGTGATTTTCTAAAAACATGGAGCAGATTGAACATAAAAGAAAGAACTGGTAACAGGAGATAAAGGAAAGGGAGGAGGTCAGTGAGTTTGGCAAGACTTCTCTAGGAGACATCTGCTTGCAATAGGGACAATTAGCACACTGGCAAAGATTTGTAAAATGCTCACTGTTCAAATTTGGGAGCCTGAGAATTTAGGAGGAGTACTGAAGAGGAGGAAATCTGTTGGCTAGAAAAATAGAGGCTGCTTAAATTTGAAGGGAACCACATATAATAGGTATGGAAGCTGAAGGAACTGTCTCAGTGACCTACAAAAATAGTATTCAAATTGTGGAATTTCACTTTTTCTAATCTTGGATATTAAATAAAGTATGAGTGAAACTATGACTGCCTTTGTATTACATGACTCACTGACAATACCATCAAATTCAGCAGTTAATTTTTTTTTTTCTGTCACAGACACCTCTTTGGCAGTCTGGTGAATCCCACAGTCATCTTCTCAGAAGAGCGTTTTTACGAACATTAAATAAAATGTTAGACTACAAAAGACACCAACTATATTGAAATATAGTTTTTCCAATCCAAACTCAAGGATCCCCTAAAATCTAGCCAGGGTCCTTGGGGGTCTGTAAACCCTAAGTTAAAAGCCCTAAATATATTTATTATCCTTTATTAATAGGGAAAAAAAGTCAAATTGGTGCTTTAATAAGACCAATACTCTTTAATGAATCAGTCCTCTGAATTTCTCCTTCATTAATTCTGCAAGTAAATCAAATAAGGAAGGGTAACTTAGTCTGGCAAAAATTTTTGACTGACCAAAAATGTTTAGTATTCTAAAGGTAATGTGTGTGTGTGTGTGTATGTGTACGTATATACATGCACACATACACACACATACATATATACATATAATATATATATAATATTATATCCTCAGCTAGCCAGGAAAATTACTTGACTATATTTAATATTCAAACACTTTTAAAAGTTTAAAATATGCCTGAAATAAAGCAGTGTACTTACCCTGAACTGTCCATATAATGAAATCATTGAGAAGAAAAGAACAACTGCCAGAGGGCCCCAAAAATCAGGATTGTCTCTCACCACTTGTCTATTAAAACCAAGTGATGGCATTGGCATCAATACACACCGAATTTTGTAGTAAATATCTTTCAGATCAATGTCCAGTTCTTCCCTATAATTTAAAAGATATGGAATGTTGTCACTTAAAAATTACCAGGGTTAGGGACAGGGACAGTAATCTTGAGCCTGGGTATAAATCTATACAGGGTTGTTTCTGGAAGTGTCAGCTTTTAGTAGTATGTCTTTCCATCTGTGGTTATAGATCCCATTTGTTATTTTTACTTTCACTGAATGTCAAGCTGACCTTATCTGCTTACAGGATCCATTAGAGAAAGTAAAGGGGAAAATTTTCTGACTTCCTAAGAATTCTTACTTAAATGGAGAGCTTGAATACTTATGATGACACAGGAAGAAACAATATGACATAAAAATAACCTTAATAGAAAAAAATGTCCTGAACAAGGGAGGTGATAGATTTCTTGTATTCAGTCCTGCTTAGATCACATTTGGGGTACTATTTCCAATTCTCTGCTATCTTTATTAAATTAGAGGCTAGCCAAAAGTTGACTAAGATGGTAAAGGAACTGAAAAACTACAACATGTAAATTTTGATGAAAATATCTGCTAACATTTAACTAAAGGAAGAGAAGACCTTAGAGAAGAAAGGAAAGATTGTTTCCTTCAAAGCAGTTATCATATCTTATTCTGTTTGGAACTAAAAGGAGAAAAAGAACCAAGGGGTGGAAGCTATAGAAAACCAGATTTATGCTTAATATAAAAGAAAGGCAGCATGGTCTAATGACAGCCAACCTTGAAGTCAGGAAAACAGGAATTCAAGTTCCATCTCTGAAATAAAATGGCTGGGTGATCCTGAATACGTCACTTAACTTTTCTTTATTCGAGGCAACTATAAGACTATATATTTCAGAAATGATACTGATCTCTGCATTGATAGAGGGATTTCCCTCACTTGGGAGGTTCCCTATACCAAGGAAATCACAGGTCAACCTCATATCTCTACAGGGAAAAACTTTCTAAAAATTATAGACATCCAAAAAGGGAATGGATAGCATGAATAAGTCCTATCACTAAAGGTATTCAGAAAAAAGCAAGCTAATTATTTGTTGAGGATGCTACAGATTTTTTGCTTCAGTTAGGAAGCTAGACTAGATTAGACTTCTGAGAGTTGCCCTAACTCTAAAATTCTTTGGTTTTAATAAAATCCACTAATTTAAAACAACCTGTAAGCTCTCTCCCGTCTGTTTCTAAATAAAATGAAAGATGAATACCAGCATTCACAGAGTAAAACTACCTTTTAACAACCAAGAGAAAGAGCAGCATTATTTGAACATACAAGAGAGGTTTGTTATCCTCAGGGTCATCATCTTCCACTTCCAAGAGCCAACCATAGCCTCTCTGTCTCAGAAATGTAGTTGCTGTAGATTCTTTGATGAAGTCTCCACCAAGGTTTAGTTTGACATCTGGGGATGCTATTGAACCACTGAGATCTTAAAGAGAAGAGGAAAAAAGGGATGAGGTTAAATAAAATGTTCATGATTTTAGTGAAAAAAGTTTACATACAACTTAGTTCATTTACTCAACAAACAAATATTAAAAACTTATGTGCAATACTGGACTAGAGATCAACAACTAGGAAAGATAAAAAGATAAATAAAACAGATCAACAGCTTCTGTCTTCAAATAACTCATTAAAATAAAAAAAACTTCTAATTGTGGACACTGGGAATTTAAAGAATTTTGGAACTGGCTAAGTACCTAAATGTCATCCAGTTTGACTTCCTCAATTTGTAAATGAGAGAAAGAGGCCCAGAGAGATGAAATTTTATATTTTAGGTCATATAGAAAGTTAATGATGTGCCAGAATTAAAACCCAGGTGTTACCACTTCTTGGTCAATGAGCTACCACATCCTGCTTCTCTAAAATGTGCATAGAAATATACAGAATTCAAAACACTTTAAATATAACATATTTATTCATTATGATAAGCTAAGACCCAGACCTCTCATCATCAAAGGCATTTATTGAGCCTTTTAGGGCATGATATTAAAGGGTGCTACAAATTATCTGATTCACTTAACAATTATTTATTAAATATCTACTATGTATACAAAGCATTATTCTAGGTTCTAGGAAAGATACAAATGTGTATGTGCGTGTGTGTGTGTACGCACACATATGCAACTATATAATTACTATAGTGCTGAAGAGAAAACTTTAAATACACAAAAGTTGTACAAAATAGGATGCAAGTTCCAAGTAAAGAAAAAACTTTCAACTGAAAGAAGGAAAGAAAGGAAACAAGGAAGGCTTAGTGGAAGTGCCATGTGGGCTAGGCCTTGAAAATCACATATATTTGAATCAATTTCTTATATACCTTGGAAATTATGCAGTGAACTGGGAAATCTACTGCAAAGATTTGAGAGGTAGGGAAAACAACAGGGGGAATTGGAGGAAGGGGAAGGAAGGAAATTCCAGGTATAGAAAACTGCTGTAAAAAGGGTACAAGAAAGAAGGTACTGGACATATATTCAGAATGATGAGTGATCTATTTTGGTGGAAATGCAGCACATATAAAAAAGAATAAATGTCTGGAAAGGCAGAGATCTCAAATGACAGGCTAAGGAATTTGGATTGTCACAGTTATAGAAATGGACAAAGGTCCTAGAATCAAATTTCATTGAAGCCTTTTCTGTTTAGCCTTCTATCTTCTCCCCAAAATCACAAGAACAGCCACAGTACAAAAGCTATCTTTCATGACATTTCATTTTATACTATGAAGTAAGTATAATTTGCCAGCCCTTTACTCTTTAAATTATTTTGCCAGACCAAGCCAAATCAATCTCATTCCTATTGCACTAGTTTTCCAAAGCTGGTAATTCAGTTTTATCTGCATTAGATGCATATGCCATGCCTACACTTCCTCATCCCAAACCCATTTCTAAAAAGTTCCTCCTCCTCCCTACATGACTCTCCAAATAGATTAGGCCTTTTTTGTTTTTTTGCCCATTCTAATATGCTCTTTAAATTCTACTTCCTTGATCACCAGCAAAGTCTCCTATGTCCTTGATCTGTTCAACCAAAGACCTATCTTCAATTTCCTTAATTTAGTAGAAAACTGACTCTCCAGTAAAGATACAACATCTCTAGTAACCCTCTGCAATAAATGTCATTCTTTTTACTTCTCTCAAGTCACAAGGCTCGGATTAGGGATATAGCTTTCAAACCATTCCACTAATACCATTCACTAATGACCTCTCCTCTTTTGAGGTACATGTGATCTGTCTCTATCACCTACTCCATCTTTGTTACTTTCACTACTAAATTCAAGATCATTTATCAACTTTCTGAATGACTACATAACCTGGTTCACAATTCTCCTCTCTATTTTATCATCTGCCATCATATTTGTGCCCAATCTGTGGTAGAACATTCCTAGCTCATATTGAAACTTGACAAGCATAGTGAGGTCATTTTGGTCCTCTTCAAGGATGAAGAACAATCAACCAACCAACCATATACATACATACATACATACATGATGATGACCCCTTAATTCCTCAAATCCAATAAATACTCTCTCACCCTACTTCAGTGCTTGTCTCATAGTTCATAGTGAATTGTGGAGTCAAAAGAAATTTAGAGGAAAGGACCTTAAACATCTTTAATACAGCTCCTTAATTTTACAGATGAAGAAACTGAGGCCCAGAAAGGTGAATTGACTTGCCCAAGGTCACATGGCTAATAAGTCAAAAAGCTAGAATGTTAAACTTGTTTTTCACACTCCATGTCCAGCTGTCTTTTCATTACAACCTGCTTTAGTATTTTTCATGTTTCTGTAGTTATGTTACCCTAGAATCCTGATCTTCCACCATTCTTAAACTGCAAATCAACATTCCAGTGGTTTTCTTTACTATTTAATTTCTCTGTTCCTGTTACTAAGCATCACTATAGAAATTCATGAAAGTGAACTCACTTAACCTATCTTAAACTGGCACACACATTTGAGCTTTTATTCCTTCTTGACAATTCTTCCGTCCCATCCCTATCATTTCTTTATTTTATTCTCCAAAGAATTTGTCCCAAACCTTTTCTTCAGTGTGGTCCAGTGGAAATATGACATCAGAAAACTGGGTCCAAATCCCATCTCTACTATTTACTATTTTGTTAACTTCTCTGGGACTAAGTTTTCCCATCAATAAAACTGAAAGGAGTTGGGCTAGACAATATTTATAAGTCCCTTCAAACAACAAATCTTATGATCCTATGATATGAACTTCCTATCTCCTACGTTCACGCTCTATATATAGTAAGATAGAATCAATGTGAAATTGTATTGAAACAAATATTTATCTAGTTGTGGAACACTGTGCTAGACATAAGATAACACAAAGTATAGGTGAAGTCTCTGTCCTCATTAGGCACATAGTCTATTGGGGTGAGGAGCAAACATATCAGTATAATACAAAGTAAAACATAAGTGCATTATCTAAGTCCCAGGGATGAAAGATCATTATCACCTGGGGAAATTCAGGGAAGATTTTATGAAAGAGGTGACATTTGAATGGCATTTTAAAGATTAGGCAGAACTATATCACTTGAAGGCAAAGAGAGGACATTCCAGGTTCAAGGAGCTAGATGACCTTAGAGATCATATAATGCAATCCCCCTCACTTGATAGGGAATAGGGAGCAACGAAGGGCTTTAAGATGAAAGCAACATGACCAGGATTTATGCATAAGAAAGTTTAACTTGGCAGCAAGATGATGGATGGACTGGAGGATGGGAAGAAACTGAAGACAAAGTGGCTAGTGGTTTCCTTTTACATATATGCCACTAATGCGGAGTAGGGTGTGTTCATGGAAGACTAATACTTCTGGTGTGAGAGCTGCAGAGGCTTTTTCAGGCCTGCTTTCCACCTTTGGAGTCCATTGATCCAACTAACTTTCACCTATGGCTCCAAGAAGCTGTAGTATGCACAGCAGCCACACCCTGGTAAACTGTTTTGGCAAATAGGTTAAACTAGCTTAAGGGTAAGAGAGGGGTCTCAAACCCAGTAGTGAGTTAGGGGAAGAGTCTATCCCAAGCACGTGAAGACTTCCACTGGTGGAATGGGTGGATGAGAACACTTTGTTCCAATAGCCATGAAGTTGATAGACACAGGCACCATAGAGCATTTAGAGCTTGATTAGACATTGAAGACACCAAGGTCATCTATTACCTCTCAAGCCATCACCAGTCATCTTGACTCTGTCCTGCCACTGGACTTTGATGACTCTGGAAGAGAGAGTGAGGCCAACAATTTCATGCAACTCTGCCTCACACATGAATCGAAAGATATCACCTACACCAATTTTCCTTTTTTACCTATCTCAAAGTCCTGTGGTGACAGGCAAGTGACAAACAGCAGGTATGGATACACAGGGAGCTGTAGTCACAACCCTACACACAAGAAGCTCAGGCCATAGGGTCATCTTGTTACCGGAAGCAGCAGTGGGATTTGGCAGCCCCCTCGGTGTCTAAGCCTCCTTTACGGATTGCACTGTTCACCTCCTTGTGTGAGGAAGAGGCTTGAAAAGGTGCCCTAAAAATTTTTTACTTAAACAGCACTGGCCTGATTATTGAGGCAGGTAGGGATCCCACCTGGTGGGCAAAACACACAAAAAATGTACAAAAACTTCTGCAAAATGATTTCACTCAGCATCAGTACATGGAATATGTATACACTTATAGACAATATAAAATCCTGTGGATGTGAAAGATGAACAGCTCTTGTTGCAAGAGAACTCAGAAGGTATTACCTTCAAATAGCAGCCTCGAGTGAAACAAAGCTAGTAAATGAAGGCCAGACTATATAAGTCAGAGTTAGATAAACCTTTTTTTGTAGTGGCTGCAGTAAAGGGAATGCCATGAAGCTGGTGTAGATTTGGTGATCAAAACTAATGTAATCAACAAGCTTGGATGCCTACCAAAAATGCTGAACAACTGACTCATAACAATGTGACTGCCACTTATAGGAAAACATCGTGCCACCACCATCAATGCTCATGTTCCTACCATGAAGAACCCTGATCAGTTCAAAGAAAACTTTTATAAAGACCTGGAGACCCTTATTATCAATGTGCCAAAAGATGACAAGATTATAATTCTGGGAGACTTTAAAACTAGAGTAGGCTCAGACTATGAGGAAGTCTTGGCAGGGAGTCCTCAGGAGGAAAGGAGTTGGAAATAGCAACAGCAATAGTCATTTACTACTGAAGACATAGTTATCTGATGACCTTCTCATCACCAACAAGGTCTTCTGTTTACCTAAACACAATAAAACTTTGTGGATGCACCCTCACAGTAAACATGGCATTTAACAGACTATGTGATTGTAAGGAGGTATAATAGTAAAACAGTATGGGTAATGTCTTTTGATTTGTACATAAACTGGATTTAAGTGAGGTAGAGTTGCACTCTCTCCTCCAGAGTCAACATCTGGCAGGACAGAATCAAGATGACTGACCATGGCTCAAAACACAGTGGATGACCTTGGCGTCCTCAGTGTCTAACCAAGCTCTAAGAGTTCCACATCCCCTGCTTCAGCTGCCTTCATGGCTGCTGGAACAAAGAGTTCTCATCCACCCATTCCACCAGGGGAAGTCTTCACATGCTTGGGGTACTCACCAGTGGGTTTGAGACCCCTTGGTTACCCTCAACCTGGTTTGGCCTGTCTACCAAAAAGGTTTACCAGAGTGTGGCCACTGTGCATGTTGCACCTTCTTGGAGCCACAGGTGAGGGTTGGATGGAACAGGTGGACACCAAAGGTGGAGAGCAGATCCTAAAAAGGCATCACACCAAAGGTACTGGTCCTCCCTGAACACAACCTACACCCATCAAAAGTAAAGTACAAGTAAAGTTTAGAACAATACAGGATTCCTGACTCAGTAAGAAGGCAGATGAGAGTCAGTTTTATGCTGATAGTAACAATCCAAAGCACTTATTCCTGAACGCTATTTATGGACCAAAAACCTATGGTGCATCATTACTTAGTGCTAAAGGAGCCACATTGATTAGTTATAAGAACATGATCCTAGAGAAATGGGCTGAACCCTTCCATAGTATTCACAACAGACCATCATCAATCAATACTAAAGCCACTGACCAAGTTGAAGTCAATCCTTCTTTAGCTGAACTTCCACCTGAAGAAGAGTTTTGAGTACCATTAGGCTTCTTTCATGTGGCAAAGCACCTAGTGCTGATTCAATTCCAGCTGAGATTTACAAGGTATGGGGGACCATTGCTCATACCCTGAAATTTTCCAGGTTATACGGCAAGAGGAGGTTGTCCCCAAAGACTTCAAGGATGCCTCCACTGTCCATCTCTATAAAGGTAAAGGAAGCTGGCAAGATTCTTGCTAGAGTTCTTCTTAACAGGCTGATCCTTCACCTGGAAGATGGTCATCTACCTGAGAGCCAGGGTGGCTTCAGAAAAGGCCAAGGAACAGTTGATATGGTGTTTGCTGCTTGACAACTCCAATAGGAATGCCAGGAGTAGAACAGAGGTCTATACACAACATTTGTAGAACCGACCAAGGCTTTTGACACTATTAGTTGTGAGGGCTTATAGAAAATTATGTCAGAATTTGGTTGCCCAGAGAAGTTCATCAGCAATATACGTCAATTTCATGATGGCATGTTTGCCCAGGTTCTGGATAGTGGACAATGCTCTCGTGACTTCCCAGTCACCAATGGAGTGAAATAGGATTGTGTGCCTGCTCCCATGCTTTTTAACATGATGTTTTCAGTCATGTTGTCAAATGCTTTTAATGAGGATGAACACAGCATCAAGGTCAGCTACCATACTGATGGTAAATTCTTTAATTTGAAAAGACTAAAAAAGACAAGACCAAAGTGAAGGTAGTGTTGGTGCATGATTTTCTGTTTGCAGATGATTGTGCACTCAATGCAGCCTCTGAAGCTGAGATGCAACAAAGTATGGATCAATTCTCTGCTGCCTATATTAATTTTGGCCTGATTATTAACACCAAGAAAACACAGGTGTTCTATCACCCACCACCACACCATCCATACATGGAACCATCAGTTACAGAAAATGGAGAAGTTTTGAATGCTGTGGATAAGTTCACTTACCTTGGTAGTCTACTTTCCAGGGATGTACACACTGACAGTGAGGTTGATACATGCATTGCCAGAGCTAGCTCAGTGTTTGGGAGGCTCCGAAGAAAAGTATGGGAGAGAAGAGGTATTAGACTGACTACCAAACTGAAGGTTTACAGAGCCAATGTGCTAGCTTCATTGCTGTGCACTTATGAAACCTGGACAGTCTACCAGGACCATGACAGAAAACTGAATCACTTCCATTTGAACTGTCTTAGGAAGATTCTGAAGATCACCTGGCAGAATAAAGTACCAGACACTGAAGTCCTTACTCTAAACTGCCAGGCATTCAAACTATGCTTCAGAGAGCACAACTCCAATGGGCTAGCTACATTGTTTGAGTGCAAAATGTATGCTTGCCAAAAACACTATTTTATGGAGAACTTGCATGGAGAAGGCAATCATGTATTGGTCAGAAGAAGGACATTCTCAAAGGTCTCTCTCAAGAACTCTGGATTTGTGTGACATGAGAGATAGTGATACAGGACCACTCAGCATGGTATGCCCATATCAGAACGGGTACTGTGCTCTATGAGCAAGGCAGAATTGAAATAGCACAAAGAAAATGTAGGATGCTCAAATTTGGAGTATTCACCCCAAATGTTCATGCAGACCCTCTGTTCCCAATCTGTGATAGAGCATTCCGAGCTCGTATAGGTCTGATCAGCCAGTTGGACACACTGAAACTTGACTTTATCATGGTGATGTCATTTTGGTCCTCTTCGAGAATGAAGGACAACAACCAACCAAGATTGTAAGGAAAAGAGAGACAAGATGTGAGAGTAATGAAGGCAATGTGTGGTGCAGAGTGCTAGACTGAGCAGAGACTTATTTACACCAAGCTAAATATTCACATTCAACAAAAGCAAAGGTGCTAAGGCAAAATGATTACCAGAAGAATTAATGTCAATCGATTAGAGCACTTCTCTAAGGGAGCAGTTGAGCCAACACAAGGTTCGCAATAATGGAACAGAAAAGAAGAGATCAGCTTTTAGAGATTTGGTGTACAGTAACTGCATTTGCTCATTTGGGTCACAACACCAGAAACAGCTACATTGGTTTGATGAAAATGATGGGGAAATTTAGAAGCTGCTAAATGAAAAAGAGAACTCCACAGGGTTTACTAGCAATATATAGTTCATCCATCTCTAAGAAGGCTGACATTTAATTCCATCAAAAGTAAAGTACAAATGAAGCTTAGAGAGATGCAAGACTCTCAGCTAAATGAGAAGGCAAATAAAATTCAGTTTTATGGTGACAGTAACAATCCAAAGCACTTTTATGATGCCCTGAAGGCTATTAATGGTCCAAAGACCTATGGCTACTCAACGCTGATAGAATCACATTGATTATTGATAAGGACATGATCCTAGAGAGACAGGCTGAACACTTCCATAGTGTTCTCAAAAGACTATCATCAATCAATGTTGAAGCCACTGATCATTTGTACCTCAAGATGAAGTCAAGACCTCCCCAACTGAACTTCCAACTAAAGAGGAGGTTCTGAAAGCCATCAGGTACTTCTCATGTGGCAAAGCAGTTGGTGCTAATTCAATTCCAGCTAAAATTTAGAAGGGGAGTGAGGTCTACTGTTCATACAGAAGCTGACTGAAATTTTCTGAATTACATAGCAAAAAGCGTTTATCCCCCAGGACACTGCCATTGCCCACCTCTATAAAGGTAAAGGAAATAGATTGTCCTGTGACAATCACCAGGGTCTCTTAGGAGCCTGAAAGACTCTTGCCAGAATTGTCCTTAATAGACTGATCCGTCACTTGGAAAATGGTCATCTACCTGAGTGCCATCTACCTGAGGCTTCAGAAAAGGCCTATATGGTGTCTGCTGCCCAACAACTCCAGGAGGAATGTCAAGAATAGAACAGAAGTCTTTACACACTGCAGATTTGACCAAGGCCTTTGATACAGTCAGTTGTGAGGGTTTATGGAAAATTATGTCAAGATATGGTTGCTCAGAGTTTATCAGGAATGTACACCAATCTCATGCTTGCCCAGGTTCTGGATAATGAACAATGCTCTCGTACTTTCCTAGTCACCAAGGGAGTAAAACAAGGCTGGGTGCTTGCTTTCATGACATTTTCATCCATGTTGTCAAATGACTTCAGTCAGGACAAAAAAAATGGCATCAAGGTCAGTTAGAACATGGATGGTAAATTCAACTTAATAAAGACTACACTCCAACACCAAAGTGGAGGGAGTGTTGGTGCATAATTTTTTGTTTGTAGATGATTGTTTATTCAGTGCAGTCTCTGAAGCTGAGATGCAATAAAGTATGGATCAATTCTCTGCTGCCTGTGTTAATTTTGGCCTAACAAGCAACACCAAGAAAACATAAGTACTCCATCAGCCAGCACTACACCACCCACACGTGGAATAAATGGTAACAGAAAATGGAGAAGCTTTGAATGCTGTGGATAAATTCACTTACCCTGACAGTATACTTTCTAGGGATGTACACATTAATAATGAGGTTCACACACTTACTGCCAGAGTTAGCTCAGTGTTTGGGAGGCTCCAAATGAAAGTATGGAAAAGAAGAGGTATTATACTAACTTCCAAACTGAAGGTCTACAGAGTCATTGTGCTGACCTCATTGTTGTATACCTGGACAATATACCAGCATCATGCCAGGAAACTGAATCACTTCCATTTGAATTGCCTTATGAAGATTCTGAAGATCACCTGACACAATAAGGTACCAGACACTGAGATCTTTTCTCAAACTAAACTGCCACACATTCAAACTCTACAGCAGAGAGTGTAACTACAGTGGGCTGGCAATGGTGATCAAATGCCAAATGTATGCTTGCCTAAAAGAACTCACACAGGGCAAGCACTCACATGATGGTCAGAAGCAGAAATACAAAGACACTCTCAAAGTCTCTCTTAAGAACTTTGGAATTGTATGACATGGGAGACACTGGCACAGGATGGCCCAGCATGGCATGCCCTTATTAGAGAAGGTGCTATGTCTATAAGCAGAGCAGAATTGAAGTAAATCAAAAGAAACTCAAGATGGGCAAATTTAGAGAATCCACTCCAAATGTTCACATGGACTATCTGTACCCAAACTGTGGTAGGGCATTCTGAGCTCATTTTGGTCTGATCAGCCACAGCTAGATGCACTGTAACTTGACTCTAACACAGAGATGTCATTTTGGTCCTCTTCGAGAACAAAGGATGACAACAAACAATGCCACTAATAGTTTCAGCTATTATGATCCTTAGTAAAAATGTAGACTTAACAACCATCTCAAGGGGAGTTCATATGCTACCGCAAATGTGATAACTTGTAGTTAATTACTGTTGAAGTTATAATTCTGGAGCAATGAGTTTTTAATAGGTTTTACTCAGCTAGAGCTTTAACAAAATATGTAATAAAACTTGTACAACTAGGGATAGGTATACTAAATGGAAAAGTGATGTGAAATAATTCTAGCCTACAGAAAGAATGGTAGTTAAATTAAAACAACCTAAAAGAAATTTCTTCTGACTAGACTCCCATACTTTTTCCTCCTCCTATATATTGTGAGGCAGGCCCCAGGGGCTTCACAGGACATTACTATCTACCACAAGACTGGAACATGAGGCAGAACCTTGAACAGTTTAATCACATTTCTCTCAACTGACCTCTGTCTAATAATCACAGATACTCTGCCTGGACTCATTCTTCCAGGGTTAGCATAAACACTGTTAGACTCTTCCTATTCGCAATAATTCTGAACTCCCAATGACAAAGCACAAACCCCATTCCCTATCCCCAATTTATTCCCATCATCCTCAAACTTACCCCCCAGAATGCCCCACTCTAGACCTGCTCTTTCTACTAAAACTTATAGAATGCCTGGACCATAATTAATCAATTCCCTTTCATTTTAACCTCCATCATTCTTCCTCCTATCTTCTGGTTCTCACTGAGACCTGGGTCCTTGCTGATAACACTGCTTTCCTCACTACCTTTTCCAATACTTGTTGCACTTATGCTAATCCTCATTACGAACCATGAGTGAAGGGGATGGAATTGTCACTGCTCCCCATTACTACTTTCAGTGTCTTCCTTTACCATTATCACTCAGCAGTCTGTACTCATTTGAGGTTAATAATTTCCAAATTTTATCATCCAAATGAGAGGAAAGGTAAAATATTTATCAGAACTTTGCTTTTCCCCATCTAATTTCAACTTCAAGCCCATAACAGGCAGGTATCGCAAAGTAAGATGGATGGAGTTGTATTTTTTAAAATGTTTTCTTACCTCATCTCCTATCCTGGGAAAGGACTCAGAGTAACTCTCATGGCAGTCCCAAGTTCAGATCTTTATTTGCTGTTTGCTGCCCCTTTTCACTGTTGTGTTTTAGTTCCCCTCTGTCTCCTTAGTGCTCCCCTTTCCAGGCTCCACTCCCATTGTTTATTCTAGTCTTATGGTCTAAAACTCTGAAGAAAATCTTGATCTTTTGCCCTTCTCTATTTGGGGTAGGAAGAGGGTAGACACAGTACCCCAGGCATATGGAAGAGGAGGAAAGGGGCTGGTTTGAGCCCAGATATAACCTATTATGGCCTGGAAAGTTGGGATGAGGGTACTGACTTCTTTCCCAACCTCTTCACCCAGTCAACGTCATTTCCAGTATCTAAACCATCAGGGATGAGGGTCGAGTTACAATTTTTGAACGCAGCTAGGTGGCAGAGTCCATTGAGTGCTGGGCCTGAAGTCAGGAAGACTTGAGTTCAAATCCAGCTTCAGACACTTACTAGTTGTGTGACCTTGGGCAAGTCAGTTAACCCTGTTTGCCTTCATTTCCTCACCTGTAAAATAAACTGGAGAAAGAAATGGTAAACTACTCCAGTATCTCTGCCAAGAAAACCCCAAAAAGGGGTCACAGAGTTGGATATGACTAAAAAAAAAATGCCAAATAGAATTGGACATGACTGAAACAACTGAACAACATCATGTAAGTTTTTAAAGTTGGTGGGAATACTAAACAAGAAGGAGAGAGTATCTAAGAAACCTCAACAGAGGTAGGCATGTACCTTTCCACTCCTACCAGAATGAGTCATTGCAAATCTGGTCAACTAGTATTTGGGATTGGTTTAACAAATTTGAATTGAGTCCTGGAGGGCTAACTGTAGAAGACTGAGCTTGAACCCTTTGTGTATCACCATCTACCACCTGCCTAAGTTATTTTGGACAGGTTCTGACACTAGTTACTAATTCTTTTTTTAGTCCAAAAATTGTAATTTTTTTTAAAGGAAAAAAAAGTCAAATCTGAGTATAAGTAAGAGAAGAGCCTGGGTCCAAGGTAATCCCTGTTCCCCCTTTTTCATATACCTCCTCCTTCACAGGAAGAACCAGTAGTACCCTTGAGCCCGTCCAAATGACATCACAAAAGCAGGAAGCAGGTTGGGGTTGGAAACAGGGTCAGATTGAGTGCCTTCTGTGAATGAGGCCATGGAACCCTCAACCTTTTGAGAGAAAGCTATAGCTCCCAAGACTCCATGGATGCTCTCTGAGTTGTAACAGGTCAAGGTGATTCCTATCTTTTCCCTACCTGTCTAAAGTAGATCTAGGAAGTAGTTTAGGTAAATTCCCCACAATGACTTGCTTATTTTTCTTCCCACCAAGACTCAGTCCACTCCCTGATGGACTATGAGAGAGCCTGGACAAGCAGGGACGTTTAAGGAACTAATTCTTTCCCTTTTGAGAAAAACAGCTCAATGCCCTTTAAATGTTGGGCTAGGAGTTTCTCCCAGATCTCTCTCCCTTCTTTTTTCACTTAGTACAGGTTCTATGTATATGAATTTTGTTTCCTATCGTTCCCACAGTCCCTAACTAGGTGCACTGACTACCCTGTAGCCACTCGTGTCTGATTATGTGTAGGGTTCTATATTGTGATTTCATCCTTCCATGCATCATTTCCTTTTGCATGCCTGGCATTAACAAAACATGTTGGGGCCTTTGGGAAGGGAACAGATTTCACTGCCTAGTGGTTTTGAAATTTTTAATTTTGAATACGTAATCCAATTTGTACTGTTACTTTTATAAACGTTGTATACTCTCCCTTTTTCCCACAGCTGTGGGTACAAATCAACTGCAAGCTCCTGTTTAAAAAAAAAATCACTTAGTACAGATCCTGGTGAACACTATCTAAAAACGTTCAGGACATTCACTTTTCCTCAATTAGTTCAGTACCTAATTTACAGCCTCACTCTTTAATCCAACTCCTGCCCACACACTAGGGAGATTCAACATACATACTGATGCTCCTTCAAGTACCCTAACTTAATCTGTTTCTTATTAAGAAACTTATTAAGTTTTTTAATCTACTCTGTTTCCATGAGCTATTCCTCCACGTAGCAACACACTAAGATGGTCATGCTATTGGTCCATAAGTATTCCATTTTCATATTCCTAAACTCCAAAATTTATTTATAATATTAGTTGGTCATTCCACTTTTCCTATGTCTTACAAGCCCTAATCCTACTCTTCATCTTCATCATAACTTTCATTCATTCTACATCTCAGCTTTTCCCCAGGCATTCACCTCTACACTGTCCACAATTTCCTCCCTTCTTTATTTCAGTCTCTTGTTTGTTGAATCAACTCAGTTTTACATTACCTTTTACTCTTGAATTCCTCGCATTATTGTCCATCATGCCTTGCCCAAACCCTAACCCCTGTATTTCTCATTTATCTCCTTCACTTTTATTCAACTACAGCTGAATGGAGCTAGAACAAATCATGAACTGTGCTGACTGGATCCACTACAAAATTATGTCACCTTTTTTAAACTGGGACTTCACTGAAGCAAGGAAATTCTTTTACACTTTCCTGATCAATTTGCTAGCCCACTCTTCATAGTGGCTATGCTGAAATTTCTTGTCTCTCCTCCTGTCTCCCATAGTATCCTCTCTCCTCACTTACTCTGGTAAGGGCCTCCCCTCATATTTCACCAAAATAACTGAGACCATTCACGGAAAGCTCCTTCTCTGTTCCTCATGTCACATCACTCAAGCATCTCCCCCAGTATCATCTCCTTCACTCTGTTCTTAGATGAAAAGATGGTGCTTCTTTCTGTCAAGGTTAACCCATCTAAATGCACCTTGCACACGTCCCCTCCCATCTTCTTTAACATATTGGGCCTCCATTATCACAATCTCTCCCCTATTTACTGGCTTTTTCTTTGCTGCCTACAAATAAACACATCTGCCTCATCTTTTAAAAATCCTCACTTGATCAGATTATTCCCAATACTTAGTATACCATATCTCTCGTATCTTTTAACTAAACTCCATGAAAAAACCACATGCAATAAATGCCTCCATTTCTTCTCCCTACTCTCTCTTTTAAATTCTCTACAATCAGCCTCAAAATGCAACTGAAATTGCTCTCTCCAAAGCTACCAAAGATCTCAACTGCCAAGTTTTTCTCAATCCTAAACCTTTTTGATCTCTCCACAACATCTGACCCTATTGATCACTTTCTCCTCTCAGATACTCTTTAGGTTTTCATGATATTGCTCTTTCCAAGTTATTTTTCTACCTGACAGTTGCTTCCCAGTCTCCTTTGATGGCTCTTAATCCAGGTCATGTTTACTAATCATGGTTACTCTCCAAGATTTTGGCCTTGGCCCTCTTCTCCTGCTACACTATCTTACTTGGTGTTCTCATCCACTTCCATCAGTTCAATCATCATCTCCATGAAGATAATTCTTAGTTTTATATATCTAGCCGTAGTCTCTCTCCTGAGTTACAGCTCCACACCACCAACTACCATTTGCACATCTCAAATTAGTTATCTCATATATAGCTCAAACTGAACATGTCCAAACTGAACTCATTACCAACTCTCCTCTATTTTTTCTCAAGGCTATTACAATCTTCCCACGTTTGCAACCTCAGAGTCATTCTAGATTACTCATTCATCCCACATGCAAATAATGATAAATAGAAACTATAACAGCTAGCATTTCTATTAAGTTTTAAGGTTTACAAAACGATACATACATACTTTCATTTTGTTCTCACAACATTTCATCTCACAACCATGAGACAACCATATTATCATCCTCATTTTACAAGTAAGGAAACTAATGCTCAGAGAGGTTAGTGACTTGCCTATAGTCACAGGGCTAGCTAGATAGGATCACAGGAAGGATTCAAATCCTGAATTCAAGTCTAGCACTGTACCCACTACGCTGTGACCATCTTCTGATAACATAAAAAGTCAAAGAAAAGGTATCAGCTTAGTCAATTACCTTTTCCTACTGAAGCTTAAATAATATAAAGCAACTGTCACAAAAAAGATCAAAAGAGCTCAAAAACTTCCATAGCTAGGAAACTCCTCACCTCCTTAACAAACTTTACAAAGTGATAGCTAAGGATAATACAAGTAACACAAGAATATAAACTCATTTGCAAAATACACAAAAAAATGACGGATTATGAGCAATCTCACCTCATAAAACAACAAAGAGCCCTTTGAATAAGGTAATATTTTTGTAGAAAACTTCGCCTGAGACCCAATTCAATATAAATGCTCCAAGACCATACACAGAACAAAGTGGAAGGAGAACTAAGGAAAGAAAAAAAAGACACTGGCTTGTCCAGTTATTGTTCTATAGTTTCTGATTGCACAAATGATGAGAGTAAAACAACGACATCTGTATACTTAATTTGATGTGTTCTACAGGAAGCAGAAATGGGTTTTAGGAAAATGAGTCAGGAAAGGCAGCTATATTAAATTAAATATGTATAAAAGGCATGGATGTTAGAGGTAACAATTTTGAAAACCTTAAAGTATTACTTCTCAAGATTTCAAAGCAGGGAAGATACCCCCAAAATGGTAATAAATCACCAGTCTTATCTACTTCAACATCTCAATGTATCCATTATCTCATCAATGAAGGTAATTCTTTCAGGAGTATAGATTATAACCCTTCTATGTCTTCTATCCTAAGTAATTTTTGTGCATGTTCCCCCATCAATCCTCACCCAAGAATCTACTTAATGTCTTGGAAATCTTCTCTAGGTCTTTTAAATATTCTGTGGGTACCAGTGCAACACTAAAGTTGTCAATGTGTTATCACTTGCTCTTACTACATGACCAACCTACCTTTTTTCTTCCTGCTTGGTATACTTTATACCAATTCCTGCACACAAGCCCTTGCTGACAATATATTGATTACTTATTTTTTGGTTTTTCAGAAACAGGCTTGTTCTAGAATTTGCTTCAATCATCAGTAGGATACTGGTTTTTAAAAGGTGGATCTTTAAGTCAAGGAGCAGGGATCATTTAAAGTGCTGCATGCACAATTTCTTGAAGCAAACCCAGTTGACTCTCTTGCTCCTTTTCAATTTCAGGCTCATTTCATTGTTTATCTTCAGTATATGTCATATATATATATATATATATATATATATATATATATATATACACACACATACACACACACACACACACACACACACACACTAATATACTAACTTAATACACTGGTGATTCAACTGCATGTCTTTGGATAATAGTCATCTTTAATTTATTTTATTGTTCCTGGGTTCACTGTTAGGCAGACTTCATGAATTTTAAAGAACTATTTTCTTCAGTGAGCTTTTGAACCTCCTTTTCCATTTGACTAATTCTGCTTTTTAAAGCATTCTTCTCCTCACTGGCTTCATGGACCTCTTTTGCCATTTGGGTTAGTCTATTTCTAAAGGTTTTATTTTCTTCAGTATTTTTTCAGGTCTCCTTTAGCAAGCTGCTGACTTGTTTTTCATGATTTTCTTGCATTACTCTCATTTCTCTTCCCAATTTTTCCTCTACTTCTCTTACTTGATTTTCAAAATCCTTTCTGAGCTCTTCCATGGTCTGGGACCATTGCATATTTTTTTTTTGGAGGTTTTGGATGTAGAAGCCTTGACTTTTATGTCTTCCTCTGATGGTATGCTTTGTTCTTCCTCATCTGAAAGGATGAAAGAACATACCCTTTCGCCAAGAAAGTCACCTTCTACAGCCTTATTTTTTCCCCCTTTTTTGGGTATTTTCCCAGACAGTTACTTGACTTTTGAGTCCTTTGTCAAGAGGAAGTTATACTCTAGGGACTTGTAAGTTCTCAGTTCCTCCAAGATGGCACAATCAAAGGAGAGGAGTTTTACTGCCCAGGATTCTCTCCAAAGCCTTCATCAGTTCCACCAAGCGAGCACTCTTCCTCACCCCAGGACCACCACTCAGAACTGAGACCCAGATTGGCAGCTCAATTCCCCTAGGGTGTTTAGGCTGAGGGCTCCAAGAATGGATGCTGCTGCCACCACCCTGGGGCCAGGGCTTGGACTGGACCTCACTTCCCTCCTCACCCAGGTGAAAGAGCTTTCTTACTGACCTTTGAAGCTGTCTATGGCATTTGCAGGTTGAGAAATCTGGGAACCACAGCTGCTACCTGTGATTCCACACCCCAAAGCCTACTTCAGTCCTGTCCATGCTGCACAGCACAGCCAAGGCAGGGCTGCACTCCACTCCCAGCCTGGGGTGATAGACCTTTCCTGTCAGTCTTTCAGGCTGTCTTGGACTGGAAATCTCTTTCACTCTGTTGTTTTGTGGCTTCTGCTGCTCTAGAATTTGTTTAGAGTCATATTATGCAGGTATTTTATGGGTTATGGGGGTAGAGATAGAACAGATCCGTCCTTCTACTCCACAATCTTCCCTCATGAATTATTTTGACTATTTTTGATATGGGTGTATAGTAGCCCAAGGCCTGATGAAATCAGTCCCTCATTACACTCATATAGGGCAGCTGGAAAACTGCATCTGAAAGTAAATCCCCTTTCTACCTGCACTCCACACAGGACATCCTCCACAAAAGCTGTAAATACAACATCTATCTCCTCCTTGCTTTATTCTGGGTTTAATGTTGTGAATTAGAGCACTGTTAAACAAAATTATCTCCGCAGCTACATCTACTAAAGAAACTTGGAAATTCCAGGAAGACAGAAAAAATGTTTAATTATTTCTCCCACAGCAACTTGCCCATAATTGAAATTTAATTATATGTTTTTTTAAACAAATGACTGAATTAAAAACAAAGTAACAAAAGAAAATAAAAAGTCCTCTACACATAAAATCAGTTTGAATAGAAACTCCATCAACAGAACTCATAAAAATGATAATCTCCATCTTATTTTTCCAGAAAAAGTTTCTTATATATTTTTTCTTTTTTAAAAGTTTCTGCAAATATCCTGTGCCTTTAATTTTTTTTTTATCAACTACAAGAAGAAAAATGCCATAGTTCATCTTTGTAGGTACTGTCATAGTTCCAAGCTCCTCTGATAACAAAGCAGATCTCAATGAGAAGTGCAAGAGGAGGGTTTTGGAGTTACAGGAAATAAGGAAACATCACTCAAATTCCTGGCAACATTATATCAAAGTCTCTACCTTGTAGGTTGTACTCATTTTGTAAACAAATCACCTAATATTAGCAAATAGTTATTATACAACCAAGCTTTGGAGCTAGAATATAGGTGATTTAGTATACCCATTCTCACCCAGACCAAGGCTTAGAGAAATCATATGACATTTTCCAGGTCACTCATATATGTGTATATGTGTGTGTGTGTGTGTGTGTGTGTGTGTGTGTGTGTGTGTGTGTACATATATATATGTACACACACACACATAGATACAGACATACATATACATATATATGTGTGTATATGTATATTATATATATGACCTGAGATTTGAACCCTGGTCATCAGACTCCCAAACCAGCACCCTTTTGACTGTTTCATTCTTGTAAGATTACATAATAATGTTGATCAGGTATAGTAAACATCTTGTTAAGTTATGAGATACATACTAAAATTTAAATCAATTATTATATTCGCAGACCGTATGTTGAAAATAAAAAGAGAGCCAAAATGGCAGAATACAACGAAGCTCTTCCAAACAAAGAAAATGTACCAGATGAAATCCTGATCAGGAAATCCAAGAAAAAAGATCATGGTGAGTCATTTTTCCTGCCCATGCTGGCAAAGGGAGGGAGACAGAGAAATCTGCAGAAAATGGGGACACACAGGGTCTAGCTGAGAATCACCACACAGAGTATTTCAGCAAAAGGAGAGGTTGTGCGTAAGGAGAGGAAGATCCAACTGAAAGGGGCCAAAATTCATGTAGGGTCCAAGAACAGGTGGCATCTTTGCTGCTTCTTACTCAGTACCAGACCACAGATCCAGGGCACACTAAGGAGGGGACCTGCACCTGGGGATAGAACTCAAGGCTGAGGTATCACAGGCTCTAGGCTATCATACCAGGCATGGACCAAGTTCAGAAACAATTAGTAGCTGTGCCTCCCTCCCCTACTCCCCCTCCAGAAAGAACAGGGTCTCATTTCCAACTTTTAGCTTAGTCTGAAGGTCACAAGAAGAATTACCAGAACATGACTGCCAGACCAAAGGGCAGCCTACAGTCATTCAATCAACAGAGCTGGCTGATTGTAAATGAGTTAAGCAGCAGTCTATAGAAACTTCAAAATGTGCAAGTCTTATTGCTCAGATACAAAACTAGGTCAGGAACTTGAAGAACTCAGAGGCGCAGGCAGGATTCAAACTTTATCTTAGGCCCTCAGACCACTCTGGCTGCATTGAAAGCTTGCAGGTCCTCAGCTTGAGCTGTCCTGAAGAGCTTGGAAAAACAAAACACTCCACAACCAGTGTCAAGACTAGCCTCAACATTCCCTTCAAAAGTGTTCAGAGCCTGGTCCTAACAAACCTGAAATCAAGAAGCAGGCTGGAAAAATGAGCAAACAAAAAAAATCTACTATGAAAAGCTATTATAATGACAAGCATGCTCAAGACAATAAAAACAGAAGAGAATGGCTCCAAAACATCTATAAGCAAAGGCTCAGTGTGAAACACACGTTGGGCACAAATTCAAGTAGAATTCCTGAAAGAGATGATCAAGGGCCTTTTTTAAAGGTTTAAAATTATTTTTAAAGAGTAAGAATGCTGTTGTTGTTGTAATGTTGTTCAGTCATTCAGTCACTTCCTACTTTTCATGACCCCATGGACCATAGCAGCCCAGGCCCTTCTATCTTCTCTATCTCTCCAAGACTGTCCAAGTCCACACTAGTTGTTTCCATGATACTCTTTATATCCATCTCATTCCCTGCCATTGACTTTTCCTTATGCCTTCAATCTTTCCCAACATAAAGAATCTTTTCCAATGAGTCACATCTTCTCATTTTGTGGTCAAAGTATTTAAGCTTCAGTTTCAGTATGTGACAACCTCAATTAATTTCTTTAAGTGTGGACTGATTTGAACTCCTTACTATCCAAGGGACTCTCAAAAATTTGCTCCAGCACAACAATTCAAAAACATTCAATTTAGCAGCATTTAGCTTTCCTTATAATCCAAGTCTCACAACCATACATTGCTACTGGAAAAGTCAAAACTTAAGACTATATAGATTTTTGTTGGCAAGGTGATGTCTATTAGCATGCTGTCCATATTTGCCACCGTTTTCTTTCCAAGGAGTGCCTTTTAATTTCATAGCAGTAGCTGTCTTCTACAGTGATCTCTGAGCCCAAGAATACAGAATCTGACAGAGCTACCATTTCGTCTCCCTCCATTTGCTATGAAGTGATGGGACCAGTTGCCGAGATCTTTTTTCTTTTTTTGACATTAAGCTTCAAGCCAGCTTTTATACGCTCCTCTTTTACTCTCATCAAGAGGCTTTTTAAATCTTCTTCAGTTTCTGCCATCAGAGTAGTATTATCTGCATATCTGAGACTGTTGATATTTCTTTTGGAAACCTTAAGTCCAGCTTTCATCCAGCCTGGCATTTCACATGATGTACTCTGCATATAAGTTAAACAAATAAGGTGACAATATATAGCTTTGTTGTACTTCTTTTCCAATTTTAAACCAGTCAGTTGTTCCATGTTCCATTCTAACTGCTTCTTCTTGGCTTGACTACAGGTTCCTCAGGAGACAAGTAAGATCATCTGGTGCTCTCATCATTTTGAGGACTTGCCACATTTTGCTGTGATTCACAAAGTTTAAGGTTTTAGTGTAGTCAATGATACAGAAGTAGATGTTTTTCTGGAACTCTCTTGCTTTCTCCAGAATCCAATGAATGTTGGCAATTTGGGCTCTAGTTCCTCTGTGTCTTCAAAAACCAGCTTGCACTTCTGGTAATTCTTGGTTCACATGTTACTGAAGCCTAAGCTTGCAAAATCTTAAGCATAACCTTGCTTAAGAAATGAGTGCAATAATGAGTTCAGTAATTTAAACATTCTTGGCACTACCCTTCCTTAGAATTAGAACATGAACTAATGTTTTTCAAACCAGTGATCACTGTTAAGTTTTCCAAATTTGCTGGCATACTAAACATAGAAATTTAACAGCATCATCTTTTAGTATTTTAAATAAATCAGCTGTAATTCCATCACCTCCACTAGCTTTACTGCTAGCAATGCCTCCTAAGAGTCACTTGACTTCATTCTCTAAGATAATCTGGTTCTAGATCAGTAACCATACCATCCTACTTATCTGTGACATTAAGATCTTTCTTGTACAGTTTATTTCTTTGTGTTGCTTATTTAAGAAAACCTTAATCTCTCCTTGCTATTCTCTGGAATTCTGCATTCAAGCTGGCTATATCTTTCCCTTTTGTATTTGTAAAGACTCATTAGAAAATTATTTTCCTTTCTTGCTCTTCTTTTTCTTTGGAATGTTTTCTGTTGCTGCCTCTTACACAACAGTGTAGATTTGGTCCACAGTTCTTCAGGCCCTCTATTTACCAGATCTAATCCCTTAAATCTATTCATTACTTCTACTTCATATTCATAAAAAGATGACAAGTGATTGAGTGGAGAAGGAAACAGCAAACCACTCCAGCATCTTTGCCAAGAAAACCCCATTGACAGTACTAAAATAATAAAAGAAGATGAACCCCTCAGATTGGAAGGTGTCTAATACACTACTGGGAAAAAGAGGAAGACTGCTACAAGTAGCTCCAGAAAGAATGAAACAGCTGGGCCAAAGCTAAAGCTTAGCTGCTGATAAATCTAGTGACAAAAGGAAAGTCTGATGCCATAGGAACCTGAAAAGTAAGATCTATGAACCAAGGCAAGCTGGATGTGTTCAAACAGAAGACAGACTAAACATCAACACCTTGGGTATTCAGAAAGTTAAATGAATAGGAATGGCTAAGTTTAATTCAGATGATCACTACACATATGATTGTGGGCAAGAACCCCTTAGAAGAAATGAAATAGCTCTCAGAGTCAATAAAAGGATGAGAAAAGCAGTATTGAGATGTAATCTCAAAAATAACAGAATGATATGTTTGAATCCAAGGCAAATTGTTCAACATCACATTAATAAAAGTCTATGATCCGACCACTGATGTCAGAGGCCAAAGTTGACCACTTCTATGAAAACTTGTAACATCTTCTACAACAACAAAAAAGATGTCATATTAATCATAGGAGATTGGAATACCTAAGTAGGAAATCAAAAGCCAACTGGAATAATAGGCCTTAAATGGCCTTAAAGTAAAAAATGTTTTTTTGTTCTGTTTTTTGGAGGCAATCGGAGATAAGTGCCTTGCTCAAGTTCACACAGCTACCAAGTGTCTGAGGCTAGATTTGAACTCCACACCACCCAGCTGCTCCCAAATGAAACAGGGTAGAGACTAATAGTTTTGTCAAGAAAAGTTACTGTTCACAACAAACACTCTTTTTCAACAACCCAAAAGGCAACTCTACACAGACATCACTAGATGCTCAATACTGAAATAAAATTGATTATATACTTCGTAGCCAAAGTGGAAAAGCTCTATACACTTAGCTAAAACAAAATCTGGAGTGGACTATAGCACAGATCATGAATTTCTTATTGCAAAATTCAGACTTAAATTGAAGAAAGCAGAGAAAAACATCAGATCATATGGGTATAAGTAAAAATGTTAGGGGAAAAACATTGCTAAAGAAGTGAGAGTGATGGAAGAAAGAACTGGAAAGGGAGTTAGCTTGGCACAAGAGGTACAAAATCTTCCTCAAGAAAAATAAAATTCCCTGAAAATTAGAATGGATCACAGAGAACCCAATGACTCCATGAAAAAAAGAGAGAAGAAAATTTAAGGTATCTTATGGCAAATACAACTGACCTTGAAAACAGACTGGAAAGATATAATTTAAGAATCATTGAAGTACCTGAATATGTCAGTCAATACATATTTACTAAGTGCCTACTATGAACCTGGCACTGTATTAGGTGCTAGATATACAAATAAAAACAAATCTAGCCCCTATCCTCAAGGTAATTACAATCTAATGGGAAAGACAAAAGACAAAAAGAAGTTCAAAAGTTCGGTAGAAGTGCTTAATCAAGGGGAGATGTAGGTACAGATGAGATATATAAAGACAGACTCAACCTTGTAGAATAAATTTCCCAGTGATGAACTTCCTGGGGAAAGAAGGCATGATGGAAAAGTCCAAAGAAGTCCAAAAGCAGTGTAGCTGGGAATTCATTACCCTGAACAAAAAACGGGCCTAGACATCAAATTTCAAGAAATCATAAAAGAAAACTGCCTCAGAACCAGAAGGCAAAGTGGAAACAGAAAGAATCTGCTGGTTACCTTCTGAAAGAAACCCCAAAATAAAAGTTCCCAGGAGCTTTGTAGCCAAAATCCTGAGCTTCCAGATAAAAGAAAAAACATTGAAAGCAGAAATAATTTGAGCACCAAGGATCCTCAGGTTTACACAGGTTTAGCAGTGTCCACCAAATAGAAGCAGAGAGCTTTGAAAAAGATACTTAAGAAGGCAAAAGATGAAGGCCAATGACAGCAAACCAAGACTAGTTTACCAACTAAAACTGAGTAAAATCCTACAGGGGAAGAAAATTGACCTTTAAAATGAGATAGTGGGTTTCCAAGCATTCCTGATAAAAAGAATCAGAGTAGTAGAAACTCAGAAGAACAAATTCATTAAATATTAAAAGAAACATAAAAAGATAAACACAAGTGAACAATCAAATGGAATAAAATAAGGATAAACTGCTTACATTCTAATATGGAGAGATGATATGTGTCATCTCTGAACCTTAATCATCATCAGGGGTCACAATGAGTGGAATGATAAGATGGAAGGCTTACAGAGGTAATTTCTATTATCTCATTTTACAAATGATGAAACTGAGGCACAAAAAAGTTTAAATGATTTGCTCAGTTAGTTAGAAAGTAGCTGAGATCACATTTAAACTCCAGTTTTCCTGACTCTAAGTCTACTGACCTCTGAAAAAGGAGAAGGGGTAATAAGAATGAGGTTAGACTGCGGGATAAGTACTAAACAAAACAAATGTTTTTTTTCTTTCTTTCTCAGTTGAGTGAATGGAAGAAAGAGGAAGAGAAGGTAGATTTTTGCTAATTGAAAAAAAGTTTAATTAAAAATACTTAACCTGTACAGTCAATGTTAGGGCCAGCTATGATAATAAGTTAGACTTCATGAATAACTAAATTGTAATCTCGCTATACTGGAAGGTGCAGCTTGAATAAAATAGAGATATCTTTTGGACTACAATATTCTGACAAATATTTGCATACTGCATTGAAATGGAAAAAAATGCTAGCTTTGGGATTAGAAGACCTGCGTTCAAATTCTTATTGTGCTACTTACTACCTATGTGATGTGTGACAAATCATTTAACTTCTCTCTATCTCAGTTCTTTCATATGCAAAATGAAGATAATTATGTAATTATTAAGAGGTAATTTTTTAAAATTTAAAACAAAATTCTAAGAGGAAGAAAAAGTCAAATCAACAGTTGCATGACCTATGAAAATTCAATTAATTATAAATCAACTCTCATTCATTTCTTGCAGTGTTTGTTTCCTATTTGATTACAAACCTGTCTTGTCCACAAACTTGAATAACATAAAAACTAAATAATGATAAAAGAAATATAAATCAAAACAATTCAATTTTAACCTCATACCCCAAAAACTGGCAAGGAGGACTTTAAATCATCAATAGCATGTGAAGAGTAAGGTTGTGGAAAGACAAGCACAGCAACCGATTAGTTCAATTATTATAGATAGTAATTTGGAATTTTGAAAAGAAAATGACTAAAAGGTCCAAATCATCTGATACAGAAATTCCACTCCTAGGAATACATACATACATACATACATACATACATACATATATATATATATATATATATATATATATATATATATTTTTTTTTTACCTAGCATTTATACAGCACTTTTAAGTTTTGCAAACTTTACAAATACAATTATTACCTCATTTGATCCTTACTACCACCTTGGGAGGTGGGTGCTATCATTCCCATTTTACAGAAGAGCAAACTAAGGCAGAGAGAGGCAGTGATTTGTCCAAGGTTACACACCCCTCCCCTTATGTGTCTGAGGCTAGATTAATTTAGGCTTCTTCTGACACTAGGACTAGGTCTCTTTTCTATCTAGCCAACTAGCTACATATTCTTCAAGGAAACCAAAGATTAAAAAACAGCCCTATACCCATCAATATATTTATAGCAGAACTTTTCATAGTAGCAAAAACTTGGAAACAAAGTAGAAATTCATTAATTGGAAATGGCTAAAGAAAATGTGGTGCAGAAAAACAATATACACAATAACATAATTAGGACAACAAAACATGGAAACTGAATGCTAAGTAATTATAAACCATAATAGAAAAATAAAATTTGTATTGATGAAGAAATGTGAGAATGCATCTCCCTGCCATTTTTGCAGGAGGTGAGGGATTATAAACGTCAATTTCAAATATCAGACTTTTTTTGGTAATATTGGCTAGTTTTGCTTAATGGTTGGGTTCTTTCTTTTTCTTTGTTATTATTTGTATAAAAGGTGGCTGAGGGTGGAGGAAGGATATTGTAAAAGGCAGGTCCTGTAAAAATAAATAATTTTTAAAGAATCATTATTGTGCAGAGTAAAAACCAGACAACAAAAAGTAGATGTAAAGGAGGCTAGAAAAAAGGAAGCATCAGTACAGAAGCTATGGATACCCAACTGCTACACAGTGTTTCTCCAGCAGACTCTGCTTCCACTACTATGTATCACAGGACTGCATCATAATCTCCATTAGCTACTTCCAGCTGGATCACTAGATGCACAGGACTCAAGACCTGGCCAGGTCCTAGTATTTATTTACTAGCTATGTCACTATAACCTCAGCTTCTTCATATGTAAAATGAAAGTTATATTATAGATCCTTTAAAGCTTTTCACTGTTATAGTAACGTCAAGAGGCAGGCAGTGAGGTGACAGACTGAACCAAAAACATATCTTAAACCGGGCTTTACTGACGCAGGACCTCAAAACTGGTGCTCCTTTGGTCGTTACTTCTTTATTTTCCTTTTGGTAAACAGTATTTTATTTTTTCCCAATCACAAGTAAAGATAATTTTCAACATTCACTTTTATAAGATTTTGAGTTCAAATATTTTCTCCTTTCCTTTCTTTCCTCCTCAAGACGGCAGGCAATCTGATATATGTTATATATGTACAATCATGAAAACATATTTCCACATTAGTCATGTTGTGGAATATGAAACAAAATGGAAAAGCCACCAAAATAAAAGTGAAAATAATATGTTTCCATCAGCATTCAGACTTCACAGTTCTTTACCGGGATGTGGATAGCGTCTTCTGTCATGAGTCTTTTGGAAATGTCTTCGACCACTAATATTTCTGAGAGGAACTAAATCAATCATACTTGATCACCGCACAGTGTTACCGTTACTGTGTACAACACTGTTACTTTGTACAATGGGCAACATTTAACTCTATGAAGCTTTTCAGGATGTGTGAACAAACACGCTAAAGAGTACAGAAACTGGACGTAAGAAATACCCAACTCTAAGACTACTAATCAACATCACTGAGCCTCTTTCCTTCTTTGTAAAATGCTGCTAATGACAACATCTTATTTATAGGGTCGCTATCAAATCAGTCAACAAACATTTATTGTGAGTATCAAATGAGAACAATGTAAGTTGCTTGAAGGATTGGTTCGTTTTTTCCTTGTTTTCCTTAGCTCAGTGCCTGGCACCCAGGGGAAACATCATAAATGCCTGTCGACTGACAACGTACACAAATTGCTTGGCAAACTTTAAAACGCTATATAAATGTCAATTACTATTAGGCACACCTATACATTCTCTCTCACTCCATCCCTTGCTCCGCTCATCTTTCCTAACCACAACACCGGGACAATTGTCAGGTCCAATCTCTGGGTTGAAGCCTAGGTTGGCAGGCTCCCCAAGTCCTCCCCCGGGCCGTCGTCGCCAGACTGGGTTTGGGTGGGTCTGGATCTCGTCCCCAGTCCCTGCCCTGCCCCCCTTGCAGCCACGGCGCCGGGCCAGGCTCGATCCAGGGCTCTGAGTAGGCCGAAACCCATGCACCTAGAGGAGCCCTAGGGCTCCTGCCACCTCAGGGCCTCCAGGGGGGTCGCCAATGCCTCACCTTCAGCGTCTGCGGAGGAAACAAAGGTGAAGTCCCCGTTTGTAGGTGAATACAGCTGGGGCGGACCCGGCGGCGGCTGCATCTCCCCGCCCCGCGGAGGTAGCGACCGCGGCGGCGGCGGTGGCTGGGCCCAGGCTTTGAGGCGCAGGCGGCGGCGCCCACCCTCAGACGCTTAAGCCCGTCCGGGCCCTCCGCGCAAACGGGCGGCTTCTGGACCCTCGAGCTGCGGTCGAGGCGGGCGGGGGAAGCGGGCAGGGCGATGACAACGCGCTCGAGAAGAGCGGGGCCCAAAACCCGACCCCGATCCAGCCAGGGGCGAGCACCCAAACCCCGCGACGCCGGCGTCCTGACAGGACCATAACACTAACAGGCGTCCTGCCATTGGCTGTTTGTAATGCGGCCGCCGATTGGCTGCCTCGAGGGTGATGCCGATTGGCTGTTCTAATTGTTGCTTCAGGAAGTTCTCCCCAGGGCTGGGCGAGGAAGTTTACTTGTGATTGGTGGAGATTCCGGGCTGCCCATTTTGCCACTCCCCGCTTTTCTGTCCTTTTTTCCTTCCTTTGTTACTCTGTTGCGTTCTTTCCATGGAAGAGTTACTTCGCCTTCGTTCTCTTCTCTTCCCCTTGCTCAATCCAACTTCATTCTGTCCTCTTTAGTCTTTCACTACTGGGAACCTGCGGGAGCGTGGATCTTCTTAGAAGTGACAATGTGTTACAGGAGGAATCACCTTAGAAACCCCTGTTTTACCCATCAGTCAATAAGCATGCATTTATTAATCGCCTACAGCGATTATTATTAGTTACCTTGTAGTTTTTAGTTATTAAGTTACCTTGAGTTATTAGTTACTTTGTAGTCACTAGTCCAGGCTAGATAAAAAGACAAAAAAAAAAAAACGCCGGCTTATCTACACGTGAAACTCATGTCCCCAAAAAGTTAATTTACATTACATTACATAGGATATTAGAATCTAATCAACAAACATTATTAAATGCCTATTATGTGCTGTACCGAACAGGAGAATTTAGAAAAAAAAAAGGCAAAACTTGTCTCTTCCCTGAATTTACAATCTAATAGAAAAGGCAAAATCCAAACGACAATGTATAAGAAAGATACATACAGAACATATTAGTGGAACTCTCAGAAGAAAGGCACTAGCATTAAAAGAGGCTTCTTTCAGGGGGAAGGATTTTAGCTGAAATGTGAAGGCAGCTTGGAGGTGGAATGAATAAGAAATTTCAGGTATGAGGACATCCAGTGAAAAACTTCATAGCGGGGAGATGGAGTGCCTTCAGTGAAGTATGGCAAGAAAGCTGTGTCTAAGAGGATATATTACATTAATTTACAAAAAATCTTAGAGCTGGAAAGAAGTCCAGGGGCCATATAGTCCTACCCTCTCATTTTACAGAGATGGAAGCACTAGTCCGAAGAGGGTAATTCACTGGCCCAAGATCAAACAAGGAGATGACAAAATGGAATTTGAACGGCAGAGCTATTATCCTTCCCAGTGAGCCCCATTGCTTTCTCAAGAAACTTGACTTTTCCTAATTATTGGAACTATAAGGAATAGGTTTAAAATGAACTTAAAATTTTTAACATAAAATTAAGTGTTTTGGGGGGGTGCCTTCTATAAAGGGTAGCTAGTGGATAGGGTGGATAGGGTACTCCAGGAGGGCTAGTATTTTTGGTTTGAGGGCTGCCAAATTCTTTTCAGAGCTGCTCATCACCTTTGATGTCCACCTGCCAACCAGCTCTCACCTGTGGCTCCAAATGAAGTTGGAGCATGCACACTGGCCACACGCCCATGAAACCATCTTAGCAGAGGTCCCTAAACCAAGTTGAGATGGGTGAGTTTGAGGGGTGTCTACCCCAAGCATGTGAAGACTTTCTTGACAGAATAGGTAGGTGGGAGCATTTTTGTTTCAGTGGGCTATAAAGGTGGTAGTATCAGGTATTGTGGAGCACTTAGAGCTTCTACAGATACCTATGATGCCAAGGTCATCCACTGCCTCCAGAGCCATTGCCAGTCATCTAGACTTTTCACTTGCCACTGAACTCTGATGACTCTGGAAGAGAAAATGAAGCCAACAAGTTCCCTTAACTATGCCTCACTTAAATTTTTTTCAGGAGTCAAAAGGTATACCAAATACTAATTTACTATTTCATTATTTTATATCAATTATTTTACTATTTTATTATTTATTACTTTATTACATTACACTATTTTACATACTGTTGTATGTAAAAAATCCTGTGGTAATGGTTAATTATGAAGCAAAAGGTGCAGATACACTTGGAATTATAGTCACAACCCTGTACATACAGGCAGGCCATAGAGTCATCTTACTGGGTTGAAGCAGCAATGCAATTTGACAGCCCCGTAGGTGTCTGAGCAACCTCTTTATGGACCATACTGCTCACCTACTGATGTGAGGAAGGGGCTAGAAATTGTCTGGTTCACCTAACCTTGGCCTGCTTACTGAGGCAGGTGGGGTACTTACCCTGTGACCAAAACACAAAAACATATACAAAAACTTTTTGCACAGATGATTCCACTCATCATTGATACATGGAATGTGACACACTTAGAGACAACAAGAAAGCCAGTATATAAAGACATATAGTCCTTCTTGCTAGAGAATTCAACACATAGCAGCCCTGAGTGAAACAAGGCTGGTAAATGAAGGCCAGCTTACTGAGACTGAGCTACATTTTTTCTGGAGAGGGCACAGTGATGGGGAGCATCGTGAAGCTGGTATAGATTTTATAATCAAATCTAATTTAGTCAAAGTCCCTCCCCAAAGGAGTGAATGACAGGTTTATGACAGTATGATTGCCACTTACAGGAAGGTGCTATGCCACCATCATCGATGCATATGCTTCCACTATGATGAACCCTAATAAGGTTAGGAAAATTTTATGAAAACTTGTAGACCTTCATCATCAATGTGCTAAAAGAGGATAAGACTGTAATTCCAGATGACTTTATCAGCTATAGCAGAGAGTCATTGGGAGAATATTGTCAGAAACAACAACAACAATGGTCATTTAGTATTGAAGACTTGTACACCTCATGACCTTCTTGCCAACACTGTTTCCCTTTTGCCTAAAAGTAATAAAACTTCATGGATGCACCCTTGCAGTAAACATTGGCATTTCGTAGACTATATCATTGTAATGAGAAGAGACAGACAGGATGTGAGAGTGACAAAGGCAATGTGTTGTGTACAGTGCTGGACCAATCATAGACTTATCCTCTCCAAGCTAAACATTCACATTCAACAAAAAACAGTGGTCCCAACACATGGTAACTATCAGAAGACTCGACATCAACAGATTAGAACACTTCTTCATGTTACTGACTTGGAAAGAAAGCTGAACTAACACACTTGGTAACAGTGCTGGCAATGAGTGGGGGGCAGCTTTCAGAGATTTAGTGTACAGCAGTGCATTTACTCATTTGAGTCAGAATACTTGTGAAAATCAGGATTGATTTGATTAAAATGATAGGAAAATTCTGAAACTGAAAAATGAAAAATAAGAACTGCACAGGTTCTACTAGTAGAATAATTCATCCAGATCTAAAAAGGCAACATTTAACTCTATCAGATGTAAAGTGAAAGTAAAACTTAGAGAGATACAGGATTCTTGGATCAGTAACAAAGCAGATGAAATTCAGTTTTATGCTGATAGTAACAACCCAAAGTATTTTATACAATGCTCTGAAGACTATTTATGGGTCAAAGACTTTTGGCATACCTCAGTTGGCTGATGGAGCCACATTGATCAGTGATAAGGATGTGATTCTGGAAAGATGGGCTGAACACTTCCATAGTATTCTCAACAGACCATCATTAATCAATGCTGAAGCCACTGGTCATTTACCTCAGGTTGAAATCAGTCCCTCTAGCTGAACTTACAACTGAGGAAGAGATTTTAAATGCCATTAGGTTCTTCTGGTGTGGCAAAGTAGCTGGTACTGATCCCATTCCTGCAAAGATCTACAGGGGAGGGGTCCACTATTCATAGAAAAGCTTAAAGAAATTATCTGGGTTATATAGTGAGAGGAGTTCATCCCTCAAGAGATCAAGAATGCCTTCATTTTCCATCTATCTATAGCCATATCTTTATAAAAGGAAATAGAATAGGTTGACTTGTGTGGAGGGTGTCTCTCTCTTACTCATTGCCAGCAAGATTCTTGTCAGAATTTTCCTTAATAGGCTGATCCTTTACCTGGAAGCTTTTCAGCTACCAGAGAGTCAGTGTTGCTTTAGAAAGGGTCGAGGAATGGTTACCATGGTGTTTGCTGCCTGACTACTCCAGGAAAAATGCCAAGAGTAGAACAAAGGTCTGTATATGATGTTGTAGATCTGACCATGGCCTTTGATACTTTCAGTCATAAGGACATATGGAAGATTATGGCAAAATTTGATTCATCAGTATTGCATACCAAATTCATGATGGCATGCTTGCATGTGTTCTGGTTAATGGACAATACTCTCATGTTTTCCCAATCATCAGTGGAGTGGAGCGAGGTTATGTGCTCGCTCCCAAGCCTTTTTTAGGAGAATGTTTCCAGCAATGTTACCAGATGCCTTTAATAAAGACAAAAAAAACAGCCTCAAGATCATGTACCACATGGATGGTAAGTAATTTAACTTGAAATAGCTATAAGCTAAGACTAAAGTAAAGGGAGAGTTTGTGTGTGACATTTTATTCGCAGAAGATTGTGCACTCAATGCAATCTCTGAGTCTGAGATGCAACAAAGTTGGGATCGATTCTGTGCTACTTGTGCTAATTTTGACCTGATAACACAAAGAAAATAGATTTTCTACGAGTTAGCACTATACCATCCATCCATGGAAATATCAAGTACAGCAAATGGAGAAATTTTGAATGCTGTATATAAGTTCACTTCCCTTGGCAGTATATTTCCCAGAGATGGACAAGTAGATGATAAGGCTGACACACATTGTCAGAGTTAACTCAGCATTTGGGAGGTTCTGAAAGAATATGTGGGAGAGAAGAGGTATTAGGCTACCTACAAAACTGAAGATCTACAGAGCCATTCATTGGGCTGACCTTACAGTATTGGCTGTAAAACCTGGACAGTCTTCCAGTGCCATGCCAGGAAACTGAATTGCTTCTCTTTGAATTATCTAGGGAAAATTCTGAAGACTACCTGGCAAAATAAGGTATTAGACACTGAGGTTTTCTCCTGAGCTGAACTGCCAAGAATTAAACTCTACTATAGACAGTGCAACCCCCATGGACTGGCCATGTTGTTCAATCACCAAACATATGCTGGCCTAAAAGACTATTTTACAGAGAACTCACATGGAGATCAGAAGAAGCACTACAAGGATATTTTCTAGGTCTCTCTGAAGAACTGAGGTTTCTATTGTGAGACATGGGAGACACTAGCACAGGACTGTCCAACATCACATGCCCATATCAAAGAAGGAACTATGATTTATGAGCAAAGCAGAATATTTGTAGCTCAAAGACACATGAGATAAGCAAATTTAGAGACATCTCTAACCCAGATGTTCAAACTATTTGTGCCCAAGCTGTGGCAGAGCCTTCTGAGTTCTTGCTGTCTTTTAACTTAGTGGTGAAATGGATAGCGTTCTCAGCCTGAAGTCAGTAAGACTCATCTTCCTGAGTTCAAATCTGACCTCAGACCTTTACTAGCGAAAGGACTTCCAGGAGCTATGTCACCCTCCTCCAACACCCTTTATGACAGGTGTTCTTAAAGTTTAAGCTCCCTTATGAGAGAGTATTCACCACTACCACCCCTAGTTTGGGGGAAAATATTGTGTACTAGTTGTACTTACTATACCACCTTGCATCCCTGGTATAGATCTCACCTGACTGTATGAATGATTTCTTGGATAAATCACTGTATTCTGAGAGGATTTTGTTTAAAATTTTTGAGTCAATATTCAGTAATGATATTGGTTTATAATTTTCTTTGTGTATTTTAACTTTTCCTGGTTTAGGTATTAGACCTCTATCTGTTTCACAAAGAGATTCTGGTAGGATTGTTTCTCAATTTTTGAGAATTATTTGTGAAGTATGGATACTAACTCTTTAAAAGTATGATAAAATTCTCCTGTGAACCCATCAGGTAAGAGGGATTTTTCCTTCAGTAGTTCTTTTACAGATTTATTTTTCTGAGATTACATTATTTAATATATCTATCTGGTCTTCTGATAGTTGGATATTTAATATTTTTGAAGGTAATCCTCTATTTCTTTTGTGTCCTCAGTTTTGTTAGTATATAACTGCAGATTATGTTCTGATTATTCTTTTTATTTCTTTTGGCTTTGATGTGATTTCACCTTGCTCATTTGCTATTTTATTGATTTGATTTTCTGCTCTCTTCTTTTTAACCAGATTAGCTAAGAGTTTTGCAATTTTGTTAGTCATTTCAAAAAATAGCTTTTAGTTTCATTTATAATTTCTATTTTTTTTGTTTCTAATTCATCTGTTTCCTCATTATTTTTATATCTTCTCCTTTGTTTCATTTTAGTTTTATTTGTTGATTCTCTAATTTTTTTAAACTCCATATTCTCTTCATTAATCTTAATTTTTTTCTATTTTGTCAATGTATGATTGTAAAGCTACAATTTTTCCCCAGAAGACTGCTTTAACTATATCCCAGAAATTCTGGAATATTATTTCATCTATCATTTTTTTTGCATAGTTATTATTTGTAACTGGAATTTGTTTGTTGACTTATTATTTAAGATTTCATTGTATCCATTTGGGTATGTATCTTTTCTTCATGGTCTCTGAAACAATTTCTATTCTTATTGCACTGTGGTCTGCAAAGGATATATTGACTATATCTGCCTTTTCACCAACATCTCTGTGTCTAGTGCATAGTCAATCCATATGATTGGTAAAGATACTCCACCATTTTTGTGGAGTATCAAGAAAGTGTTGGGGCAGAGCCAAGATGGTGGAGTAGAAAGATACATATACTCCAGTGTTTCCCCCACAGCCCACAAAATACCTGGGAAAAATGACTCTCAACAAATTTTAGAGCAGCAGAAGCCATAGAACAACACAGTGAAAGAGGTTTCCAGCCAAAGGTAACTTGGAAAACCAATCAGAAAGATCTATCTCACAGGACACTGAGCAGAGCAGAGCCCAGCCCTGGCTGTGTGTCACTGGGAGGAATAAGACCTGAACATACCTTCAGGGCAGAATTCCCAGCAGGGAGGGTCCCAGATCCCTCAACCCATAAGCTGCAAAGACAGCTCCAAAGGTCAGTGTGGGAGAGCTTTCCCAGCTGGGAGAGAGGGGAATAGGGTTCCCCCAGCACTGGCCCCAGGTGGCGGCAGGAGCAGGTTACACAGAAGCAGCCTGGGTCCATTGTCCAGGCAGCTCAGCTTAAAGCCTCTGGGGGAATTGAGCAGCTGATCTGAATCTCAGCCCTCAGTGGTGGCCCTGCCCCCACCCAAAGCTCCTGGAGGAGTTGAGCAGCTGATCTGAATCTCAGTCTTCAACACAGGACTTGAGAAAGTTCTGCTCTTGACAAAAGATTCAGAAGTCAAGTAACTGGCTAGGAAAATGCACAAAAAAGGGGAAAAAAATAAGACCATATAAGGTTACGTTGTTGGTCAACAGGTGTCTCCTTCCATCCTTTTGGATGAGGAAGAACAAGGCATATTGTCACAGGAAGTCAAGGCCTCTGCCACCAGTACTGCCAAAATGAGTATGAAATGGGCTCAGGTCATAGAAGAGCTTGAAAAGTGTGTCAGCAGCCTGCTAAAGGAGAACCAAAAAATACTGAGGAAAAAGACACCTTTAAACAGAGGCTAACTCAATTGGGAAAAGAGGTCCAAAGAGCCAATGAGGAGAAGGAAGTTTTAAAAAGCAGAATTAGCCAAATAGAAAAGGAAGTTCAAAAGCTCACTGAAAAAAATAGTTCTTTAAAAGAGAGAATTGCGTTTAGGGAAGCTAATGACTTTGAGATAAAACCAAGAAGTTAGAAAACAAAACCAAAAGTTTGAAAAAATAGAAGATAATGTGAAATATCTCATTGGAAAAACAACTGACCAGGAAAACAGATCCAGGAGAGACAATTTAAAAATTGTGGGACTACCTGAAAGCCACGATCAAAGAAAGAGCCTAGACATCATCTTTCATGAAATTATCAAATAAAACTGCCCTGATATTCTAGAACCAGAGGGCAAAATAAATATTGAAAAAATCCACCAATCACCTCCTGAAAGAGACCTGAAAAGAGAAACTCCTAGGAATATTGTGGTCAAATT
>CM053769.1:259460645-259488350 GCA_028658325.1 Potorous gilbertii | reverse complement strand
CTGACTAACTTGATTTTCAAAATCCTTTTTGAGCTCTTCCATGGCCTGAGCCCATGGGATACCTATTTCAGATGTTTGGGATACAGAGGCCTTGACTCCTATGTCTTTACCTGATGGTAAGCAGATCTCTTCCTCGTCAGAGAGGAATGACAGAATCATCTTCTCAAGAAAATGACCTTTTATGGTCTTAGTTTTTTTCCCTTTTCTGGGCATTTTCCCAGCCAGTTACTTGACTTCTGAGAGTCCTCTCCACCCTGGCCTAGATCTGCCCAGCTAGTGCTTGGGGTCTGAGATCCAAATGCTACTCCCCAGCCTCAGGGCTTTTGGCGGGAGCCCTGGCTGCTATTCAGGGTAAGATTAAATTAGGTTCTCAGGTGGGGGCAGGGTGGCCTCCCAGGCTCAGTTCCCTCAGGAGGTTTATGCAGAGACCTTTTGTAATGGAACTGCTTTGGAGCTCCTGCCTGCTCTGGGAGCCCCTGGCTGCCTGCTGCCTCTGCCGCTGCCTCCCGAGGGGGTTTGAGTCCCGGAGACACTGCGCTCCCCTCTCAGCCAGTCTCTCTCACTGACCTGTGCGTCTGTGGATGGAGGGACCTTCGCGGCCGCTGGAGATTCCATCCCTGAAGCCTGCTCGGATCTGCTCGCTCCTCTCGGTGCCACGCGGCCAGGGCAGGGGAGGGCTCTGCTCCTGTCCAGGGCACGATGGACCTTTGGGATCGGTTTTTCAGGGCTCTCTGGGGCGGAAATCTCCTTCACTGTGTTGCTGTGCGGCTTCCACTGTTCCAGAATTTGTTGGGAGTTCTTTTTAGAGGAAATCCATGGGCTGTGGGTTCGGAGCTAGCATAGGTGAGTCTTTCTATTCCGCCATCTTTGCTCTGCCCCCTTTCTTCAATATCTTTATGTCTCTTTTACCAAGCTGTTAATTCTCTTTTCATAATTTTCTTGAATCACTCTCATTTCTTTTTCAAATTTTTTCTCTACCATTCTTATCTCCTTCTTTAACTCTTCTAGGAATTCTTGTTGTTCTTATGCCCAATTAACATTTTTCTCTCAGGCTTTGATTGTAGCTGTTTTTGCATTATTGTCTTCTGAGTTTGTATCTTGTCTTTTTATGATCAAGTTCTTTTTTTGTTATTTGCTCATTTTTCCAGCCTACTTCTTGACTATGAACTTTATGTTAAAGTTGGTCTCTGCTCATCTGAGGTGGAGAGATCTTGTCCCAAGCTTCAGGCTTTTTTGTGCTGCTGTTTTCAGATGCCCCCCAGCATCTGGGGGACTACAAGTTTTCAGGGCTTTTAAGGTGGTGTGATCCAAGGAGAGGTGTGATCACTCCTCTCCTGTACTCTAGTCTTTCCTGGGAAGAGCCCTAGCTCCCTTGTAGCTGCCACAAGCACTAGCCCTCCTTTCTACTCTGGAACTGTAACCAGGTCCTCTGTTCCCCCGATGCTGCAAGTGCTAATGTTTCTTTTGGCCCTAGAACTGTGGCTAGGACCCCTGCTCCCTCTCTGCCCTGGAACTGTGACCTAAAACTGTGTATGGGCAATGGAGTTGCCATTCAGCACCAGCCACACCCAGGGCCAGCAAAGTGTTCCTTGCAATTTCTTTCTGACCAGTTGTCTTTCCCACTTATTCTCTCTGGGCTGAGAGCTCCCAAATCTACCCCTACTTCAGCCACTGTTGTTGCTACCCTATGTGTGTGGTCCAGACAGGCCTTCACCCAGGTATTACAGACTTCTCCTCCAGATGTCCTAATTTTTCTTAGTCCAGAAAAATGTACCCTGATCTTTTTCTGGCTCTGCCACTCCAAAATTTTATTTGAGGCATTATTTTAAAGTTGTTTGGAGGGGAATGTTGAGAGAGTTCAGCTGGGCTGTTGCCTCTAATCCACCATTTTGGCTCAACCTACATCCAAAGTGATCCTTTGAAAGGCTTTAGAACTCTCATCAATGCAATAACAATGAGTTCATAACACTGAAGATGAAACACATCACTTACCTCCTGTTTAAAAGTACTGAACTTAAACTACAAAAAGAAGTATACATTTTCCAGTACAGTGAATGTGAGATTTTATTTTGCTTGACTAAGACTGATTATGAAAAGACTTTAATTTTCAGGGTTTGGGTTTTATTTTGGTTCATTTTTATTCAGTGATGTAGGGAGTGGGAGAGAGAGCTCATAAATACATATAAAAATAAATGTTTATTTAGAAAGGAAGAAAGCAATGAAGACATATATAAACCTGCAGAAATCTTGGCATGAGACTCAACCAAATCACATAATGCCATGAACATTCATAAATTAAACTGGCAGGAGTACAAGTTAGAAAATAGAATAAATTTATCAACATTTCTATAAATATCTATTTTCCATCATCAGTGACAGAACAACCACATTTGGACCCTAACTTCTCAGTCACTAATGTAAATATGAGGAAATTGAAATGGCATTTAAGAAGATTAAGTCAGAAAGAACAGCAAAATTATATTAAGTGCACTCTGAGGAAATCCATATTGGAGGCAAGATACTCTTGAAGCCATTGCATTTTACAAAATGTCTAAGGTAGAAAAAGATAGAGCATGGAACCTGCAGTCACAAAGACTTGAGTCCAAATCTCACCTCAGCAGTTTACTAGCTCTTAGTTCCCCTGTGTCTTATTTTCCTCAGCTACAAAATAAGAAGGTTGGATACATTCCAGGGTTGTTGTAAATATCTGATAGTATGAATGGGGAACAGAATCACAAATTATATTATTACCAAAAAGGAGAAATGAGAGATCAGTGCTAAGCTAGAAAGACTACATTCTGTTCAATACAAAAGAAAGAATACTTGACAAAGACTTAAAGGACCTGAATTCATATCCTGGCTCTATGTGACACCTTTGTGATCTTAAGTCATCTAACATCACTAGGCCTCAGTTTCCTCATCAGTAAAATAAGGAGTTTAAGCTTTTAAAGTCCTTTGAACTTTATCATCTCATAATAATTTTATAATATTTGTGTCTTCTTATCTTTATAAGATCATAATGAGAATGACCTACTCAGTAATCAAAGGAATCTTTGAATATTTGAGAAGGGAACAGATAGATTTTCAAATGATTCCACATAGAAACCATATCTTTGCAATCAAAGTTTACTGACAGAAAACACAAGATTCTGCTGTATTGACAGTTTGCATATTATTAATTTTGTTTTTAAAAAAGTGCTAGACTCAGTAGCATAAAATGAACCCTTAAAGGTACTTTTCCAGCAAAGTCTATTATGCATATGCTAAAATCATACAATATTCCTTAATAAATGCAATCACGGAGATAATTCTGTTCAATAACCCTCTGATTCTTAATGCCAAGTGAGGCACATACAAGGGATAGGTATTTGCTTGTCAAAGGCATCAATAGATTAATGAAGGATGGTTTACGAAAGGTCCAAGAAGATATTCAATGTAGAAGAGGAGACCCTCTGGGTGCTCTAGTTTATGGATAATGTTGTATTGATCAAGTTCTACAACATTTCAGGGCCTCCTCAAAGAGGTCAATGATTATTCAAAAGGATCAGTTTAACAATCCGTGCAGGAAAATGAAATGGACATAATATACCTATTGTTAAGGGTATGATGAGCAATTGGAAGACCAATTTATTGACTTAGTGACACAGTGCACAAATCTAGAGCAGGCATTATGGACAGACTAAAGAACAAATAAACTGTAAGCTGAGCCCAGAACTGAACAGGAGGAAGATGGTGGTCAGGATGGCATTAAGGAAATTGTATAGTGCTGTTAACAAATCCAGAACTACAATTAGGGTGCTGGAGCTTTGACCTCATGCACCAACAACCAAAAGGTTCCTCTTCAGAAAAGTGCCTGCCCCTGACTGACCAATGTGTTTCCCCTTGAGTTGTTCTACCTGTAACTCTGATTCCTTACTTGAGGGCTTACCCTTTGGCCAGGGAAGTCTGACTGTCTCTGGCTTCCTATTATCTCTTGGAAAAAAGTTTAAACTCTTCTGTTAAGCGTATAAAGCCCTTGATAACCTAACCCAAACCTATATTTTCAAATTCATTAGACATTATTCCCCCTTATGCACAATGCAATCCAGACAAACTAATTTTCTGTTTCTCACACACATTCCCTCTCCTGTCTTCTCGTTTTGCACTGGTCATCCCACATATCTGGAAGGCACTCCATACCACTGCCTCACATCCTTCTAAGTTGCAGCTCTACTTGTATTGTTAGACCTTGAAGAGTGCCAGGGTTATAGTAGACACAATAAATGCTTGTTGATTGATTGATTGACATTAGAGATCCACATAGGATCTGGGGTATGTTTGTGGGACAGGGGACAGTGTCAGCATGAGAGGAGTAGGGAGATCAGTGAACACATGATGCCCTCCCCCATCCACAGTATGGTCCTGTTCCTGGTCCTCCTTGGTCTGCCTCTGCCCTTCCTTTGCAGTGGGAGTGCCACTTTGACATTAACAAATTCCCTTTCATCACAGCTCTTTTCCTCCTATATTCCTTTTATGTTCTGACACTCTGATACTTAGCTTACTCTTTAATTCCCTGCCTCTCTTTCTATCCTCTCCAAGACTCACTCCAAGCTACTAATATACCCTGAGTTCTCTGCCTGGGAGGAAAAGTTGTCATACTCCTTGTTCTCTGTTTCCACTTCAGACCCTGACTTAGTCTATCACTCAGCAACTGCTTCTTTTAGGAAACGATACAAATTGATTAAAGACTCACTCATATTACAAAGGTCCCAGGTAACATCTGGGCAGGGAGATTGTCTTATTTTCTTGGCTTAGTAATACCTTGGGTGTTCTTGGAAATTTAAAGGCTCCCTCAAGTGAACAGATCTCACTACACACCTTAAGAGTTTATGTACCGTATCATTCATTCAGGAATAGGTAGTCCACCTCTACCTCCTAGGTTTCAGGGAAAGAAAGACGGTATAGTACAATGAAGAGGGTTAACAAAGGATATCAGTCAGTCAGTCAAACATTTATTAAGTGTTGATTATAATTATATGTAAGCTATAGTGATGAAAAGAAAGGTTAAAAACATTGTGCTCTTCACATTGTAATGAGGAGACAAGATACAAACAACTATGTGCATGCAAGATACATATATGTATATATAAATGTGTATATATCATATATGGCAAATGGAAATATGTGTATATACACATACATACACACACACACACACACATATATATAGTGTGCAGATGTTCAGGAAGGATTAGCACCTTTGTTGAGAGAGCATGCTGAGCCCTTTTCGGGGCTGCTTTGGTGTCCACCTGATTCACCCAACTCACCTGTGGCTCCAGCATGTGCAGCAGCTACACTTTAGTAAAACTGTCTTGGCTGATGGGCTAAACCAGGTTGAGGGTAACCCACAGGCCTCAGACCAGTTGGTGAATGAGGGGATGTCTATTCCAAGCTTGTGGAGACTTTCCCCAGCCAAATGATTGAATGAGAACAATTTGTTTCAATAACCATGAAGGTAGTGAAGCAGGCTCTTGCTAAGTGGAGTGCTTAGAGCTTGGTCAGATCCTGGGTCATTGCCAGTCATCTTGACCTTTGTCCCACAACTGGATTTCAATGACTCAGGAAGAGAAAGAGACTAAAGACTTTGTGCAACCCAGTCTTATTTAAATCCAGTTCTCTTCCTGTAACAAAGGAGAAATGAAAATTAAATTTTCAAGTGGCAAGGTAGGAGACTGTAGTTTATTGTTATTTTTTTTTTATGGCAAGCTTCCTTAGGTGGTTGGAGTATTGAGTAAAAAGGGAGACACATAGGAACTAGTGGTCTTTACTCCCTCTCCTCACCTTACTTCAGACAGGCACAACTGGCACCCATTTCTCAGCAGGTTCTTTTGTTCTGTTAAAGATTGCATTTGACCAATTTAACTTATTTCTGATACATGTGAGGGCTATGCCCCCACACTTAGCATGGGGTTGTCCTTGTCTGGCTCAAAGTTAGGCAGAATAGGCATCTCTTACCTTTTTCCCCCCGACTCTTCTCTAAAGGACAATTTCATTCCTCCCAGGAGGGGAAGCAGGCGGTTGGGTCCAGATATGTCCACTCTGCTTTCCTCAATGTGAGAGGGCATGGGGCTTGAATTGTATCTTTCTGCTCCCTTAAATATTGTTAGCCTAGGGAATGAGGTTTTCAGCTTCAAGTTAACATCTGATTGTTATTTCATTATTGGGGGAAGAAGGACACCAAGCTTTTATATTCAAAGCTTTTTATATTCAAACTCTTTCCCTCTAAATACCAGTTCCACAATAAATACACACAATGAATAACAAAGAAACCTGCTTAGCCAAATCATAGCAAAACAGAAATCAGAGAAGGCATACACAGGAAGGTACATACCAAACCATACAGAATGAAAGGGTCTCCTATTGGGATGGAGGTAACTCAGCTCAACCCAGAGAAAAAGAATCCTAGATCTCGCTCAAGAACAAGTTCCCTGAAATCTCTAGTATAACAAACTGGTTCCTTTCAAGTCAACTTCTACCCACAGTATTTTCCTTTGACAACCTGATATGGGGGTTGGATTCATCCAACTTCTCTCTCAAAGCTGGGATCTAGAAGTGACAAAAGTCTGAAGAAACTTGGGGACTCAAAGACAAATAACATAGCTCTCCTGTTCTTCCCTTCTTCACCCAGTCCCTCAAATGGGGTGAGGTATTCGTTTTCATTAATGAGAAAAGAATAGCTGATGGAGAGATTTAATGGTTAAATTTGTGTTCTTATAGGATTCCTGATGGGAAGGAACACAGAGATTACATAACAGATGTGCTTATAAAAATTTGAATAATGCTTTGGTGATGATAAAACACTAATTTTCAAGAATATTTTACATTTGTTGCATGTGTATTAGTTACTTTTTGATGCTAAATTATGGAGATTAATAAAAGTCAGTGAGTTAATAAACATTTATTATGTTCCAGGCATAGAGGTAAGTGCTAGGGAGACAAAAAAAGTGGCAAAAGATAGTCTCTGCCCTCAAGGAGCTCACAATCTAAAGACAACAAGCTAACATGTACAAACATATTTATGTGTAAGATAAATAGAGAATAATTAAGAAAGAGAATGCACTAGAATTAAGAGAGGTTGAGAAAACTGTAGAAGACAGGATTTTAGTTGGGACTTAAAGAAAGCAAAGGAAGTTGTTGGTGGAGACAAGGAGGGAGTGTTCCAGGAATAGGGGATAGCTAACAAAACTAATCACAGCTGAGTGATGGAGTGATTTATTTGGGAAACAGCACAGAGGTGAGTGTCACTGAATTGAAGAGTCTGTCTCAGGGAGTAAAGTGTCAGAAGAGTGGAGAGCTAGGAGAAGGCTAGGTTATGAATGGCTTTGAACAACAAAGAATTTTGTATTTGATCAAAGAGACAATGAGAAGCCACTGGAGTTTATTGAGTTGGGAGACTTGTGTGTATGACATGGTTGGACCAGAGCTTTAGGAAAATCACTTTAGTAGTTGAATGGAAGATGGATTGGAGTGCAGTGTGTGGAGAGACTTGAAGCAGGCAGACCTACCCACAGACCATTGCAGACCATTGCCAAACTCTAGTCACAAGGTAGTGAGGGCCTGCAGTGGAATTATGGCAGTGTCGAAGGAGAGAAGGAGACATATTTAAGATGAAATAGACAGGCCTTGGCAACAGATTAGATATGGGGGGGGTGAGAGGTAGTGAGGAGTCAAGAATAATACCCAGGTTGTGATTCTGAAGGACTGAGGTGAGGTTGCCTTCTACAGCAATGGGGAAAGTAGAAGCGAAAGGTAAGTCAAACTGAGATAACTATAGGAGGGTCTAACATATAATGAATTCAGGAGAGTATAGTTGAGTAACCAGGACTTTAAGTGGAACTCATTTTGCTTAGAAGAGTTGCTAGACATTGTAAGCAAAATGGAAACCAACCCACAGATGTTCAGAACAATATCCTCCATGAAGTCCTATAGGCAAATGGTTCAGAATGTCAAAATATTAAGAATGTCAAAATATGGATAAGAAGAAATAAAGATAAACCTATATAACCGGAGAAATATTAAGTGCTTATGGATAGGTTGAGCCAATATAGAAAAATGACAATGCTACCTAAATCAGTTTATTATTCAGTGTTGTGTCAATCAAACTTCAAAAGGAATGTATTATAGAGTTAGAAAAATAGTAACAAAATTAATATGGAGGAACAAAAGGGCAAGAAACTTAATGGTAATGAAAAAAATGTGATGGAACAGAGTCTTTTAGCAGCAATTCTCCAACTGTACTACAACACAATAATCACTACAAATGATTTGCTACTGGCTAAGAGAGAGAGAGAGAAGTTGATCAGCAGAACAAATTAGATACCCAACATACAGAAACAAGTGAACACAGTACTTAATAAACCCAAATATTACAAATAATAGATGACATGCTTAGCACTTGACCATACATCAAAGACACCAAGGCCATCCATGCATCCAGGTCCATCACCAGTCATCTTGACTTTTGTCTTACTACTGGACTTCAATGATTCTGGAAGAGAGAGTGAGGCTGATAATTTTGTGCAGCTCTGCCTCATTTAGATCCATTTCACGCCCAAGTCAAAACATCACTGTGTGATGCATTGGTTCTCTTAAAAAATGAAGGATTAACAACGACAAAACAAAATGATGATCTTCCTGAGTTCAAATCTGGCCTTGGATACTTACTAATTGTATGACCCTAAGCAAGTCACTTATCCTGGTTTACCTTAGTTTCCTCATCTGTAAAATGAACTGGAGAAGGAAATGGCAAACCACTCCACTATCTTTGCCAAGAAAACTCCAAATGGGGTCAAGAAAAGTAGACACAATTGTAACAACTGAAGGACAACAATGAAAGACAAACAAATTAAAGGAGAAAAGAAGAAATGAAACTGTTATTAGATAGATGGATTGGGGAAGGGTTCATGACTAACCAGAGGATAGAGAGGATCATGAAAGATTAAAATGGATATTATGGATGACAAAATTTAAAAGTTTTTTGTACATATTTAATGTAAGTAAAAAGAGGTAACTGAAAAAAAGAGTGGCAAATAGTTTCTCTGATAAAGGTTTTATATCTGAGATATATTAGGAACAAATTCAAATTTTTAAAACTAAGAATCATTCCCCAATAGACAAATGGTCAAAAGCTATGAATGATTTTCAAAGGAAGAAATCCAAGATGTCAATAATCATATATAAAAAAAGTGCTCCATGATTCAACCATTCTGGGGAGCAATTTGGAGCTATGCATATCCTTTGACTCAGCAATACCACTTCTAGGACTGTATCCCAAAGAGATCATGCAAATAGGAAAAGGATCCACATGTATAAAAATACTTACAGCAGCTCTTTTTTGGTGTCCAAGATTTGGAAATTGAGGGTTATGCCCATCCATTGGGGAATGACTGAACAAGCTGTGGTATATGGTTGTAATGGAATACTGTTGTTCTATAAGAAATGATGAGCAGGCGGACTTCACCTAGGAAGACTTATATAGACGGTTGCTGAGTGAAGTAAGCAGAACCAGGCAAACACTGTACACAGTAACAGCAGCTTTTTTGGATGACCAGCTTTGATAGACTTATCTCTTCTCAGCAATGCGAGGATCTAAGACAACTCCAAAAGACTCATGGCAGAAAATGCCGTCCACATCCAGAGAAAGAACTATGGTGTCTGAAAGCAGATTGAAGCATTCTATTTTTTTGTTCTTTGTTGTGGTTCCTCCCATTGTTGGTTCCAATTCTTCTTTACAACATGACTAATGTGAAAATATGTTTAACATGAATGTAGATGCAGAGCCTACATCAGCCTGCATGCCGGCTTGGGGAGGGAGAAAGGAAAAGAGGGGGAAAAATTTAGAACTTAAAATCTTATGGAAGTGAATGCTGAAAACTAAAAATAAATAAATAAGATTAATTATAATATAATATTATATAACATCAACAACATAATATAGTATAATATAAAATATAATAAATTTTAAAGAGAAGAAAATGTTTCAAATCACTAATAGAGAAATGCAAATTAAAGCAATTTTGACATTCAATCTGACACTTCTCAGATTGTCAAAGATGAGGAAAGAGAAAAAACGACCAATTTTCGAGGGATTGTGGGAAAACATGTACATTACTGCACTACTGGTTGAACTGGTCCAGCTGTTCTGGAAAACAATTTGAAACCTACCCCAGAAAGTTACCAGACTGTGCATTCTCTTTGACCCTACTAGGACTATACCCCAAAGAAGTTCAATGAATCACTATATACAAAAATGTTAATAGCAGCTCTTTTCATGATAACCAAAAGTTAGAAAATAACAGGCTAGTTTCCTATTGGATAATAGCTAAACAAGTTGTTATAGGAATGAAATAGAATATTATTTTGCCACTGGAAATGAAGAAATGGACGATTTTAGAGGAAACTTGGAAGGCTTAGGAACTGGTAAAAAATGAAGTTAGTGGAACTATTAATTAATAGATTAATTTATGCAATGATATCATTATTAAGAAAATCAACTGTGAAAGATTTTAAAATTTTAATCACTGCAATCACAAACAATCACAAATTCCAGAAGACTAAAGATAAAACATTCCAGACACCTCCTGTTAGAGAGGTGATGAACTTAAAATGCAGACACATACATTTTTAATCATAGCCAAAGTGAATTTAGCTATGTATTGGGGGATCTATTTTTTGTTTATTTTTGTTTTTAATTTTCTCAATATAATGGGGTAGCGTAATAGAAGGGACAGATTAATACAAAACTTGTTACTTGAAATGTGAAATAATAAATTACATTGATTAAAAAAAATCTTTTAGCAGAGAGTCAGGGAATTATGTTACATACATAGATAGACACTGCAGAATTGTTTTACTTAAGTGCTTTTCTTTGTTACAAAAGAGAATTCAACCTTGGGGAGGGATTGGTGTATGCCACAGAAATCACTGTGCCACTGCTTTTGTTTAAAAGACACCAATAACATTTATTAAAAACTAAATAAAAAGCATTAAAAGAGAAGGAAGAAAGAAAACATTCAACCAGATTCCTTTTATGAGAGAAATATAGTTCCAATAACAAAACCAGGGAAGGACAGAACACAGAAAAAGAACAGTCGGTAATATCATGAATGAATATTGATTCAGAAAATGTTAAACAAAATCTTGTCAAGCAGACTGTAGCAATTTATCATTCATGATGATGATGGTAATTATGAAATCATTCATTATGACCAAGTTGGGTTTATATCAAGGATGCAAGTGTGGTTCAATATTAGGAAAACAAACAACATTTGATAGGAAGTGTTCATTCACTACACCAGGACACCATGCAGTAAGATGGTTTAGGGAAGGGTCACTTTCCCTTTCTCCTTAGGCCCTATTCTTCCAAGAAATGGTCTTATAGTTTTTTATCTTGTTTTGTTGTCTCTTTAAGTTCTATATGTAAGGGAGAGGAGTTGTGGGCCTAGGAGCTGGAGTTATGAGAACTTTGGATCCCAGGATTTCAATCCAGTGGTTGCACCTAGCACAGCAGGGAAGCCCTGAGAAGCCTCAGTGACTGTACACAAGCCCAGCAGGGCATTGGGCTTGGAATTTGTTGAGACTAATGCTATGTAGGAACTGGGCTAAATTGGGAACCTAGTTTCCCTCCCCTCCCTAGAGACTAAAGTGGTGTAAGGAGAATTGTGTTCCTTATTTGCTGAGCTAACCAGAATAAAGAACTTTCTCAGTTTTGCATTGGTCTGCTATTTTATAGAAGTCTTACGGATCATGACCAAGTTTCCCAAGCAAATTCAAACACTGTTCTTGTGCAACATCATTCCAGTTACCTAATGGCACATCACAGACATTTAAATTGATCAAGGCTTTTAATACTTACTTGGAAACCCTATGACCATCTGACTCAACTGAGATGCATTTCCACCAGGTTAAGGTGAAGTGTGTAGCATTTTATCCTTTTAGGTGGAGTGGGGTAACTTGATTGATTTACTCAGTTGATCCCACCCTTACACCTAAATAGTAATAGAAGACGATGCTAATACTAGTAGAAGACTTAAAATTCGTTTCTCAGAGCTGAACAGATCTAATGGAAAGTAAACAAAAAGAAAAATGTAGAATTGGGAAAGTAGTAGCAATAAGGCTGGCAATAGATTGGATATGTGGGGTGAATATGAGAAAAGAGCAAGTATGATATAAAAGTTTTGAGGCTGGGTGACTGGGAAAATAGTAATACCTTCAATAGGAATAGGCAAGTTCAGAGGAAGGAAGGCTTGGGAGAGGAATGCTGGAAGATGATGTTGTTCAATTATTTCAGTCCTGTCTGACTCTCCATGACCCCATTTCAGGTCTTCTTGGCAAAGACACTGGAGTGGTTTGTCATTCCCTTCTCCAAGGGAAGATGAGGACTTCTGCTCTGGGTATGTTAAATGAATAAATAACTCCTTACTTAGCTGTTCTGTATACCTGAGTTTTCATAGATAGGACTGGTTTTACTTAAGGCAAGATAAAGCTTTACAGTGAAGGATCACAGATATATTGATATCTCCTAGACTATTTAGTCCAACCCCTTCATTTTATAGATGAGGAAATTGAGGTCTAGTGGGATTAAGTGACTTTCACAAGAAATCACAGATAGTAAAATTCTATCTCCCTTCTGAAAGATGCCTGATAAATTGAGGATATCTTTGGGCAAGTAACACTCATGGCTCTATTACGTAAGTGGCAAAACCAAAGATTCAAACATATCCCAGAGCAACCGAAATTTGAAAAATCAGTCATCATACTTGACAAGTATAGTAAAGCTCTCCACAGTCTGGTTCCCACTTATCTGTCCAGTTTTACTTTGCTTTTACATATACTCTATTCCAATCACACTGTGCTTCCCAAATCCAGAATAAACTCCCAATTTACTTTTACCTTGCAAAATCCTTAGCTTCATTTGAAGATAAACTCAAGTGGCACACCCTCCTTATAAGAAATCTTTCTTGAACCCCTTCTCCCTCTTGAAATTACTTTGAACCACCGTATTTTGTATGTGTTATATCAATTGGGTAAACTATTAAGTTCCTTAAGGGCAAGTATTCATTTTTTTCTTTTTATCCCTAGCACTTGGGTGGCACAATGGCCAGAATACTGGACCTAGAGTCAGAAAGATCTGAATTCAAATCTGATCTCAGATATTTACTAGCTGTGTGACGCTAAGCAAATCATTTAACTGTGTTACCTCATCTGTAAAATGAGCTGGAGAAGGAAATGGCAAAATCACTCCAATATTTTTGCCAAGAAAACCCCAAATGGGGTCATGAAGAGTTGGATACAATGGAAAGGACTGAACAACAACAGTTTAGTACATTACCTTTTATACCACAGCGATTTAATAGCTGTGGAATTGAGTTGTGTACACATAAAGGTTGCTTCCAGTTTGCAAAATAAAGCTCATTTTGATTTTCTTGTAGCACTCATTATGGTATCTTTTCATTCGTTTCCTTGATTTATTTTGCTTCAGCCCTTTAGACTGGCTTTCCATCAATTTGGTCTAGTTTCCTGTTAATTTTTAGCTTTATTAATCATTGTTTTTGTCCCCTCCAGCCCCATTTCAACTTTGTTGCGTACTTCTTACAAGCCAGCTTCCTGTTTTCATTGATTTATCACTATATAAACACTGTCATGGAATGACATAATGGATTAATTCACTTCCTTTTAGGGGCATTTGCAACCTCATGTAGCAAAATTATTTTCACTTTCATTTTGGCATAAAAGTTCAGACTACACACATCCTTATCAAGTAGCACCTAAATACTTCGGTGCTATCAGGATTATCTAGAAGCTGAAGGATATCACACCATACAGCCAAAAGTTTTCATAAAATTCAACCTAATTAAAAGTGAATCACCTATAACTTGTTAATACAAAGCAAAAAAAAAAAGCATAAAAATGTGATAAGGGTAAACTACAGACAATTTCATTTTGAAACTTTAAACCTGCTTGTGCCTCACATGATAAATAAGAGAAAGTGCTTAATGAAACTCAAAGTCTAACTTTTTCCACTGACATTGAACAGGAAATTGATGTTAGTAAATATATAAATAGGGAAAGCTAACTTGATTTTTTTTTTTTTAAAGTTCGCTTATAACAGTTGGAAAGATTCTGGACAGCAAATGAGGAAGAGCTTTCAGCTACAACTCTGAAAATCAACTCCATGACTTTGGACAAGTCATTTAACATTGCTAGGCTTGCTTTTCTAATTTGCAAAGTGAGTGGTTGGGACTAAATGATCTCTGAGATCCCAGAAAGAGAGAATCACAGAATCTGAGTTAGAAGGGACCTTGGCAACCATCTAGTCCAATGTGTACTTGAAAAAAATCCCCACGACACCATACCTGACAAGTGGTCATCTAGCCTCTGCCTGAAGACTTCCAAGGAGAGGAAGCTGCCATCACTCATGGCAGCCCCTTTCACTTTTTGGAAAACTCTAATGGATAGCAGGTTAATCTAGACATTGGGTTTTTATCTGCCTTTTTGCTATTTCTAACCATTGCTCCTGGTTTTGTCCTCTGAATGTAATCAGTCTACTCCTTTCCTATGTGACAACCCTTCAGATTCTTGAAGAAAGCTGTCATGTCTCTTCCTAAATCTTTTCTTCTTCATGCTAAACAACTGATTTCCCGGTGTCATTGACTCAAGATCCTTTGCCAGTCTGACTGCTTTCCTCTGGACACTTCTCTTGTTTATCAATGTCTTTCTTAAAATGAGGAGTCCCCAAGAATTGTACATAAAACTCTACATGAGATCTGATGAGGGAAGAGAAGAGTGAGGAAATCACCTCCCTATTCCTGGGAGCCGTGTCTCTCAATGTAACCCATGATAACATTAGCTATTTTGGCTTCCATATCATACTCCTAATTCATACTGAACCTCCAAAACTTTTCACAATAATTGTCATCTAATCAAACTGTTCTCATCTGGTTCTGGTGAAGGTTTTTTGATTTGTTTTTGTACACAAGTATAAGAATCTACACTTATCACTATTGGATTTCATCTTTTTAAATTAATCCCTGTACTTTAGCCTGTCAGTATTTTTTTTTTTTTGATCCCATCTCTATCTTTCAATGTATTATCTATCCCTCCTAATTTTGTGTCATTTCAAATTTGATGAGCTTACTATCTATAACTTTATCCAAATCACTGAAAAAATTTTGTTTTAAGACTAGGTTTCCTATGTTGTCCAAGCTGGAAGTTCAGGGCTACTTAAAGTCCTGACCCTACTACAGACTGTCATGAAAACTTTGACTTGTTCTGTTTCCAACATGGATTGGTGTGCCTCTCCTTAGGCAACTTGGTGATCTTCTTCTGGGAGCTCACAATATTAATGCCAAACTTAGTACAAACACCAAACTGGCATAGTCCCCTGCAGTTTAGAACTCCTAAGCTCAAGATACTCACCAACCTCAGCCTCCCATGGAGTTGGAATTACATGCCTGGATACTGATAAAAATGTTAAACAGGATAGGGCCAAGCATAGATCCTTGGGATTCTCCAATGGAGATCTATTATTCAGTTGACATTGAATTATTAACAACTCCTCTTTGAATCACCATCCAGTTCTGAATCCATCTGACTGTATCATTGGCTAATTCATATCTGTTTTCATTTCTAGCTCTAATGCTGTAGGAATTTCACCCAAATTTCTGAATCAGGGATTTGGAACTGGGCATTATGAAGCTATATATAAATTCTCTATGGGTTCAGAAGTTTGTTTTCCAGTGTGTGGTTTCAGTGACACATTGTACCATTGTAGAGTTAGCGGAGGAAAAATTATCTTATGTCTTAATTTAATTATGGCCTTAAGCCCATGCCATATGAGGAGAGTTGCAGGAACCAGGGATGATAAGCTTAGAAGACAAAAACTGGTGGTAGGGGGACTTGATAGCTGCCTTCAAAGGTTTGAAAGGTTTGTGGAGATATTTGGCATACTCAACTTGTTCTCAGAGAAAAGAACCAGGAGAAATGAGTAGAATGAAATTTTGACTTAATATATTGATTCGAAAAACTTAACAATTTGAGTGATAACTCGAGTGATAGAGTGATAAATGAAAAGAAAAGGGGCTATTTATTTGGAAGTCATTACGCAGAGCTCAGATGACTACTTTTTGGGTCTGCTGTAGTAAGGATTCATTTTGGGGTACGGATTGTACTAGATGGCAGTTAAAGTCCCTTTCATCTCTAAAATTCGGTGATTTTGTGAATTATTGAAACAAATATTAAGTAACTTCTATGCTTAAGACACTGTTCCAGGTGTCAAGTTACAGAAATGAAAAACAATATATTAGGTCATAGATACATACATATATACATACATGTGTGTGTATGTGTGTATATAAATATATAATGTTAGAATGTGGTAAGTCTATTATTACCCCCTTTAGCACAGTACTTTGCACATTACAGACATTTAATAAATGCTTTTTTCATTCATTAATAATTTATAAGTGAGGTCAAACAGAGAGAAATAAAAGATTCAGGGAGAGAAAAATCACACCTATCTAGGGAAATACAAAAGGCTTCCTGAAGAAGGTAGCACCTGATTTCAACAAGTAGAGAGATGTGAAGAGTATGCATAGGTTGTTGGTGCTACTGCTGCTTTTCGTTTGCATTTCAAGAGGACTGAAATGACATCACATCTATGTGGGGGTCAAGATACCACATGTTTGACTGTGAGTGATCAGACTAATTTGAGCTCAGAAGGCTCTACCACAGTTTGGACACATAGGCTGTATGAACTTTGGGCATGGAGATGCCTTACATTTATGCATCTCACATTTCTTTTGAACTACTACAATTCTGCTTTGCTCATAGATCCTTCTTTGATGCCATGCTGAACAGTCCTGGGCTAACAACTCCCATGTCTCACAAGTGATACTGAAGTTCTCCTGAGAGTCTCAGAGATCCTATTACCATAGTGGCACTAGCAGGACTCTGTGAACTTTCATTGAAAAGGCTAAGAACCTCAGTGCTGCTCTGATTATTCCCAAAGGAGGCAATGGACATCAAGGAAAGGCTAGGTTAGCTAAAGCTGTGCATAGCAGTTTTATGTGTGATAACAAAGGGCTGGCATCAAAATATATGCTTGATGACTGGGGAGAAGCTCAATGGTATGATGTAGCAACCAGAAAGTGTGATGTCATCGCGCACTACATGAAGAGGGGCACAGCTTCCAGGAATAGGGAGATGATAGTCTCATGACATTCTGTCCTCATCAAACCTCATTTGGAACATTATCAGTTCAGTCCTGAATGCCAAGACTTAAGAAGGACATTGATAAGCTGAAGAGTATTCAGATAGGGCAACCAGGATGGTGAAGGACCTTGAATCCATGACATAGGAGGATCAGATGAAGGAACTGGGTTGTTTAGTCTGGAGAAGAGAGGACTTGAAGGAACATGACAGCTGTCTTCAAGCATCTGAAGGGCTATTGTGGAGGCTTGTGGCAGCATCAGTTGGGAAGTCTTTGTTGAATAAAATGAAATATATTAATTAAAAAACTGATTATAGTATCTGAATGCTTGTGTGATATCACTCCATAGACCCTTGAAACCTGCTGTTAGCCAAGTTGTTCCTCCAGAAGCAAATATAAATGGATGTAAGTTTGTGGGAGGATGACAAGAAAGCTCAGTTGGATCCCAAACCACATGGTGATTCATACTGCCTGTAGGAATACAATTAAAGTTGACACTACTCAGTCTAGGGGCTTCCAACCACTAGATTGGAATCTACTGATCGGTCTCAAAGACTCATCTGATCCAAGTCTTTTACCAATACCAAAATACTCTACTCTCCCCAAAAGACCTCTCATTATTCTAGAATTTTCCAAGGAGAGAAGATGGCAAATGAAAAACTTTAGTAAAGGGGAAAAAAACACTGATTTGCCCAGTTCTAAATCTAGGATCCTATGATATAATTTGTCTTCATGGCTGCCATCAGCAGAAATCACAGGCATCAATAGAATCCTGGCTTACTCTGGCTGCCAGGTCTAGTCATGAGAAGCAGCATACCTAAAATGAGGGCAAAGAACAAACAGCTTCTGCCCCACTGGAAGGAGTTACCACCCTGTTGTTCCATTTGTATGGCCCTCCCAGTTCAGAAGGACATAGATCTTGACTTATCCACCTTGAAAGTTGTTCTTTGTCTGTCACCTCCCATCTATGCTGTACTTTTGGACAGGAATATTTAGACTGCCTACTTGATATCTGTAACCTATCTGTTCCTTGTGGTTTGTGTTGATCTCCTGGATAATTAACTGGGAGTGCCTACTTAGAATCCACTACCTGCCCATATTCAGCTCATGGACTTTGGACTCAGAGACTTCAGGCACTCTTCTTTACTGTGGCTCACTCCTATCTGCCATATCCTTAAACAGTCTTGGCCTTTAGGGCCTGCCCCATTATGTTACTGTCTATACCTAACACTTACTTTCTTTTAAATTTTATTTTCAAGGTATGCTTAACAATCATTAAAAACTACAAACATCTCAATATATAAAAGAAAAAGTATTACATAATAAATAGTAAACTCCTGTTATATACAGTTTGAATATTTTAAAATATATGTATAGATGTAATATATATTTATGATATATATCTATATCTTTTATATATCTGTGATATATGTATACATGAACATATAAATTTATATTAATCCATATGTAAAATTTAACAAGATAGTCACAAAATTATCCTACTTGTTTACATTCCCTTCTGAATTATTTCGGTTCTTTTTTCTGTGCATTTCTAAAACTTCCTTATCACTGACCTCTAGTTTGAAAACATTCTCCTGAACTCTTTCTAGATCTTCCTGACCTTGAAGCTGACCTGGCTCCTTTGATTCAAAGATCTATCCCCCTTGAAACCTAATGGCGTTGTATAACATCCAGCATCCTTTGTGTCCTTTTTCTTGCATCTAATTTTCTTTATCTCAACTAACGCCATTCTCAATACACTGCAGACCACAAAAGTGTATTTTATTGGGTTTTTTATGATGAAAAAAAGAATATACAAATTCAGAAATAATCTATCAAGGTAAGGTACCAGAGGCACATATAAAACAAATATACCTAGTCTCAGTCAAAGTGGCCCAGAACTTTACAGGATTATAGATTTAGAACTGAAAGGGACCTTGGAGGTCATCTGGTCCAACTTCCTCATTTTAGAGATGGAGAAACTGAGGCCCAGTGAGATTAGCTTGCATAGGGTCTACACATTTTTTAAAAAAAGCAAAACTGATATTTGAAACTAGATTATTTGATTCCTTACCCAGTGCCTTTTTCTCAACGAAGTATATCTAGCTATCTCAAGGCCTACCTCGGTTCATAAAGATTTTCTCTTGCTACAGAGTATTCCTTCGTACTCTTCTTTCAGATTTATTACTTGAGAAAAATGACACAGAGGGAAATTATGGATTATAGGCTCTGTTTCCAAAATGTATATACAGCAATGGGGAGTAGTGGGCATGTGTTTGTTTGTATGTCCATATTCTACATGCAGATGAATTTGACTTTAAAAAAAAAAGGAAAAATTCTGAAAACATATACCATTAGGGTAAGTTAAACATTTTCCATAGGAAAGGATTTGTAGGAAGCTATTATGTCAACATGAGTCAGTAGCTCAAGTTCATCTATGCATCTTCAAGCTAACATAAAAAGAATGTTCAATATGAGTCAATGACTATCTCATCTTACTCTGAATTTCTGAAATGAGACTATTTAAATGGATTTGTTATTTCCATCAATTAGAGCATTCCCTTCATTGATTCAGATTGCAAGCTGTGCAGGCTCACACATGCATATTATCCCACAGATTTGCTGTAGAGTAGGCCAGGACCACCTGTGGCCTGCTGGCTGCAGGCCTCTTGAGGGCACACCAAAGGATATTGGGCAGCCTGTGAAAAAAGAGGGGTTCTCTATGTTTTTCATAGGCCACCCAAAATCTTTGGCAAGTCAAGTGGCTCTCTGGCAGCAGCTTTAACAGGCTTGCTGGAGGCCTTCCTTTAGGTCTTTTTTTTTCTATTTGGTGCATGGTGATGGAGTGCTTGGGCTGCCTAGCAGTGATTCCCTCTCTCTTGAAGGGAGAAACAAGTGAAAATTATTCAAAGAATTGGGTGGTGGGCCTGGAGTCAGGAAGATTCATTTCTCTGAGTTCAAATCTGGCCTCAAACACTTACTAGAGTTATGTGAACCTGGGTAAGCAATTTAACCCTGTTTGCTCGAGTTCCTCATCTGTAAAATGAAATGGAGAAGGAAATGGCAAACTGCTTCAGTATCTCTGTCAAGAAAACTCTAAGTAGGGCCACTGAGTCAGAGATGACTGAAACAACTGAAGAAGAACATGACATTAAAGTAGGATCACAAACATCATCATTTCTTGTAGAAGGCTGTTGTAATTTTTGTTTCAGAGACTTTTGTATCATCAAAGGCCTGACCTTTTTAGCTTATAGCTCAGGAAACTGGGGGAAATGTAAACATGGGACTTTCCAGTGTACCTAACCAATCTACACTTGTAAGTACAGAATCAATTAATCAACAAGCTAAGTGCCAAGTAGCAAAGATACAAATGCAATGAATGGAACAATTCCTATCACAAGGATTTCATTCTAATTCAATTCTCTCCTAACAGGAAAGATAACAAGAGTGTACATATGTATAGAATAAATATGAAGAGAATACATTCAAAGGAGTTAAATACATGGTAGTTTGGGAGGGAGGGCACTAGTGGTTGGGAAAATCAGGAAAAGTTTCCTCTTGTTGAAGGTGGCACTACTAAATAGTAACTGTTTCTCTTTTGGCCAGGAACCCTGAGGATCTTCCCCTCCCAGTGTGATTTTTTTTTTTTATTAAAGGGGCAATCCCTTGAGTAACTACTTAAAGAGGCCTATTCACTGAAATGGCATTATCTCACTCAAAGTGAGAACCTGAAAAGACTTTAGCCTAAAAGGGCTAGGGTCTCCCATTGCATCCTGGGCCATCTCCAGTCGTCCTGATGAATGTCTGGCCACTGGATCCAGATGGCTCAGGAGGAGAAAGTGAGGCTGGTGACCTTGCACAGCCCTCCCTCACTCAAATCAAAGTCAGCTGCAAGTCATGTCATCATCTTCCTGATGTCATGGTCCTCTTTGAAAATGAAGGACAAACACAACAACAAAGGAAGAGAGTATTTCTGTGAGGAAGTAGTGAGGAAGGAGTGAACATCAGGAAAATGGAGACGGGAGATATCCTGTGTGATGAACACAGAAAAGGCTAGTTTGGACAGATCATAGAACACAACAAAATGAGTAATATTCAAAGAATCTGGAAAGATAGGTTGAGACCAGGTTGTAAAAGACTTCAAGAGCTAGACAAAGTCATTTAGATTTCAAATTAGAGGTATTATGGAGACATAGGAATTGGTTGAGTAGGGGAGTGACATGGTAGGTAAATCACTTTGGCACAGTATGTAGGATGAACTGAAGTTGCAGGGATGTGAGGAAGGGGAGAGGTGGTGAGTGTCTGAATTAAGTTGGCAGCTGTGGGAGTAGAAAGAAGGAATCAGATGAAAGAGTTGTAGAGATAGAAATGGCAAGATTTGGCATCTGATTAAATATGTGGGGTAAGTAAGAGTGAGGAGTTGAGGGTAATGCTAAGGTAACAAATCCGGAACAAAGGATAGTGGTGCTTTTGACAAACAGAGAATTACGGAAGAGGGAAGGGCTTGGCAGAGAAGATAATCATTTCAGTTTTGAATATGTTAGATTTGAGATGTCTCTGGGACATGCAGTTTGAAATTTCCAACAGGCAATTTGTGATGTGGGACTGAAGCTCTGGGGAAAGACTGGAGTTGGATTTAGAGATTTGTGAGTCATCTGCATAGAGATGATAATTCATCACACAAGGGCTGATGAGGTCACCAAGAAAGAGGATGTAGAGAGAAATAAGAGTCAGGAACAAAACTTTCAGGTACATCCACAGTTTGGGGGCACAATATGGATAATGATCCAGCAAATGAGATTGGAAAGAAGCAGACAGGTATGAGGAAAGTGGAGAATGGAATAGTATGAAGACCCAGAGAGGAGGGGGAGATCAACAGTGTCAAATTCAGCAAAGCGGCAGAGAAGGATGTGAGGACTGAGAAAAGACTATAATTTAGATATTGTTCATAAATTTAGCAGTTTCAGTTGAGTGATATGTTCAGAAGCCAGACTACAAAGGGTTGAGTACTGAATTCAAAGAGAGGAAGTGGAGGCAGTGAGTCTAGATAATAAGATGCCAAATCTTGCCACTTCTATCTCTACAACTCTTTCTTTCAGGTGAGGAAGTACACACCAAACAATAGGGATAGCCTGGGTAGAGCCTCAGAGATAGGAGCCGGAACGTTGAGTAGGCCAGTTTGGTGGAAGCCTAGTATGTGTGAAAGGGAATGATGGAAAACTGGCATAGAAAGATAAGATGCATACAGTACTGTGAGGAGCTTTAATGCTAAACAGAATTGTGTATATTTTATTGTAGGGAGGTAAAGGATGATTCCTTCTAAAGATTCCTTCTCTTCTTCCTTAGCTGGATGTCTTTGGTGCTCCTAAATGGCCTCCACTCATTCCTTCAGCCAGGCAATGGCTAGTCACCTTCTCTCTAATTTCATCACACTTGATTGACAAAATTTCATCTTGTAAAAAAGTATGAGCATATTCACTTTGTACTTCTAATACCTTGTATTAACCTGCCTGTTCTATAATTTTTATTTGATATCTCTTCTGGTGATCGCATTAGCTCTCATGTTTAGCTCTTATCTCTATGCAAATGATGACCAAATTTATGGTAGTCTCTTCTGAACTTCATTTCAGCATTTAGAATTGCCCATTGGACATCTAGAATCGGAAGACCCATAGGCATCTTAAACTAAATGTATCGAAAGCAGAACTAATGATCTTTCCCCACAAACCTTCCCCTCTTCTAAACTTTCCTCTTAAATCATAAGGGACTTACTAAAGTTGAACTGCTTACATTCTTACATGGAGAGACAATATTTGTAACTCTTGAAACTTTTTCAGTATCTGGGTAGTTGGTGGGATTATACACACACATATACACACACAGAGAGAGAGAGAAAAAAACAGAGACAGAGAGAGAGACAGCACAGGGAGAGTTGAATAGGAAGGGATCATATCTAAAAAATGAAATTAAGGGGTGAGAGAGGAATATATTGGGAGGAGAAAGGGAGAAATGGAATGGGACTAATTATCTCTCATAAAAGAGGCAAGAAATAGACTTTTCAATGGAGGGAAAAAGTGAGGAAGTGAGAGGAAAAGCATGAAGCTTACTCTCATCACATCTGACTCAAGGAAGGAATAAAATGCACCCTCATTTTGGTATGAAAACCTATCTTACAATACAGGAAAGTGGGGGAGAAGAGGATAAGCAGGGTGAGGGGGATGATGGAAGGGAGGGCAATGGGAGGAGGGAGCAATTAGAAGTCAACACTCTTGGGGAGGGACAGGATCAAAAGAGAGAACAGAAGCAATGGGGGCAGGATAGGATGGAGGGAAATATAGTTAGTCTTACACAACATGACTATTATGGAAGTCATTTGCAAAACTACACATATAGCCTATATTTAATTGTTTACCTTCCCAATGGGAATGGGTGGGGAGGGAGGAAGGAGATGAAGTTGGAACTCAAAGTTTTAAGAACAGCTGTTGAATATTGTTCTTGCATACAACTGGGAAATAACAAATACAGTTAATGGGGTATAGAAATTTATCTTGCCCTACAGGACAAAAGAGAAGATGGGGATAAGGGAAGGAAGGAATGTTAAAAGGGAGGGAAGATTGGTGGTAGAAGGATGGTGGCAGGGGTAATTAGAATGCTCGGCACTTTGGGGTGGGGGGAGGAGAGAGGGAGAAAATTTGGAACTCAAAATTTTGTGGAAATGAATGTTGAAAACTTAAAATAAATAAAAAAATAAACTTGCCTCTTAACTTTGAGAGCACACATCCCAGTTTCTGGGGTTTGCAAACTCAGTGTCCTCCTCAACCCTTTACTTTCATTCAACTCACATATTTAATCCATAACCAGAAAAGATAGTTTCTACCTATATGTTTCGTAGATCCCCTTCTCTTTATTCATACACAGCCACCACCCTAGTGAATCAGCTCTTTCCTGAATTACTGCAATCACTCTTCAATTGGTCTCCCTGCCTCAAGCCTTCCTCCACATAGCTGCCAAAATGATGTTTCTATAGCATCAGTCTATGTGACACACTCTCCCTCTTCTACACAGTCAATACACTCCAGTGGTTCCCTAATACCTGAAAATGTATCAGATCTCCTCTTGGATATTTAAGTCTTTTCACACATGACTCCCTTACTACTTTTCCAGCGTTCTCACCCCTTACTGCCCTTTTCACTTCACAGTTCAACAGTAAGTGAGTGATTCTCTCCCACACTTGTGCTTTTGCCCTGGATATCCCCATACCTGAAATGATCTCCCTCTTCACCTTCACCTTTTGACAGCTTCTTTCAAGAGTCAGCTCAAATGCCACCTTTGGCATCTCCAGTTACTCCAGTCACACGAGTCTTATTCTCTATGGCTACCTTCCCTTCACTCTGCATCGATCATGTGTGTACCAATTTATTTACATATTATCTCCCCCCAATAGTATAGTTTGAAGAGAGGGATGATTTTTGCCTATCTGTATACTGTTGTTTAGCATAGTTCATGTACATAGTAAGCATTTAATAAATTTTTTTCTGGTTGATTGATTGTGGAGAAAGAAAAGACAAAATCTGGCAAATGGCAAATGTTGAGTAAGAGTGAGGAAGGTGTAAACATGAATGACTGGGATGACAGTGGTACCTTTAAAAGTGATTGAAAAGTTTTAAAGAGGGGTAGGTTTGTGGGGAAAGATAATGAGTTCTTTTTTGGACTTGTTGAGTCTGAGATGCCATGTACCTATGGGACATTTAGTACAAAATATCCAGTAAGTGATGAAAGATTGGAGCTCTGGAGAGAGATAGGGCTGGACAGAAAGATCTGCACATTAGCAACAGAGAGATGATAACTGAACTCATGGGCAATGATGAGCTTATCAAATGAGAGGGGTAGAGAAAAAAGAACTCTTATGCTTCTTCTTCCAGAGAACCTTCCACGATTGACCTTGTAGTATACTATCTTCGTCCTTGGGCCTCAAATAACACTTTTCTTTGCACCTATCTACTGCAGTTATCAGGTCCTATTGTATATTAGAGCTATGCTCCTAATTGAGTCAAAGGCCCATGATGTCAAACTTTTTTATATTCTTTCAGTGGTTGGTACAGCATTCCCCACAGAGATTAGTTAATAAACATTTTGTTCAGTGAACATGTAGTACAGACAGACTCTTAGACTCCCTTTCCTAACCTACAATTTGTCTAGCAGGTTGGATCCCCAGAGCTTGGCTACTACTCCCTTTAGAGTTCTAGGGGTATTTAAGAGTAGGGTTTTTTCCCTCTGGTAATGTTATTCTTGGGCCCCCATATGGTGTATTGCTATATTATCAGTTGGCTGATAACCAACTCCTGAACATTATTTAACCAGTCATTAGCTCCTTAATGTAATTAATACATTTATGTTAATTAGCTTTTACAAAGAGATAGTTACTGAGAAGACAGAGCAAGACCCAAAGGACAAACACCTCCTGAAGTGGAAACACGCTATTCTCTGCCATGCTTGGGGAGAGTGGACTCACACTTAAAGGGGCTGCTACAAAACATTCTTCCCACCAAGTTCACTTCTAAGTGTAGCACACTTGAGGAACAAGTTGCTCCTAAGCTTGCATGTCATAGCATCTCAGTTGCTAAATAGATTTACTGTTAGTTTGGACCAAGCCAATCTCAGGGCTGACTCATGGGGCTTTTCCATTGAACTTGAAGCTGAAATCCTCTATGAGCTTGTTTCCCCATTAGGAAATGAGCTCCTTGAGGGCAGGGAATGTTTTTCTACTTGTTTCTCTGGTACTTAGCATAGTGCTTTCAATATAGTAAACACTCATTTAATCATTCATTTAATAAAGTATACCCTTCCAGAGTGATATTACAGTGATGTGTGTGGGTGTGTGGGGTATTCAGGGAGGACTAGCATCTCTGGTTTGAGGGCTACTTAACTACCTTCAGGGTCCCTCTGTCACTCAATTCTCACCTGTGGCTCCAAGAAGGTATCACATACACAGTGGCCACACCCTGATAAACCCTCTGGATAGATGGACTAAACTAGGCTCAGGGTAACCAACAGGACTCAAACCTGTTGGTGAGGTAGGGGGATGTCTATTTCAAGCCTGCAAGGACTTTCCCCCAAAGAATGAGCATATGAGAACAATATATTCCAATGGCCACAAAGGTGGCTGAAGCAGGCTCTGTGGAGTTCTTAGAACTTGGTCAGACACTGAAGATGCCAAAGTCACTCACTGCCTGCTAGGTCATTGCCATCTTGACTTCTGTCCTGCCACTGGTCTTTGATCACTCTGGAAGACAAAGAGAGGTTGATGATTTGTGTAACTCTGCTTCACCTAAATCCAATTCAAGCAGGAATCAAAGCAGCAACCCTCTGTGATGTCATTGGTCCTGTTCAAAAAAATGAAGGAACAGCAACAGCAAACAACAACGGTGACAGGTTTCATCTGACCAAGTCTCAGTAATTCTTATGGGCCAAATTTGCCTCCTGGAATAAGGTATTTTATTTAATTTTGTTTGTTATCCATACTATGTGTACTTGTCTATAGACATCTGAAGCTATGAGTTATAATATTTCTATCTCCTTTCCTGGATTTTGTCTCCAGTGAATTTCTGGCTAACTCTATTGCTGTTTTTCCTACATTATGGCTCTAGCTTGATGGATATAGGCTGTATTCTCTACCCCTCCACCCCTTTCCCCACTTCCTTTAGATTAGATTGCTAAGATTCTAGGCAAATACATAAGCTAATTTTTAAAAAAAGACTTGATACATTTTATTAGAAACAATAGATACTTAGTAAAGATCCAAATAAATCTTTTTTAGCATGCATTCCCTGAAAGAAAGTTAGATTCTTGACTTTTTACAAAAAGAAGGGATGTGGTCATTTAGACCAGTTTTGTGCCTCCCCATGTTGGTTTTACATACATTGTTGCAGTCACACTGTATTCTGTAGTTATCATTCTGCTTTCATTATGCTGCATCACTTCATAAAATTACAGAGTAGTATTATTTCATTTTATCCATAAAGGAGCATAATTTATTCAGTTATTGCCTAATCACTGGTGAGAAAATATTGCAAGCATCTAGAAAGAAACAATTTGAGTATTGTGGAAATACAATCAGGATAACCCAGGATCTGACAGCTTCTACATTAAGGGATTGAAGGGCTTGGAATAGGATATTCCAGAAGTCAAAGGAACTGGGATTAAAACCAAGAATCACCTACCCCCAAAACTGAATATAATACTTCAGGGGAAAAAAATGGTCATTCAGGGATATAGAGAACTTTCAAGCATTCATGATGAAGAGACCAGAACTGAATAGAAAATCTGAATTTCCAAAACAAGAATCAAAAGAAGCATGAAAAGGTAAACAGGAAATAGAAATCCTAACAGGTTTCCTAAAGCTGATCTGTTTACATTCCTACATGGAAAGATAATATATGTAACCCTTGAGACCTTTC
>CM053769.1:259424272-259460145 GCA_028658325.1 Potorous gilbertii | reverse complement strand
CTTTCAGGAGGTGATTGGTGGATTCTTTCAATATTTATTTTGCCCTCTGGTTCTAGAATATCAGGGCAGTTTTCCTTGATAATTTCATGAAAGATAATGTCTAGGATCTTTTTTGATCATGGCTTTCAGGTAGTCCCATAATTTTTAAATTGTCTCTCTGTTTTGTCTGATCTATTTTCCAGGTCAGTTGTTTTTCCAGTGAGATATTTTACATTATCTTCTATTTTTTCAGTCTTTTCCTTTTGTTTTCTAACTTCTTGGTTTATCACATAGTCATTAGCTTCCCTGAACTCCACTCTCTCTTTTAAAGAACTATTTTCTTCAATGAACTTTTGAACCTCCTTTCCATTTGGCTAATTCTGCTTTTTAAAGCATCCTTCTGCTTTTTGGACTTCTTTTTCCAATTGAGTTAGCCTATTTTTAAAAGGCTGTTATTTTCCTCAGCATATTTTGGTTCTCCTTTAGCAAGCTGCTGACTTGCTTTTCAAGCTTTTCTATGGCCTGGGCCCATTTCACATTCATTTTGGAGATACTGGAGGCAGAAGCCTTGACTTCCTTTGACAGTATGCCTTATTCTTCCTCATCTGAAAGGATGGAAGGAGACACTTGTTCACCAAGAAAGTAACCTTCTAGGGTCTTATTTTTTTTCCTTTTTGGGCATTTTCCCAGGCCGTTACTTGACTTCTGAATCCTTTGTCAAGAGGAGGGTCCTAGTGCTCTCTTCTCCTCAGGACCATGCTCAGGACTGAGATTCAGATCAGCTGCTCAATTCCCCCAGAGGCTTCATGCTCCATGCTCCAATAAAAAAAAAACAAACCATTGACTCTGCTCCCTTCTCTCTCAGATTGAAAAAGCCCTCTCACTGACCTTTGGTGCCTGTGGGTTGAGGGATCTGTGAATTGCTGCTGCTTCTGAGGATTTCATCCCCAAAGCCTGCTCCAGTCTTGCTCCTCCCAGAGTTCCTCAGCCAAGGCTGGGCTTGGGCTCAGCTCCACATCCTGTGGACAGACCTTTCCTGTCAACCTTCCATGTCACCCTGGGCTGGAAATCTCCTCCCTTCATCTTTCTGTGGCTTCTGCTGTTCTAGAATTTGTTGAGAGTCTTTCTTTACAGTCTTTATGGACTGTAGGGGAAGAGCTAAAATATGTATGTCTTTCTACTCCACCATTTTGGCTCTGTCCCCCCTTTTCTATAATTTTTGAAAGACCTACCTACCAAATTTATATTTGTAAGCTAATTTATTATAATAACTTCAGGTTTTATGGGGGGTTGGAAGATAAGGGACAAGATAATAGAGACCAGGGAAGCTCTCTCATAATTTTAAGACAAAAAGCCTCCTGGTCCCGTCCCTCTTTCCTTTTGAAGTCCAATCATTACAGAATGACTTCTTAAGATCTAATCTGAACTGGAGATGCTCAGAGGGGAGAAATTAACTCTTTCTATTTTGGAAGGAGAGGAGTGACCCATCCCCACCCAGGGGTGGCTAAAATTTGGAGAGTTTAAAATGATCACCTAAGTAGTGTGGCCCTTCACTTTGTTAAAGTTGTAATCTCTAGGTAATGTGTAAACTGTATATGGAGTTCCTAAACCAGGAATTTGTGTTGGTGATAAATAATCTCTAGTAATTGGTTTTTAAGACAAATTTAAGATGTGAGTTCTGGTAAAATTTTTGATTAGTGAAACCTGTCATCTAATGTACAAGCCTCAGGGGACAATCCTGTCCTCAGCCTGAGATGGAATCCTTCTGGCTCAGTTTCACCATTGTGTTCCTTTGAAAAGGGATGTTTTCCCCTTGGTTATTTCTGAGTCTGGCTATAAGGTGGACATGAAACCAAAGTATAAATGTGATGTTGTTTAAAGTTAACTGTAATGGTATCTTATCTACAGAGGGACCGAGGAGGGAGTCCAGGGTAGCCAGGCGGTCTAGAGGTTCCAGGCATGGTCTTGATGGGAGTGGCCAGTAACTTGGAGAAATGGATTGATAGCGCATAGTGATATGCCTCTATGGGCCTCTAAAGAGCCAATTCATGTGGGACAAAGGTGAGGTTTTCCAGCGCCCTTTAGACAAATGGGACTAATACTCTTTGGGGGTAATGGACAAAGGTCCCAACTTGGAATAAAGTCTTTACCTGTTAACAAAGATCAATTGGTTAAATACTATTGACTGAATCAAGTTACTAAGACTAAATCAAAGACATCTTTAGTTGGGGGAATAAAATTTCAGTCTAAATTTCTTAGAGGCAGGTAACCTCTGTTAATGTTTTACATTGATGGAAAAGTTAAATGTTTCTGTTTTGATTTGAATTCATTTCATTAACATAAATTGAAGTTAGTGTTTGAACTTATCATATGTATAGCTCATTCTTTTAGACTGATCAGGGTTAGGAAGGGACAGAGTAGTTTGGGAAAGAGATGTAAATCTATTAGGGCAATAACAAGGTTTTAAATGGTAAATTTGACTTTATAATTGTTATTTCATCAGGAAGTAGAGCATGTATAGAAAGGCATGTAAGGTACTTAAGACTTGTTTCAAAAGACATTCCTTAGCCAGTGTGAAGTTACAGTTACATCTGAAACTGATTATTGGAGCTTGCTATTTTAAGATTTTATGGGACTATTAACTGACTGTTCTTCTGAGTCTAACCCCAGGTATGGACAGCAAGAAAGGCAGTCTGAGCCACTGATCCATGATGCCGTGAGATGCTGGTATGAACTACAAAAAGGTGATCTCATGGTAAGGTTGGGAGAGCAGCTGTTCAGGCTGGGCTGAGGTAGGATTCTCCTGAATCAATTTCCCCACTGATACCTGGCAGGCTTTAAGCGTGGTTGAATGCCAGTTGACAATGTACTCCTCCCTGGAATTGACGTGAAGTTAGGGAGATGCTGTTTTCCTGAAATATTCCTACAAGCTTAATATCAGATCTATTAAATAATAGAGTGTTGGTGGGGGAACATCTGAGGTTAAGTTTAAAATTAAGTCATTAGGCTTAGGACTTTAGACCAACAACAATAAGTTAGGATCCTTTAATTCTTAGTAATAGTGTGGAGACAATGAGGTCAAAGGCTTGTGAGGTTAGCATACATAATTATTATTTTATCTCAGTTGGTTAATGTTAGAAGAAAAATAGTTTGTGGCCTATATTGTAAATTCTTTAAAAGAAGCATCACATGACCAAAAGTTGGAATTGTTTTATGATGTGATATATACCATGTTAAAAATGATTACTTATTGTATTTATGTAAGTACTAGAGACTATTATTGACTCCTTAGTGAAGTCTCCTCCTCCTGATGGGGGAAATGAATAGTGAATTAATGTAAAATGTAAATACTGGGTTCTAACGTGAATTTCTTAAACATGACAATTGGCCAAAGTTGAAATTTTGATTTTGTAAGAGTGATAAGTGTATAAAGCTTAGGAATGATCATCTAAAATAGTATTAAGGTTAGTTTTGTAGGAGAGTGGACATCTGGATTTCTACAAGAAGATAAAGGGAAAATGCAGAGATGCTGTGCTGAGGACGACCTGAAGGAGCATCCAGACCAGAAAACGGCATTAGATGATATTCCTCCCCAGATTGCTGTATGAGATGGAATCTCTGAATGGACAATTCACTGGACCTTTTCCTTTTGAATCTCTATAACTGTGCTTATAACAAGGAGACTGCCCCCTTGTAATTTGTCAGTGTGTCAGTTAACTTTGCTCCCTTCCCATATTCACATAAAGGGGGATAGATGAGGGAAAGAATTCGCAGGGGAAAGAATGTGAGGCGGTATTTATTGATTGGGTTTAGGTGTGGAAACAGAAATTTTAATAAATAAAGAGGGAGGATTTTGTGGGAAGTTAAGCTTCTGTTGTCCACATTTCTAGGTGATAAAGGGTTGTGACCTAGCATGGACAGGTTAGAGGGCAGAAACTAATGCACAGGCCCAAGGAATTATGTGATGAAGGGCCTACCAAAGAAGAGAACATGGAGTCAAATGGTCAGGGGCTGGTGTCATGGGAGATCCAAAGTTCATAAAACAATATAAGAAGTTCCATCTTCCTGCAAATGTTGTAATCTTCCTGTAGTCTTCCTGTAACCTTACTGGGATCAGCTCTAGTAGGACACACTTACTGGGGAGGTTACCCATCCATTCAGGGGGAATGGACGTAAAGATTAATAAAGGCCTTTCTGAGCTCACAATAGGTATTATTCTTTATTTAAGGTGAGCATGTTTCTCACTGTTAGGGGCTTGTTAAATGGGCTCACTTCTAACAAGGACCATAAAGGTGAAGTGACCTGGCCAAAGTTATAAGGGCAGTAAGTGGAATTTGGGTAAGTAAGTCTTATAAGTAAATATAATAAAGGTAGTAAGTCGGAATTTGAACCTAGATCTTCAGACTCTGAATTTTTCTATGGTAAGTAAAGTATAAGCTAGGGCAGGATGTTCAGCTCATCTCTAAGCTGGAGGATTCCGTGGCTCATCTCTTCTCAATTCAGTCATCCACTTCACAGTGGCCAAAGTGATTTTCTTAAAGGGAAGGTCTGACCATGTCAGTGCTTCCCTGTTACTTCAAGGATCAAATGTAAACTCTTCTTTTTGACATTTGTAGGATTTTACAACCCAATTTCAATCTACTTTTTTGACCTTAACATTTATTGCCTCCTTCCATGGAAAGTATGGTTCAGCTAAATTGAACTTCTTGCTGTTCCTCATATATGTCCTTCCATGGTAGAATTTCTGCACATTTCTACATGTCCCCTATATGCAAATATGCATTCCTTCCTCACTTCTGCCTCAGTTTCCTTCAAGGCTCAGCTCAAGGATCACCTTCTATATAAAACCTTTTCTCATTCCCTCAGCTGCTAATACCTTCCCAGCAAAAGGAGTATCTATTTTGTATATGCCAATATATGTATATTATCTCCCTTGGATACAATGCCAGCTCCTAAAGAGCCAACACTCCTTCCCTTATGTGTTAGTGTCCTTAGAGCCTAGCACTGTACTCTGCATAGAATTGGTATTTAACAAAAATTTGTTGATAGATCACCAGAACTCTTACAAAGTCAGGGCAATGTTAGAACCCAGAGTATACTGGCATTTTCATTCTTACCACTGAAAAGAAGTCAATGACAGATTAGAGGTATAGATCAGTAGTCAAACTCAAAAAGAAATGGGTCCCTTGACTTAGAAAATCACAAATTAACATTATCTATGTTTTCCTATATTTCTAATTATTTTGTTAAACATTTTCCAGTTACATTTCAATCTAGTCTGGCCAGGAGAGTTTGAAACCTCTGGTGTCTATCTAGACAGGGAAGAAGGTACTGGAAATAAAGACAAGAATGAAATATAAGGAATTGAACAGTAGTTATTTATAATTATACCAGTCTGAATACTTGGGGTTAAGGACTTTGACCAGGCATTGAGGAGGTATCCAATTCAATTTAATGTTTACTAGGCACCTAATATGTATATAAGTCTCTCTGCCAGGTGATGTGGTATCAGAGAAGATACTATGCTCTATGAATAAAGCAGAATTGAAGTAGCTCAAAAGAAACACAAGATGTGCAGATTTGGAGAATCCACCCCAAATGTTCACATGGCCTATTTGTGCCTGACCTGTGGTAGAACATTCTGAGCTCATATTGGTCTGATCAGCTCTAGTAGGACACACTGTAACTTGATTCTAGCATAGTAATGTCATTTTGGTCCTCTTTGAGAGTGGACAACAACCAATTAATATGTATTCAAGTCTTTCTGCCAGGGACAGAGGATACAAAATCCACCAACTGCCCTTTCCGCCTTGGAACCTAGTCCTTAAAAGCCAAGAGCTTTATTCCTACTTACTGAATTCAAAGGGACAGTAAAATTTTCTTTTCCTTATGCTGACAATTGAGTTTTTCAAAGTCCATTAACAATAACCAGGGAATATCCCCTCTGATATTATCTTTATCCTCAATGTCAACCTCTTTTAGTATCCATCAGGCTATTATCTTCAGCATGAAAAGGACCAGCTTGTAGTCACTGAATTGAGCTGTTGTTTTACCCCAAGTCCAGTTCCCCCTACATTGCCCTGCCCTATCTAGGTCTCATTATGATATAATTCTACCAAGTATCACTTGTTAATTTCTGTAGACTGAGTTAGGTTCAGTCTGGTGCTTCAGGTTCAGATTTTGAAAAAAATTAGACATCTGTAGACCAACTAACAGTTAATAAAAAGGAGGTTTACTTGTCCATTGTACTGAAAGGAGACAGCAGTTGATTCTGTTGAGCAACGCTTCCCTGTCTCAGTGCTGACCATCCTAATTAAGCCAGGAGAGATCATCACCAGGAAGTCAGGATGATTATCAATTTGATCTTCCTGAGCCAATTAAGTCTCAGGGATGGTTTTTATACTTTTTAAAGAAAAAACTAGCCTAGTATATGGCAGAAATTGCTCCAATGAAAAGTTCCTATCCTTTGGAGATACAACATATAGAGAAATAATTAAAAATTAAAACAATATTTGCTAGGTTGAGTTGTTGGGGTCACATAGCTAGAAAGTGTCTAAAGCAGGATTTGAACTCAGGTTTTCCTGATGTGAGTGACTTACTTTACACATATATATGAAAGCTGCCAGGTGGCACAGTAGAGTTCATGACCCTCAGTTTCCTCATCTGTAAAATGAGCTAGACAGGAAATGGCACACTACCTCACTATCTTTGCCAGGAAAATCCCAAATGGCATTAAGAAGAGTCAGGCAAGATTGAAATGACTGAACAACAACAATTTCCAGACTACTTGCTCAATGCTCAACACGCTGTGCAACCTGCAAAGTATATGAAAATTTTAAGGAAAGAAAGTACAAGCAATCAGAAGTGTGAGTTAGGAAAGGTCTTATGTAGGATGAGATATCTGAATTATATTTTGAAGGGAGCTAGAAATTCTAAGAGGTGTAGGTCAGGTGTGAATACATTAGATGGCCCTAGGAAATTGGGGGTGGGGAAACCTTTGTCTTGGAGGCAGATTCAAGCTTGGATTCTGTCAAAGGGCAGCACTTGAGGACTTAGAGAGTTACATGTTAGAGTCCTGCTTTAGACACTTGGTCCCTCAGGACCTCACTTTTCTCCTCTGTAAAAATGGAATAAGAGTAATACCCACATCACAGGATCAAATGAGGTAATACATGTAGAATACTTTGCAATTTTAAAACCTGCTTATATTTACCCTTATAGCAACTAAATTCACTACTGCACCCAAGTATTTGCAACAGTAAAAGTACCTAACAAATGTTTATTGAATTGAATATATACATGTTAAAAGAAATCCTGGTCTGGCCTGACCCTGATCAATAAGGCAAACTCATAAAATGAGACTGGGGCAGAATTCAAGCCCCCCAGGAATTCAAATTTCAAAAGGCTTATATAAACAGGAGTAAAAGTGTCACCTCAGTTCTGCCCTTATTATAGTATCATTGGGAGATCAGATCTTAGTGGACTGTCCTCTCCTAAGTCAAGCAAGGTCACTGTGCCCCAGTGACTCACTTTACACATACATATGATGGCAACTTGCTCAACTTACTTGTCTGGATTCTCACAACAACTCTGTGATGTATAGTGCTATTACTATCTCCATTTTACAATTTTGGAAACTGAGGCTCACAAATTAAAGTGACCTTTCCAGGACTACATCTAGTTTTGGTAGGACTTGAACCCACTTTCTCCCAGTTTCAAATCCAGGGTTTTCTCCTCCTATAGGAAGGCAGATTTGGTTCAATTTAAGCAATATCTAATAATTAGCTCTGGACAGAGAAGAATAAATAGCTTGCCTTAGGTGGGAAGTGAACTCACTCATTAGGTGTTTAAGCAGAAAGGACGGATGCTATAGAGGTGATTCCTGAACTGGGCAGGGAGTTCTCAGGATCACAGATCTGGAGCTGACAAGGACCTCAGTCAGGACTGGAAGGCAGCACGGCATTGGGGTATATCAGAAAGACTGGTTCGGATTCTGCCACTGACCCAAGAAGTCACTCCTCAATTCTCTACACGCTTTCCTCACGCGGGTGAAATTACAGGTACGGGCAAAAGGACCAAAAGCCTTCCGTCAACTACGCGAAAAGCTTCTTCAACGAGTCATGGGTTCTGGTTCTCAAGCGCCTGTTATCTGGGTGACCTTGGCCGCGTCCCTTAACCTGCGTGGGTGTGTTTGTACAACGGCAAGGTTGGACCGGATGAGCTCCGACTCCACCGGCAGCTCCGATCTACCATCCGGGTGAAACTTTGGGGAGTCCGGGGAGGAGGCGAGCGCAGGGGCCAGGCGGCCGCCCGGCGCCACGAGGCCACAGCCCTCCAGGGGTTGGCGGGAGTCCCACTTCAGGCCGGCCGGAGAAGGCGCGGCGGGAGGCGGCGAGGGCGTCAAGGGAGCCTGGGACCCCGCCCCCATTCCCCCCAACGTGGAAAGAGGAGTTTGGCTCGTGAAGGCTGGGCGGGGGCGGGGCCGCGCGGTGGGAGGCCCACAGAGCACACGGGCGGCGAGGACCGAGAGGAAGGGCGCGCGGTGCGCGTGGCAGGCAGGGCCTGTTGTGCGCATGCTCCGTCCGGCTCCCAGCCCCCTCCCACCCCCCCTCCGGCACCGCCTCCCTTGCCCCCGCGGGCCGCGCCGGCTCCCCGCTGCTCTGTCCAGCCGCCTGACGTTTCTCGTGCGTGCCCGGCGCCCTGATTTCACTTCCGGCTAACGCTGCTCGGCCTGCCCCCTGGCCCCGGATGGTGACTGGCGGCGGCGCTGCTCCTCCCGGGACTGTCACTGAGCCGCTTCCCAGTGTGATTGTGCTGAGCGCAGGCAGGAAGATGGCGGCTGCCGCGGCCTCGGGCCCCGGCAGCTCCTCCTCGGCGGCGGCGGCCGGGGCCGGGGTCTCGGAGTGGCTGGTGCTGCGGGACGGCTGCATGCGCTGCGACGCCGATGGGCTGCACAGCCTCTCCTACCACCCGGCGCTCAACGCCATCCTGGCCGTCACCAGCCGCGGGACCATCAAAGTCATCGACGGCACCTCGGGGGCCACCTTACAGGCCTCGGCGCTCAGCGGTGAGTCCCGGGAGCCCCCGGCGGGGCCCCGGCCTCGGCGCGGGGAGGGGCCGGGCCGGGTGTCCGAGTGCCGGGGCGGGCACCGAGAGACAGGTCCCGTCCCTCCGGGGAAGGGGAGACGCATGATTGGGGGAGGTAGCGGGCGGGCAGCTCCGGGAGGCGAGGCTCGGCCGGCCTCGGCCGAGGGCGGGGTGGGGGTGGGGGTAGGGGCCCAAGCCTGTTTTGGCGGCAGCTCCTGCTGGGAAGGAAAGGCCGGCCTGGAGTCTGGCGTGGAGCCGGCGGGGATCGGTGGTCGGAGGGGTTGCCTTTATAGGCCTCGCGCTTCGGCGGTGAACCCAGCTGGCCCTGCCCGTCTGGGGAGGCTCGGAAGGAGGCCCTGGCGGAGCCCGTCTCGAGACGAGGCTGGGCCTGGGATGAAGGTGTTGGGTTCCGTGGAAGGGCGGAAGCAGCCGCCGCCGCCGCTGTCCTCGGTTGATATGAAAGCGAAAGGGGTAGAAGACTGAGCCGGGTGCGGGGAGGCCGGCTAGAAGCCTGCTCCTCCGGGTCTAGGCTCCGGATGAGGGGCTCGGAAGGGCTCGGCCGCCCCCGCTTTCGTTTCCTGGTCTTGCCCTCCCTCCCTTCTCCTCGTCTTTCCGCTTCTCGGAGGGAGGGAGAAATAGGCGCCCTCAGGTGCAAAGAGCCTGCCCTTGGGGCTTCTCGGGTGGGGCGAGGTGTGGGCCGTGCCCTCTCTCCTCAGCCCCCCCAGAGGGAGGCATCGGGCTGGGCTGGATGCCACTGAAACGGAGATCTTGCCCCCCTACCCCCCCCCCCGTGTTCCCAATCTCCATCTCTTTTGCCCAGAGGCTAAAAACTTAGAATAAACAGAAGTGGGAATCTTGCTTTGCCGGGATTGTCGATTAGGTGAAATCCCAGGGCTTTTTTTTTTGTTGTTGCTATTTTTATAATTGTGTGTCCTGAAAGGTGGTACTTTGACATCATTAAGACTTCTGGGGGGGGAGTTGATGGTGGTGGGGGTAATTGACAGGCATGGTACCTTTTACCAAGTGGTTGTGGCCCAAGCAACGTTTTAATTTGTTCTCTTCCTTCAAATCATATGTCTCTCTAGCTATTTTAATGCTATGTCTCTTCTCCCAGTCTCTAAACAATAGAACATAAAGTCTTTGAGAGGAAATACTGATTTTTCTTTTATTTTTTTGTATCTCTGGCTTCTGACACAGTCCTTTGTTCGTAGTAGGTTCTTAGTAAATGTTTATTGGATCAGATTAATATATACCGGGTCTAGCTAAGTTAGAGTTGATATGAAGTAACCTTAGACTATAAGCCTTTTATATGAGAGTGGTTTTAGAACTATAAATTGGGAGGCAATCCTGGTAAAGTGGGAAGCTTAATCAAGCATTTGGAGCCAGATAAGCCAGGCTCAAATTCCAGCACTGATTACTACTGATATGACCTTGGGCAAGTCGATTAACCCCTTTGGGCCTCAGTTTGTTCAATTGAAGAATAAGGGTTGGATTAGATAACCTCCGAGGTTCCTTCCTGTGCTAAATTTATGATCCTACAGTACTAAAAACAATGAAGAGTTAGCTTGAAAGTGGATGGAGAGTCATTTATTCCAGTGGTGTACATTTCATATATATGTGTGTAGCTTTGAGGTTTGCAGAGCACTTTAGTCATTTCTGATCAACAAGTATTTATTAAGTGTCTGTTATGTGTTAGATATAGTGCTAAGTACTGGAGATTCAAGAAAGGGAAAAAAAAACAAAAACGAACCCCCTTCTTTCCCCCAGCCCCTCATCCTATCTCTGCCATCAGGGAGTTCACAGTCTAAAGGGAGAGACTATGAGCAAACAGCTCTGTACAAATTATATCTACAGGATAGATTAGAAATAGTCACAGATTTTACATAAGTAAAATCTTTTTAACGGTTTTATCTCATTTGATCTTCTCTAAATCCCGGTGAGGTAGGGGCTGTTGTTCTATTCATTTTGCAGTTGGTAGAGGCTGAGCTCAAAGAGGTCGACTTTCTCAGGTTTACACATTTGAGCTCAGACTTTCCAAACTCCCAGGTCTAGAGTTTTATCCAATATGCCATCAAGGTGCCTCATAATTGTAACAAAATGACATTAATTTGTTTATATATGGAAGAAATGGAGAAGGTATAGTGCTTAGGATGACCTGTGTTGTTAGTGACAGAGTTTCTTCATTGTTTCTCAGTTAAAATTAGGCCTATTGTCAGATGCTTTTTTTAAGTTCCTTCCAACTCTAGAGATATAATTAAAAAAAAAAAAGTATTTGTAGAGCATGACCCTGAGCAAAATCTAGACAGTCAAGGGAAATGTTGGTGTCTTGTTTGTTGAAGTGACAGGAGAGTGTTCCCATGTATGTAGACAGTGGTTGTTTGTCCTTCCTTCTCAAAGAGGACCATGAATGACATCAGGAAGATGATGCCATGACTTACAAGGGAATTGGATTTGGCTCCCAAGGTCTAAAGTATCACTTGGAGAGATAGTTGACAATTTTTTTATTCTGTACTTCAATGGAAATTAGGAATTAAGGGTTCCAAGTGCATGAGATATGTAATAGGAATTCCAGAAGGTTTAACAAATGAATAACCTTTGGTGTTAATATTTAGGAGTAGGAAGGAGTGCATGAGAGATGAGGAATACAACCTTATTAGTTATTGTGTATGGGTGGACGAAAATTATATTTTTGAGTCAGGAAGATCCAGGTTTCAACTCTTAACTTGAGACATTTAGTTTCAATGTAACTATGAGAAGCTTAACCCTTGAACCTGTTTTCTCATTTGTAAAATGGAAATAATATTTGTAGTACCTACATTACAGAGTTGTGAATATCAAATGAGATACAAATGAGTATATACAGCTCCTTGCAAATTTTAAAAAGCTATGTAAATCCCAGCTTATTTATAAGTATTAAAATTTACTTGTAGTGAATGGAAAGGAGATCAGGGAGGTAGGGGTAGGTTGTGTGTGACTAAAGGCCACATTTAGGGTAAGTAATATTTTTGGGTTGTGTCAAGATAGTTGGGCACACCTGGGGCATGCACATGCATGTACATAAGTGAGGGAAGAATATATTCTCTGTGATAGATGAGTTTGAGGGAGGATTCTGTGTATATAATTTAACAAGAGGATGTATGAATATATGTACTTTCTTTGAAAAGATGATGGAAACAGCAATGAACCCTAAATGGTATAAAAGTTTTGAGTATGTGTGCCCAAAAGTGTATTATTTCTTTAATTGAAAATACTCCAATTCTTTGAACTCTCTTAAACCACTAAATCAGCCATAAAGGTTATCGTTATCCTTATAATATTTACAGTGACATTTCCTAAATTGCCATTTTTACATGTTGCTGTATCATTCATAGATATACTCTAGTATACCATTTATTGGAAAAAGAATTGAAGGCCTGTATTTTTTTTTTGTTTTGTAGGTAATAATTGCTGAAGTTCAAAATGTTTGTTATTATACTTTTTGGAAATAACAGAGATTAATTCTAAGGTACTTGAGGAATGAATGCTTTAGGCAGGTATTAGTGTGTAGAGAGGTGTGGTATATTTATTCTGTTTAGGTTTAGAGGTGGATAAAACATTACTTTTATTTGATATTTAGTGAATTGGGTTTAGATTAGAGAGTGGCCTATATTTTATTAAAAGAGGTGAAAATTGTAGGTGGGCATAGGACTACATTTTTAAGTGAAGTTATTGTAGTTGTCTACCCATGGATATTAGTGCCTAAGCTTTTCCAAGATAGGAGATTTTTCTTCTCTATGTTTTCTTTTATACATACGAATGTATATATGTATGTGTGTATGAGCATATTTATCGAATTTCATCAGGCCTTCAGCCCAGCTGGGATTGTTAAGGTTGCTTACCTTGAGAGAAGAATGGACATGTTCATTGCTGGACCTCACTATTATTTTGACTACTTACTTTACCATAGCTTTAGTTAATTTAAGGAGATTTGAGAAGATGCAAGTGATAATAGCATTTTAGTTCATAAACTTTGTGCCTACTGTTTGAAGATCTGGGGGAGATAACAAAAAAAAATGTCTTAATAGAGCTCTGAGGGAAATACTTTGTGAAGTGTGGTATGCAGGGGAGGGGGAGTATATCCAGGACAGTTTGATTTGCATTGTGGTGTTTGGTAGGGAGTAATAGGCAATAAGATTGAAACTATAGAGTGGTACCAGATTAATCAGGGCCGAACTCTAATTGGGGGCCATTGGAAACATTTGGGCAGAAGAATGACATGACAAGATTTATGTATAAGCAATGTACAGGTTATTCTTACTCTCAAATGTGGGGAAGGATGGATTGGGGAGAGAGAAAGTAGAACTGTTGGGATGCTATTGCATTAGTCTAGATGGATTGTTCAGTGGAACTGGAGGAGAGTGTATATGGGAGGTAATGTTGTTGAAGTAAATTCTAAGACTTGGTAATTTCTATGAGATGAGAGAGGGAAGTAACACTATTATTTCAAATATGGGAGACTGACTGGTAATGTCATGGAGAGAAATGATAAAGTAAAAATGAGGAACAAGTGTTCAATCAGTAAGCATTTACTAGCGATTATTCTGTGGAGGGATACTAAGACAGATTTGATATTCACCGCTTTGACTTTAGGAAGCCTACAATTTAGTGAGGGAGATAGAACATCTATAGGTATAAACTTGATGGATAAGAATAGGGCCTGGATCTATGATTTCATTGATATAGGGAACTTCCAGTTAGCAAAAGGCCCTTTATCAATGTAGATCGATACTTTTTCTGTAGTTTAAAGTCTTACAGAATTGCCAAGGGCACTGAGAGATTAAGTGACTTAGCCAGAGTCACATAGTTCTTACCAGTTAGAGGTAGGACTTGAATTAAACCAAGGTCTTTCTGACTTGGAGGCCAGCTCCTAACAGTGAATGAGCTTGTCTGACCCTGTCTGTGTGGAGAGAGGAGATACGTTTCGTTATCTATTCCTTGAGACCAATATGAGTTATTAAATTATTTAGAGTTTGACTTCTCAATTTTTTTTTCCTACTTAGATGATTGTAGACAATATGTATTCTGGTTCTACTTATTTTATTTGATATTCTTGATGTTCTTTCCAGCTCTAGAGCTATGATCCTATGAAAATGAATTTTATCATATTTCTCTTATTCCTAATTCTTTATTGCACAATAATATTCTACTACTCTTATATACCACAATTTATTTAGCCATTTCCCAATCAGTGAGATCCATTTAGTTGCTACCACAAAAAGTGCTGCTGTAAATGCTTTGATATAGATGAAACCTTTCTTTCAATTTACCATTTTTGCCAATTTTCTGGATGTGAGGTAAAACTCAGTTTGTTTTAATTTCTCTTAATTTTCAGGGATTTAGAACATGTTTTCATATAGTTATTGATAGTTTGGGTTACTTTTGAATTGTGCATGTCCTTTCAGCGTTCATCAATTAGGGAATGAATTTAGACCTTAAATATGTGTCATTTGCTGAGATATCTTGGATATTAGGCTTCTGCTAGTAATATTTGATGCAAATTTTTTTGACTGTAATTTATCTTTTATCTGTCGATTTTATTTTTGCAAAAACTTTGATTTTATGCGACTGAAATAATCAATTTTTGTTTTATATATCAATATGGTTTTATTCAGTACTTTTATGGGCTGGGTACTGTTAGATGCTGGAAATATAAGAACAAATGTGAGAAAGGTCTTGCCCTTAAGGAATTTATATTCTACTGAACAGCATCAATATGTTCCCAGATAAATAAATATAGGATATATACAAATAAATACAGTGACTTGGAGATGGAACAGCATTACAGCTGAGGATAAAGAAAGGCAGTTGAGCTGAGCCTTGAAGGAAGCTAGGAGTTCCAAGAGACAGTTGCCGAGAGAGTGCATTCCTGGCACAGGGGCCAGCCAGCCTATACAAAAGTGTAGAGGTGGGATGTGAATTATCTCTATGGGAAGTGGCAAGCAAGGGCACCTGGAGTGAGGGAAGTGTTATGTAAACAGCTTGGAAAGATAGGCTGAAGACAGGTTATGAAAGGCTTTTAAACCAAGGAATTTTTTAAATTTAGCCTAGAGGAAATGGGGAGCCATTGAAGGTAATTGAACAGAGGTCTTACATGGTTTTAGGCCCTCTAGGTCCTCAAGTGTGGCCCTTTGAATCCAAATTTCACAGAACAAATCCCTTAATAAAAGGATTTGTTCCGTAAAACTTGGACTCATTCAAAAGGCTGCACCCAAGGACCTAGAAGGCAACATGTGGCAGGCCACAGGTTCCCCACCTCTGGTTTAGACCTTTGTCTTTGCCTCAGGAATGTCAGTTTGGTATAAGATGAATTGGAAAGGATAGAGACTGTTACAGGAAGACCAGTTAGAGGCTCTTGCAGTAGGATCTGGGATCTTAAACCAGAGTACTTGCCAGAGGTGGGGATTAATGTGACATGTTGTGCAGGTAGAGTTACTGAAACATCAAGACTTTGCAACTGTTTGGAGAGATAGTGATGATGGTGAGGGACAGGAGAGCAAAGAATTAAGGATGACTCCTAGATTGATTCCTAAACCTGTATGTGGCAGAGATAGGAGTTGAAGCTCCTTATTCTAAGGTTTTCCTTATTCTAAAACCAGCATTGTAATCCTCTGTGCTACTGAGATAGTTGAGATAATGCACCATAAATTTTAAGTTATGGAAATTAGCATGATTTAGTGACTTCATTAGAGCTTTCTCTAAGCAATAGGATATGTATGTGTCCTCGGATTGAGAATGGTCAGGAACAACTCAAGGGTAGGAGTATGTGGGGTTCAGTTGATGATGGGTTCTCAGTAGCATTGAGCTGACAGACCATATTCCCTTTTGCCAATTCATGGAAAGTAGAAATCAGTTGCTTCCTTATCCTAAAAACTGTTGAGAGAATTCCAACCCTCACCTAGTAAATCCTGAATGAAATTGGGTTAGTAGTATAGTTCAAGTTCTTATCACTTCTGGTAGCCTATTGTAATAGCCTTTCATGGGTTTCCCTGCCTCAATTCTCTTCCCACTCCATCCTACCACTCAGCTGCTAAAGTGATTTTTCCTGAAGTATAAATCTGATCATATCATCCAATACTCAATAAACTCCAGTGACTTTTTACTTATTTCTAGGATTGACTATAAAGGTCTCAGTTTGGCATTTACAACTCTTTTAATATTTTATCCTTTTCCTATATTTTCAACCTTCTTATACTTTATTCCCTTTCGTATACTATATAGTTCATTCTTACTGGCCTGAGTTGATTTTGTTAGAACAGGATACTACATCTTACATCTCTGTGCTCTTCCTTATACTGACTCTCCTTATGCCTGTAATTCTCTTCTTCCTCCCAGGTTCCTTCCCATCACTCTGTCACTCTCATCCCTTGGCTTCCCTACTTTTCCTTCAGTACAGCTCAGATTCCACCATATGCTGGAGTCCTTTCCAGTGCCCCCAGTTGCCTAATGCCTTCCCCTCTGAGATAACCTTTCGTCTGCTCTGTATATCTTGTGCATACTTCATTATTTGTTTGTCATCTCTCCCATTAGAATGTGTGGTCTTTGAGGGATGTGCTTTTCTTTTATCCCTAATGCAGAAATTCTTAATCTTTTATGTGTCATGGATCCCTTTGCCAGTATCGTGAACTCCCTAGACTCTTCAGAATATTTTTAAATGCATAAAATAAAGTACACAGGATTACAAAGGAAGCCAGTTTTACTGAAATAGTGATTTTTTTTAAGTTCATGTCCCCTAGTTTGAGACCTCCTGTTCTATTGCTTAGTGTAATACTGGTAAATACGTTGTTGTTCAGTCATTTCAGTCCTGTTCAACTCTTCTGTAACCCCATATTAGGTTTTCTCGGCAAAGATACTAGAGTGGTTTGCCATTTCCTTCATTTCGTTTTACAGATGAAAAAACTGAGACAATGGGGTTAAATGGCTTGCCCAGGGTCACATTGTACTTGTCTGAAGCCACATTTGAATTCACGTCTTCCTGACTCCAGGTCTGGAGCTCTATCTACTGCACTGCCTAGCTGCCATAACAGCTTAATAAATACATAATAAGACCTTACCAAATATTTGTTGACTTGACTTATTGAGAAATATTTTTTATAGATAAGTGGGTGTTTTATATGTATATATATATATATATATATATATATATATATATATATATATATATATAAACATTCCCTTAGTCTAGTGTGTGTGTGTGTGTGTGTGTGTGTGTGTGTGTGTGTGTGTGTATGTATACATATATCTATATCTATCTATATATCTATATCTATGTAGGTTAGTGGTTAGAAAGATAGGCCCTAAGTTAGGAAGGTCTGGTTTCAAGTTTTCTCTCTGACACACAGAATGACTGTGTAACCCATTGCAAATTACCTTACCTCTCAAGGATTTTAGACTTTAGGTTGCAGAACTGCCAAATCTGTATTGAAAAATTCCGTTTTCTTACTAGGAAGCTTTATGAGATTATATGAACTTATATTTATGAACCAAAATAATATTTATTAGTATGTGCCTTTGGTGTGACTTTTATACTAGAAGGGATGCTATTCTCTGTTGGTTGGAGTCAGAACTGTTGAAGTCTGAATAGATAAGGAATAAGGGTGGGTGATTTGTCCTTGGTTTTTTGGTCAGAATTTCTGAGGGTCTGAATGGTATTCTAAATCTAAGCCTTCTAAAAGCTGGTCTCAACCAGCTCTTCCAATCTTTTATTTCATATTTTATCTCTCTGTTGAACCCGATCTCTCAGGCAAACTGGTTCACTGATTGCCCCATAATAAACTTCAAGAAAATTTGTTCAAGGTCATTCTTAGCTTTCTTGAATACCTGTTGCCTTACTATCCATGCATTCAAATACTGAGTAAAACTTCCCCTGCTCATGCCAGACTGTTAGCATTTGAATTTTAGTAGTACCTACTTTTGGTATTTTTGTTTGGTAATTAATCTTTTTTTATTACCTTGTGGTAACTTTTATTATTGTCTCAAACTCTTATTTATCAATACTTTCTGGTCTCTAGGCAAATTTACTTATTTCCTATTATGAATTATGCATTCATTTCAACAGGTATTTATGCTTTGTGCCAAATTTAATTCAAGTTTGCAGAATTTCATTGGATTTTTATTTAACTTGTTCGTGTGTTCTCTTTCCATCTAGATTGTAAGACCTTCTAGGCTGTGAACTTTGCTATATGCTTCTTTCCATAGTGCCGTGTATAGTGTAGTGGATAGGATATTAGTTGACAGATAGTAGGTGCTTAATAAATGCTTATTGAATTGATTCCTGTTACTTTGTAAAAGATTTACTTTCGATTTTGAAACACTTCCCCCTCCTCCCATCTACCTATTAACTGCACATATCATTAGCTATACCTGTATCCATATCTAAGTTTTTTATTATACCTAGGCAAATTTACTTGTCACCTGGGAATGTTTTATGTGTCAGGTATTGTACAAGGCTCTGGAGATATAAAAATGAAACACTCCCTACCTTTAAGGTGCTTACTTTCTACTGGGTGGAAACAACATGCACACACATAAGTAGAAGGAAAATGGATACAGGGTGTCCCAAAAGCCTTAGTGGTTTTAAGCCACTAAAGCTTTAAATTACACTAAGATTTTTGGGACACCTTTTACGGATAAAATGCAAAGTACTGGGGAAGTTATTAGTAGGTGAAATCAGGAAAGGCCCTTCTGTAGGGAGTGGCACTTGAACTTTCTTTTGAGGAAAGCCAAGGATTCATTAGACAGAGATGAAGAGAGAGTCAAGACAGCAGTATTTATTAAGTGCCTACTATGTTCTAAGTTATGTGTAAGTACTAGGGATAAAAAGAAATGCAAAAATAGCCTTTACCCCTTAAAGAACTTATAATCCAATGGAGGAGACAATATGCAAACAATTATAAGCAAACATAATATATACAGGAAGAATTGGAGATGATCAGTAGAGGGAAGACACTAACATTAAGGGAGATCTAGAAAGGCTTCTTGAAGAAGGTGAAATTTTAGCTGAAACTTGAAGGAAGCCATGGAAACCAAAGAGCTGAGAGCATGGGGGAGAGCAGGTGAAAATGCAGAGTTGTAGTGTCTTGTGTGTGAAGCAGAGAGGAGGCTAGTGTCCTTGTATCATAGATTGCTTAGATTGGGGGGTGGAGTTAGATATAAGACTGGAAAGTAAAAAGGAGTCAAGTTACAATCACCTTTGAATGCCAGACAGTTGGGGTTTGGATGTGAGTGACATGGACATACCTACTCTATAGAAAGATGACTTAGCTGAATGGAGCATGAATTGGAGTGAGGAGAGATTTGAAGCAAGGAGTCCAAGAGGCAGGTTATTGCAGCAGTCCAGGTTTGTCAGGTGGTAAGGGCCTATAGCAGGATGGTGGCAATGTCAGAGGAAAGTAAGAGAATGTATGCCAATGAGATTGTGAAGGTAGAAATGATAGGACTTAGCAGCAGATTGGATGTGGTAGAACTTAACAGCAGATTGTATATGAGGGGTGAGGGAGAGAGTCAGTGAGGAGTTGAGGATGAAATTTAGGTTGCAAGCTTGAATAGCTGGGAGGATGTTAGTGTCTTTGAAGTTTTAAAGAAGAGAAAAGACTTTTTTTGAGGAACGATGACAAGCAAATTTGGAATCTGGATTGAATTTAGGGCTGGATAAATAGATCCGAGGCTGTGTATGCACAGAGATTGAATTCATAGGGTTGATGCGATTACCAAGTGAAATAGTATAGAGAGAGGAGAAAAGAGGTCTTAGGACAGAACCTCCGGGTTAGTGGATCAAGATCTAACAAAAGGGACTGACAAGGAAGAGTCCTACAGGTAGGAGGAGGAGAAGAAACAAAAGAAGAATGTCAGTAGATAGGAGAGAGTATCCAGGAGAAGAGCATAGTCAAGAGTGTTGAAATCTTCAGAAAGATCAAAAAGCTTGTGGATAGAGAAAAGATCATTAGATTTGCTAATTAAGAAAGATTATTGGTCAATTTGGAAAGAAAAATTTGAGTTAAATCATGAAATTAGAAGCCAAATTGCTAAGAGTTAAGAGAGGGAGAGGGTAGGAAACGGAGCCATCAGTTGTAGATGGCCTTCTCAAAAGACTTTAGCCAAAAAAGAGGCAGAAGAGATAAAAGATGATAGCTAGTAGGGGTGAGGGATTCACAGATTCGTTTGTAGGCAACAGGAAAGAGCCAATAGACAGGAAGCGATTGAAAATAAGTGAGAGTGCATTTGAAGGAAGGGGCGCAATAGAATGGGATCATGTGTGTTAGAGATGTTTGATTTGGCATATGTCTTTTGTCCACTTCTTCATGTGTGTGTGTGTTCGTCCTTTGTTGCCAAAGAAGACCATGGCATCAGAGAAATGATGACATGACTTGCACTTGACTTTTTTTTGGAGTGAGGGAGGGCTGTGCAAGTCACCAGCCTCACTTCTCCTCCAGAGCCATCTGAATCCAGTGACCAGATATTCATTAGGATGACTGTAGATGACCCAGGATGAGGCAATTGGGGTTGACTTGCCCAAGGTCACACAATTAGTGAGTGTCAAGTGTCTAAGGTGAGATATGAACTCAGGTCCTCCTGACTCCTGTACTGGTGCTTTATCCACTGCATCACCTGGCTGCCCGCAACTTCTTCATGTGGGCTAGAGGTACAGGGAGAAATAGTGAGGGAAGGTATCTAAATGATGTGAAGAGGAAGAGAGAAGAGGGAGCCCTTGACCAGTGGCCTCAGTTTTTTTCACTGAAGTATGAGGCAAGGTTCTCAACTGCTACATACCTGTGGACTGGGATGGAGAGGGAAGCCAGGGGAGGTTTGAGGAATGATGAAAAAGTTTGGAAAAATTGCAGTGGTGAGTGGGAGTGAATCAGTTGGAGTGGTGTAAAAGGATTCCTTTGCTCAGCAAGCACTCATTTGGAAGTATGTAACATAAATTTGTGGAGAATCTACTTAGCACTGTTAATTTTGTCTAGCTTCATTTGGTAGCAGGAGAATGGGAGTAAAAGCAGAAGATAGAAGATATCCAAGCTACAATGTGGCAAGGCAAGATCAATGATCAGATAATGGGACAAAAGGAACTTGAGAGTACAAGATAGCATGGCATTGAACTGATTCACCGAGGAATTAAGATAGGGAAGGGTGGAGATTGTAGCTAGTTGTAGGGGTGATGACCTGAAAAAACACTGAGAGGCGGAGGGATTGAAGGTCACATTGAATATAAAGAAGAGATTGATGGAATGATGAAATAAAGGAATTTGAGGGTTTATGAATGTGGAAGTTGAACATTTGTGAGTAGTGGCAACATCAAGAGTATAACCTTCTCTGTATGTAATCAGGGTTGAGTAGGAGAGTTGATTAGGGTAAATGAATAAATTGAGGAATTGAGAAGTTAGGGTGTTTGAGGGAATATCTGTGAGTAAACGTGTAGTAAGGTCTACTCTGTGCCAGGCACTGTGGATTTGGGTAAAAAGAAAGACAGTCCTTGCCCTCAAGGAACTTAAAAATCTAGTGGGGGAAGATAACACTAAAGGAAGCTGAAAAGAGGGCAGGAAGGTACTTGGGGCAGGGTGAAGGACAGGCAGGAAGGAGGAGTTCAAGCTGTGGGGAAAGGAAGAGAGATATATCACTATGTATGTGGAAAGAACATCAGGTTTTCATGACTGCTCTTTCTTGGTCTTCATCCTCCTTGTGGGACCACTGCTAGTCTCCTTTGCTGGACCTTCATCCCCTGAGTTCCCCCTCCCTCCCAAAAAAAGCTCAAGTGTGAGGCCAGGAATCAGAGAGGGAAGACTGTGAGCCAGGCACTGTACTTGTAGACAAAATAATAGTGTCCTGGAGGTCAGTTGATTAATATCTGCTAGAATCTTGATTGGGTGATTAATACAGATTGAATGAACTTCTAGGCAGGAGAGGCTGTTGAATGACAGTAGTAGAGGGAGATTCTTAAAGTGGACAATGGGAGAAAGGAGTATTCTGATTCTCCCGCCACAACTTGTGAGTCAGTTGTATGAGTGAAATTACACCCAGTGCTGGAAAGGGTTGTGGGGTGAGCTGTATCATCAGAAGGGAGCCCTCTCAGGGCAGTACAAGAAGAGGGAAGGAATGAGAAAGGAAGATTTAAGATGAAAGCAAGTTTGTTACCTATGGAGCAAGCATTCTAAGAAAATTAATGGGAAAGGTCAGTAGATCTGGAGTGAGGCATTGTAGGGGTTGGGCAATTTTGATCTTGCCCTCACCTGTAAGTATTTGACTTTCATGTTCATGAACTGACAAGTTCTTTTATCTGATCATAAGCTTTCATCATTCCATTCTTCCTATGCCTGTCTCCTAAACCTTCATTCTCAGTGAGATCTTCATTCCTCTTCTCCTGTCAGTCCTTTCCCTGGTCTTCACCCCTGCTCTGACCACCCTCTCCTCCTCCTTTCTCTATCTTAACCCATTGGAGAACCAGTTCAACTCTACATAACTTTTACTCTGTCAATTCTTTTGTCCTCTTTTCCTGTTCATGTTCATACCTTGTCAAATCCCAATCCTGGATTGCTCTAATCATTTTGCCTCCTTTGCTGCCATATGGAGCTGGAAGAAATCACAAAACTTTATTATCTGACTCCATTACAAATTTATATTATCTTATCTCACATGTTTTTTCACTGCAGCAAGGTAGTGCTTAACTTCTTCCTTATCTCTCCCTAATTGATTTGCTACTGCTACTCCAGAAGCAGCTGGTGGCACAGTGGATAGAGGGCTGAATCTAGAGTCCAGAAGAGTTAAAATCTATCCTCACTTACTAGCTGTGTAATCCTGGGCAAGTCAAAGTCATTTAACTTCTGTTGGTCTCAGTTTCTCCAACTGTAAAATGGAAAATATAGCACTTCTTTCCCAGGGTTGTTGTGAGGATCAATTGAGATAATATTTTCATGTCTTGTGCATACCTAGTTGCTTATTTTGTTGTTTCCCTGTTTAGAATGTGAGTTTCTTTGAGACCAGGGACAGTTTTTGCCTTTTTTAGTATCCTTAGTGCTTAACATATAGTAAGAGCTTCATAAAAGCTTGTTGACTCACTCTCTGAGTTCAGGATCCTCTATATCTTATTATCACCTACCTTTACAAAGGTATGTCTTTGTTTCCCACTGCACACTTTATGTTGGAGTCAAAATGGACAACTTTCCTTGAACTACATTCCTTGTGAGCATAGTGGTAACAGAACTTTGGATCAAGCCATGTGGTGGGTCCAGGGGTGGGGAACCTGCAGCCTTGAGGCCACATGTGGGCATCTACGTACGTCTTCAAGTGTGACTCTTTGACCAAATCCACACTTCACAGAACAAATTCCCTTAATAAAAGGATTCATTCAAAGACTTCCAATGAGTGAGTGGTCTGAATTAATTTCTCTGAGTATTGATTGATTTGATCTACTTGCTGTCCAAGGGACTCTCAAAAGTCTTCTCCAGCTTCACCATTTGAAAGCATCAGTTTTCAGCTTTCCTATATGCACTAAATGGACCTTTGTGGCATTGTGATATTTCTGCTTTTTAGTATGCTGTCCAAATTTCACATAGCTTTTCTTCATGGCATTTGTCATCTGCAGTGATCTTTAAGCCCAAAAATATAAAATCTGACATTACTTCCATTTCCTCTTCCTCTATTTGCTAAGAAGTGATGGAACCAGTTGGTATGATCATATAAACATATATAAAATAAGTACAGGGTAATTTTGCAAGGGAAAGGGTATTAGTGGGAAGATCAAGAAAGGCTTCATGCAGAATGTGAAATTTGGACAGAGTTTTGAAGGAAACAATTTGAATAAAGGATCTGATATGTTGTGGTAAGTATGGCTATATTTTGTTAGATGGGTTATGTGTATGTCTGTAAGAATGAGTTCATGTTAGGGTAAAGGGAAAAAAATGGGTTATAAGTGTACATGTCATTAGAAGATAATGAAATAACTCAGAAGCTGCTCTTCCTCTGTAGTGATCTTTGACTTAATTAGATAAGTACTCTTGGGCAGGTAGGTAGTATAGGATAGTACAATGGATAGAGGGCTAGACCTGGAGTCAAGAGGACTCATCTTTTGGATTCAAATCTGGTCTCAGACATTTACTAGTAGTGTAACCCTGAGCAAGTCACTTAACCTCATTTACTTCAGTTTTCTCATCTATGAAATGAGCTGGAGAAACAAATAGAAAACCACTCCAGTGTCTTTGCCAAGAAAACTCCAAATGGGGATCACAAAGAGTTGGACATGACTGTAAGGAAACAGGTTCTCATTTTTTCCCTCCAAACATATACTACTCTTCTTATCCTACCTTTCCCATATAAGCACTGATTTTTTTTTTATTGGATAGTTGAATATAGTGACTAGAAATGAAACAAAATGTGGTATTGACAGGTAAATTTATTACGTTATCACCAAACTATCTTTCTTAAAGTGTTTTCTTTCTTAAATTCATGTGTGACAGAATAGTACCAGGAATACAAAAGTAAAAAAACAAAACAAAACCAAAAAACATAGACCCTGCTCTCAGGAGCTTTGATTCTAATGGGGAAGACATGTACTGAATATAAAAAGGACTGTAGATAAAAAGACAAGGTGGTACTTGAGCTGAGTCTTGAAAGAGGCCAAGAGATTCTAAGAGCTTGAGTATACAAGCATTCCAGGCATAAAAGATAGCCAGCCAGGGCAAAGGCATCAAAATGGGAAATAAAGCAGTGTGCGTGAGGAATTCCAGGTAGACCAGTATAATAGATCCATAAAGTGCTGGAAGGGGATGAATGTATAAGAAGATTAGAAAAATAGGAAGGAACCAGGATGTGAAGAGTTTAAATGACAAACATGGGAATTTATATTTTATACAAGAGGTCATTGGGATTCATTGGAATCGATTGAGTTTGAGGTTATCATGGGTCAGATTTTTGTTTTAAAAAAATTCACTTTGACAAGAAACCAGAAGATGGTTTGGAAGAGGGAGACATGAAATAGGGAGACCATTTTGAAGGCTGTTAGCTGTAAGTGTAGTCCAGGTGAGAGGGTTTGTAGCTATGTGACTGGAGAGAAAAGAATGTATATTAGAAGTTTTAGGAAGGTAGAAAGGATAAGACTTGACAGTAACTTGGATTTGTGACGTAAGTACAGGTGAGGAGTTGAAGAAATTGAGGAACTGAAGTTGCAAGCTTATTTGCCTGGAAAGATGGTGATGCCCTCAGCAGTAAGAAGGGAAGTTCAGTGACATGATGGGTTTTTGTAAAAGATAATAAGTTCTATTTGAGCAGGTCGAGTTTGAGGTGCCTGTGGGACATCCAAGAATGTGGATCTTGGGCTTAGGATGGAGACTAGGACTGGATGTACATCTGGAAATCATGTGTAGAAATGACGTGTATTTCATATAATATAGTCATGTGTATGTGTATAGTGTGAAAGACACTGAATTTGGAGTCAAGATTTTTCTTCTGGCTAATTATCCTTGGTTAAGTCATTCAACCTTTTAGTGCCTGAAGCCCTAAATATAGCAAAATATGGTATGTGTCAAAATTGTGGATGACTTCCAGATCTGCATCATCAGAATATATTTCTACACTGAGAATTCTCTTTATTCTCTGGGCAAAGAATCTTTCTATTCAGCTCTTATGTGACAAAAGGATAAGTATGAAGTCCAAACTCATTGAGTTCTTGAGGCATTTTAAGTTATTTGATCAAATTCACAAATGGTGTCTTCTAAAAAAAAAAAGACAGGGAAAACAGCTTAGGTAAGCCCCTCTAGTTCCAATGAACTAGGTCAAATTCTGATAACCACATCACCTCTGATGGAAAATATTCTTCCAACTTCAACTCAAATACTTAGGGAAAACAAAGTCTTCTTGTAAGTCCTATAGTTATTAAAATTAAAAACTGTTCAGTTCAACCAAATTTTAATGCCAGTGAGCTCTTAATGCCTTTTCATTCATTCACTTAGTTATCTTCATTCTCCCAAAACTACTTAGCATAGTGTAAGAAGGAAATTCAGCAAGGAAGTAATCTGCAAAATTATTATATTTCAGTTGTTTCTTCATTTTCCCCCCTTTGTACAGTTATGTCGATTGGATTGTGTGAATGGTTTAGTAAACACTTGAACTCTACACTTTAAAAAAAGCAATTATGATAAAACTTTTCACGATCTCATTTAGAAATTATTCTTTTATATTGTATATAAGCAGTAGGTGCTTGGTAGATAGAATACCGGTCCTGAAACCAAGAAGACCTGGATTCAAATACAACCTCACTTACTAGCTATGTGACCCTGGGCAAATCATTTAACTCCTATAGATTTCTTAACTGTAATGTAGAGATCACAATAGCATCTACTTTCCAGGGTTGTGTTGAGATAATATTTGCAAAGTGAAGTAGCAAGGTGGCACAATGGATAGATGTTGGACTTGGAGTCAGGAAGACTTGAGTTTACATCCAGGCTATTCACTTATTAGCTGTTTAATTTGGGACAAATTTCAACTCTGTCTGTTTACTCAATTGTAAAATGAAGATAATAGCACCTATTTCCTTGGGTTTCTATGAGGATAAAATGAGATAATATTTATAAAGTGCTTAGCACAGTGTCTGGTGCACAGTAGTAGTAGGTGTTTAATAAATTCTCCCTGCTTCCCTCCCTCCCTCTGTCCATCCCTTCCTGCTTTTTACAATACATTTTATGGTAAGAAAATTGATTGTGGATTCTGTTGTTAGACATTACACACCTGGAAATGTGTATGTGCTCTTATTCACATTGGCTACTGTTTTTGTTTTTATTTTTTTTTGGCAGTGCTTATAGGGCCATAGATTTAGAGTGACCTTAGAGGCTGTTGATTCTAAACTCTTAATTTCATTTCACAAATGAATAACATGGAGGCTGAGAGATTATGACTTGCCCAGGATAACACAGGTAATAAGTATCCTTGTGCTGGATTTAAACTCAAGATATAGCCCAGTGCTACATCCATTTCACCATCTAGCTGCCTAACAAAAAAATTATTTCAAACAGGACTGAATGTGAAGTACATAAATAACAGGGCTGCTAAGTAGAAAACAAATAGAAGTGAGACAGGAAGAATGTGCTTTATTTTAGGCTCTGTGCCTTAGAGTATCTGCTAGAAAAAAATCAAGCTTGCCTCAGCTCCAGTTCTTACAACTGGTAACAGTATTTAACTAATTATTTTTATTTGGAGAGTGGAAAAGGAGGCACAGAAATGCAATGAAATCAACCATTTAGTAAGCATTTATTAAGTGCTTACTCTGTACTAGACACTTGCTAAGCTCTGGGAATACAAAAAGGCAAAAGATACTCCCTACCCTCCAGGAACTTACAATCTAATGGGGGAAATAACAGACATATACAAAGCAATCTATATGCAGGATAAATAAGAAAAATTAATAGCTCGAAGGCACTAGAATTAAGAGGGACTGGGCAAGTCTTCCTGTAAAAGATGTGATTTTAGTTGAGACTTGCTACATCATAATGAGTTAGGAATATGATGTGTGAGATACTGTTAGGTCAGAGAACTTTAGTTTGAAATCTGTTGTTGGATACTTAAAGTTGTATGACCTTGGAGAAATCACTTCTCTAGGCCTTAGTTTCTTCCATTTGTAAAAGGGAATTGAAATAGAAGATTTTAAAGTCCCTTCTAATTCTGTGATCCTGTGTCTAAAAATATCCATATAGGAAAAATTCTTTTAGTCTTTTGATGCTTTGTACTGTTTGATAATTATCATAGGTCTGAAATTTATCAAAACAAATTTGTGTTTTATCAGGCAACATAGGCTATGTAAAAGTTTTATCAGGCAACATAGGCTATGTAAAAGTATTATCCCCGGGGCACATGGACAGTTACATTCTTAACATTTACCTCAAAGCATTGAAAGTTCTGACACCAGAATGGTGTAGCATTGAAAGTTATGACACCAGAGTGGTGTAAAGTAAATACACTTGAACAATGGTTTGATAGTCATTGTGGACTAGAACAGTAGTTTGTAACCAATTATCTTTAGAGATGTTTTGGAAGATAATTTGCTCAGTTTTTCTTAGGTTGAAGTTCTCATGCTATTTGATGGGATCACATTAATTGTGAATCTGTTTTGAACTTCCTAAAGAGTATGCCCTAACTTTTGGTTTTAAAAAATATAATACTCATAGTAAGTTTTGCTGACTACTTTTTATTTTTTCAACTGTTATGTAATGATACGAAAAATAGTAGAGCTGAGTCTTCATTAACTAACTCCAGCTTATTTTCCTATCTTTCTCTCCCCCATTGAATGCCATTTGCATCTGCTAAGATTTATCTCTCTTTATCTCTGAATGTGCTGTGCACATCCCTATCTTTGGCAATAGTGATTTCTCTGTCTACAAAACTTTGATAACACTTAATATATGTGTGTGTGTGTGTGTGTGTGTGTGTGTGTGTGTGTATTTCACAAAGCATTTATTGTATACTTCCTAGTAGGTTTTTTTAAAAAATGTGTAAGGAACATTCTAAGAGTAGTCTTACCATGAGATGCCCTAAACTTAGTTCTGTGATATTACTAATGCTCAAGTATTATGGGATTTTCCTTTTGGAAATACTTTCAGCTTGAGTATACAAGAAAATATGTTTAATAGTCAAACTTTGATTTGGGGAAAACTATGTTACATTATTAATAGGCAGTATAGTGTAGTGCGTATGGTACTGGACTTTGAGTCAGGAAGGCCTTGATTCAAATTCTACATCATACTCTAGCTGTGCAACCCTGGGCAGAACACTTAACCTTTCTGTACCTTAGTTTGTCAGTGAGGGGATTGGATTTTGTGACATTTAAGATCCTTTCCAGCTCACAATCTGTCATCTTGAGATCCTGTGACCTAACTTGATCATGATATCTAATGATGTTAACAATAATTAGATTATAATAGGTGATATATTTTTCATGATTTTATTAGTGTAAGTACACTCCCTACCATAACAGTTTAGAATTGCTATATACTTTGATAGAAGATTTTAATGAATTGTGGTTGAAAACAATCATCTGAACTAGGTAGTCCTCTCATTTCTGCTTGTGTTTGAAATCTTTCCACAATTTGTTAGGACCTTTTTGCATTCTTCTGGTATGACCATCTAGAAAACTCAATGTCACCTTGATGCTAAAGTAAGATATTAGAATAGGACATTAGTGACTGAACATCACTGGAGTCCATCAGAAGACCTGAGTTTGAATCCTGTGTCAAATATTTGCTAGCTGTATGACCCTGGGAAAGTCACATTGACTCACAGTTTCCTCATATGTAAAATGGGGATAATTAAGTAGTCCTTACCTCATGGAATTATTGTGAGTATTAAATGAGAAAGCATATGTAAAGTACTTTGTAAACCTTTGAAGTACTACATCAATTTAGTTATTAACTTTGATTATAAAAATTAAGTTTACTCTGTAAGGGTTTGTTACTATTGAGGTTATTCATAAGATTTTTTCAATCTCTGAAGGCAAAAGGGAAGCTGCAGAAAAATTCCTTATGAGTAACAGTATAATTGGAACCAAGCATAACAACTTTTGAAGGTGTCTTTTGATGTGTACAGCAGCCATTTAGATAAATTTAAATCTATACATATATTTGTATTACTCTTATATTACCCAACTAGATGTAATTTTCCTGGAGGCAGCAGATAAGCGTATTGAACTTCTAGTTATGAGGTCCTGAGTTCAAATTAAGCCTCAGACACTTGCTAGCTCTGTGGCTATGGGCAAGTCACCTAATATCTCTATGCTTCAGTTTTCGCATCTGTAAAATGGTGATGGTAACAGCACCTACGTTTCAGGGTTATTGGATAAATGAGATAATATTTATAGAGTGCTTTGCAAACCTTGAAGTGCTATATAAATGCAAATTGCTGTTATTTTTATAGCAGGGTACATCTCTTTTGCCAGCACAGTGTTTTTCACATAGTGCTGAAATATTTGTTAATAATATAATAAAAAAATTTGCTGGAATGGAAAATATATGCATAGCTTGTATGGGGAGTAATTCAAATAAGTTGAAATATCTTGGAAGACAAAGTTTAGGGGTGATAACTCTTTATGAAACATAAACTTTAATCTGTGACAGATTGGTTTTGTGTCTGCTGTGTGTAAGGCAAGCAGTCAGACATTCTGGATAGAGGGGACAGGAAAACTTGAGTTCAAATGCTACTTTTGACACAAAGGCTGAATTCTTAACATGTCTGTGCCGGAGTTCTCCTAAGACACTTGGGATGTTCCATATGAGCTACAAATTTGTAAGGAGGGAAAGGGCATTTCTATCACATGAGGTCCCCTCCCTGATGAAATCACAGTTTGTTCGCCCCTTGTTCTGCTACAAAGTGTTTGGCACATTGTACTTTCTGGATACATTGTACCAGAAAGTTTTAAAGGACATTCTGTTGTCTATTTCCATCATAAAGAATTATAAATTCCCAAGTGGACCCTGTCTGTGTTGTTAGCACCTGCTCTTCCAAACTAGATTCATTTCTCCAATGCGGATGGATGAGTAAGGGAAGAGAGCACTTCATACACTTGTAGATTCTGGAACTTTGTTTCCTATGTTTCTTTTTTCTACTCTAAAGTGACCATTTTTTTCTACTTGTATTTTAAGATGGAAAAAAATACAGCCTTTAGATTTTTTGCAGTCTGTTCTGTAAACTTCAAATTCTGCAAAATACTTAAAGTGGAGCATTGTATTAGATTGGAGTATTTGGATTGTGGAGTAGTTTAAGGTTAAGGAGATAGAAGTATAAAGAGTTATAAAGGGGCCTTTCCCAGCCCCCTTCTCTTTAATTACTTTTATCTACACTGGGTATATAATTTTTGTACGTAGTTGTCTGTCCTCTATCATGTGACCTTCTTGAGGACAGGAACCTGTTCTCTATTGAGAACAAAAGAAAAACAAAACCTGTTGCAAACATGCATAATCACACAAAACAGATTACCTTGATGATCATGTCAGTCTGTCACCAAACATTTATTACGTGCCTGCTATGTGCCAGACACTGTGCTTATTGCTGGGAATACAAAGAAAGGCAAAAGACAGCCCCTGTTCTCAGACTTAGTTTAATGGAGAAAGACAATACATAAAAAAAAGCTGAAATAAGGGAAGAGGAGATGGCGGTGGGGCGGGAAATGATGAAATCCTCGCCTCCAGGTAGGAAATGATGAAGTGTATGTGCTGGTTCTCTTTTAAAAATAGAGAATCTATGAGAGGATATCTAGGGCAGTAGTTAATCAGAGTTAATTTGATCTTGTGAAGTTTCTGGAAACGCATGATTAATCAATAAACATTTATTAAGTGCCTGCTATATTTCAGGCACTATGCTAAGTGCTGGCGATACAAAAAGAGAGGCATGGTGAAATCCAGATGAGCAGCCAGGTGGAAAGTGTGCACATATATCTGTCTCATTTTGCAGTCTGAGTCTTTTACACTCTTTAGCAGGTGGGTAGCATGTTTCATCGTGAGTCCTCTGGAATCTTGGATGACCAGAGTTTCTAAGTGTTTTTTGTCTTTACATTATTGTTTTCAATGTATAAATTGTTCTGTTGTTGGTGCTGCTTATTTTACTTTTTATTATTTCTCGCAAATTGTCTCAGGTTTTACTGAAATTAAATTTCATCATTTCTTAGAACAAAAAAGTATTCCATATTATTGATATACCATAACTTGTTCAGTCATTCTTTCAGTTGATGGATACTCCCTCTGCTTCCCTTTTATTAGAACTTCAAAAGAGATAGAAATGTTTTTGTATATCCTTAGAGTTTGTTTTGCTTAGTTTTAATCTCTCCCTTAAACTTTATTTCCTTTAAGTGTTCCTTCTTCCTTCTCCCCATTGCCCTCGTATTTATCTGTTGAATGAAATGAATTTTTGTACCCTCCTTTGAATGCTGGTTGGTGAGAGTGAGGTTCGTGTCATCCTCTCCCCACTTCTCCTTCTTCCTTGTTTGAACAGACATCTGTTTTATGACTTTTGCTTTTACTATTTGCTTTTACTTCATCTGAAAACTGCCATTCAAAGGACACCTTTGACCATTTATCAGTTGGGGAATGATTTGTATTTTTATAAATTTGACTCAGTTCTCTATGTATTTGAAAAATGAGGCCTTTATCAGAGACACGAGTAAAAATGGTTTCCCAGCTCTCTGCTTTCCTTTTAATCTTGACTGCATTGATTTTGTTTTTGCAGAAGATTTTAAATTTAATATAATCAAAATTATCCATTTAATATCATGTAATACTTTGTGTCTGTGGTTTGGTCATTATCCATAGAACTGACAAATAAACTATTTCATGCTCCCCTAATTTGCCCATGATATCACCCTTTTATGTCTAAATCATGTACCCATTTTGATCTTATCTTGGTTTATGGTGGGAAATGTTGAACTATACCTAGTTTCGATAGTACTGTTTTCCCAGCAGTTTTTGTTAAATAGTGAGTTCTTGTCCCAAAAGCTTGTATCTTTGGGTTTATTAAACTCTAGATTTCCATGGTCATTTATTACCGTATATTGTATATCTGGTCTGTTCCACTGATCCACCACTCCATTTCTATAACTAGGCCACCTTCTTTCACATTTACTTTTCATTAATTCCTTTGGTATTTTTGACCTTTGTTCTTCCTGATGAATTTTGTTAGGATTATTGTCTAGCTCAATAAAATAATTTTTAGTAATTTGATTGGTATGGTACTAAATCAGTTGCTTTCTAGTGTTTTAATAGAAATGGATATTGTATTTTGTTCTGCATCTATGGAAATAATCATTTGATTTTGGTTGGTTTTGTTATTGATGTGGTCAATTATGCTGATAATTTTTCCCAATATTGAGAATTCTTGTTATAAATCCCACCTGGTCATAGTATTTGAACTTTGTAACATACTGTTGCAGTCTCCTTCCTAGTATCTTATATAAAATTTTTGCATCAGTGTTCATTAAAGAAACTGGTTTTCTTTTTCTGTTTTTACTCTATCTGGTTTAGCTAGCAGCACCATATTTGTGTTGTAAAGAGGACCCCTTCTTTTCCAATTTTTCCAAGTAGTTTATATAGTGTTGGAATTAACTGCTCTTTAAATATTTGATATAATTCACTTGTGAATCCATCTAGTCCTGTGGATTTTTTTCTTAGGGAGCCCATTGATAGCTTATTCATTTTCTTTTTTCTAAGGTGGGTTATTTAAGTATTCTGTTTCTTCTAATGTTAACCTGGACAATTTGTATTTTTGTAACTATCCATTTTGCTCAGATTGTCAAATTTATTGGCATATAATTGGAAAAAATAGCTACTGATAATTGCTTTAATTTTCTCTTCATTTATGGTAAATTCACCCTTTTCATTTTTGATACTGGTAATTTGTTTTTTTCTTTAAATCATATTAACCAATGGTTTATCTATTTTGTTGTTTTTTCCTTAAAACCAGCTTCTAGTTTTAATTAGTTCAATGTTTATCTTTCAATTTTACTAATCTCTTTTGATTTTCAGGATTTCCAGTTTGGTGTTTAATTAGAGATTTAAGATTTGTCCTTTTTCTAGTTTTTTTTAGTTGCGTTTCTAGTTTATTGATCTGCTTTTTCTGTTTTATTGATGTAAACATTTAGAGATACAAATTTTTCCCCAAATACTACTTTGGTTGCAGTCTATATATTTTAGTTTGTTGTTTCATTGTTATCATTCTCTTTAATGAAATTATTGTTTCTGTGGTTTGTTCTTTGACCCATTCATTTTTTAGGGTTAGGTTATTTTGTTTCTAATTAATGTCTTTCTATGGTGAATGTAATTTTTATTGCATTATGATCTGAAAAGGATGTATTTAATAGTTCTGCTTTTTTGTGTTTTGTTATATTAAATGACTTGCCCATGGTCACACACCTATTAAGTGTCAGATTTCTGAAGCCAAATTTGAACTCTGATCATATTGACTCTAGAACCAGTCCTCTAACGAGTGTTCCACCTAGCTGTCATTTGTGAGTTTTTTTATACCCTAATATGTGGTCAGTTTTTGTGTAGGTGTCATGTACTGCTAAACAAAAGGTACATCCTTTTCTTTTCCCATTTAGTTTTCTCCAGACATCTATCATAGCTGACTTTTCTGAAATTCTGTCCACATGCTTAATTTCTTTCTTATTTATTTTTTCAGTAGATTTATCTCATTCTGAGAGGGGAAAGTTGAGGTTCCCCCACTAGTGTAGTTGTACTGTTAATTTTCTCCTGTAACATTTAATTTTTCCTTTAAAAATTTGAATACTGTACCATTTGGTTCATATGCATTGTCTGTGATACCTTTAAGCAAGATGCAGTTTCCTTTCTTATTTTATTAAATCTATTTTTGCTTTTACTTTGTTGGATGTCATAATTGTTACCCTTTTTTTTCCACTTCAGCTGAGGTGTATTAGTTTCTGCATTACAGCCCCATACGTTTACTGTGCTTCAAATGTGTTTCTTGTACACAGCCTACTGTATAATTTGGTTGTTTTTTTTTTTTTAAAGAGGCTTTCCTGTTTTTTTTGAGGAATTATTTTAAAATTGTTTGGAGTGGAATTTGGGAGAGCTTAGTCAAGTTCTTGCCTTACTGTGCTGTCTTGACTCCTCAAAGTTGAAATCCTATTTTCTACAATTAAAAACACCGTTTTGAAAATGTGCCTATAAATATAAGGCTTCACCAAATTTCCTAATATACCGCCAAAAGGTTAAAAAGCCATTATAAACTCATCAGGGGGGTGGAGCCAAGATGGCAGAGTAGAAAGACACACATACTCAGGGTCTCCCCGCATAGCCCTTAAAATACTTGTAGAGAGGGACTCTCAACAAATTTTGGAGCAGCAGAAGTGGAGAACAACAGAGTAGAGATTTCCAGCCCAGGGTGACCTGAAAGACCCACGGGAATGGGTTGCCCCAGATGTGGAGCAGAGCATGGAGCCCAGCCCAGCCTTGGGACATCTCTGGGGCGGAATCTCGAGTCACAGCAGAGGGTCCTCAGATCTCTCAACCCATAGGTGCCAAAGGTCAGTGACTGGGTTTTTTCAGCTGGCCAGGAAGGGAGAAGGGCCTTCCCATAGCTCTGGCCTCAGGCAGGTGCCCACAGAGGTCACGTTGGGCAGGTGGCAGTAGTTCTCAGGGCAGCCCTTACAGCAGCCTGAAACCATTGCTGGATCATAAAAACCCCTGGGGGCATTGAGGGAGCTGCTCTTTGTCTCAAACTGAATGGTGGCCCTGTCCCCACAGCTTGACTGAAATCCCCCCCGCCCTGTGCTAGTTTGGCAGAACTGGAGGTCAGGTGCCTGTGGAGAGGAACGTCAGCTAAAATTCTGGGCACAAAATCCTTCCCTGTGCCCAGACCAGTACACACTTGATTGTGCCACCTTGGAGGAACTGAGATTTTACAGATTCCCAGAGTATACCCTACTCTTGACAAAGGACCCAAAAGTCAAGTAACTGGTTGGGAAAATGCCCAAAAAAGGGGGAAAAAATAAGACCTTAGAAGGTTACTTTCTTATTGAACAGATATCTCTTCCCATCCTTTTGGATGAGGAAGAACAATGCTTATCATCAGGGAAAGGCATAAAAGTCAAGGCTTCTGTGTCCCAAACATCGGATATAAATATTCATTGGGCTCAGGCCATGGAAGAGCTCTAAAAGAATTTTGAAAATCAGGTTAGAGAGGTGGAAGAAAAACTGGGAAGAGAAATAAGAGAGATGCAATAAAAGCATGAAAAGCTGATCAACACCTTGCTAAAGGAGACCCAAAAAATGCTGAAGAAAATAACACCT
>CM053769.1:259364628-259423772 GCA_028658325.1 Potorous gilbertii | reverse complement strand
TGCATCTCTCTAATCAATAGTGATTTAGAGCACTTTTTCATATGATTATAGATATCTTTAATTTCTTCCCCTGAAAATTGCCTGTTCATATCGTTTGACCATTTAGTAATTGGGGAAGACTTCTTTTACACTCCTAAAAATTTGTTGCTTATGTGGGTTCAAGCTATTGATAGTTATTGTGTTAGAAATAAAAATATATTTGTATTATCATGAAAATAGTTACTCTATGGACCTCCAAAAGTATCTTGTTGACTCCAGGGGTTCCTGGACCATGCTTTGAACTACTGAACTAGATGATCTCTAAAACCCTTTCTAGCTTGAAATCTATGATCTTGTCATTATCTGTTCTTACTCCTCTCTCTCAATCCCATTTCTCCTAATGTATCTATTTAATTTGAGGGATAGATAAATAAGTGTCTTCTGAATTAAATTGGAGGCAAAGGTCTTTTCCATCTCCTTTAGAGTTAGCAACCTGGGGTCATCCTGGACTCTTTATTCTCAGCCACATATCCAATTAATTGCTTAGTCCTGTTGATTCTATCTTTACAGATTCTCTCCCTTACTTTTCTTTATCTTCACTCACTACCACCACCCAGTTCAGTCCTTCATCAGAGCTTATCTAGATTATTGTAATAATTTGCTAATTGGCATTCTCGTTTCAAGTTTCACACTTTCCTAATCCATTTTACATGTAGATACCACATTGATATTTATAAACCATATCATTATCCTGCTCAAAACACTTTTGTTGCCTCTATGATGAAATTGCAAACCCTTGCTATTTAAAATCCTTTACAACCTAGCTCCAGCTTTTTTCCTGTACATAATACATATACATGTGTATATGCCAACATTATACTTTCCCATTTCATTCTTACCATCTTGGCCTTTTTGTTCTCTGTACATGATCTTTTGTCTTTTATCTTAACATTCTTCTGCACAAGCTGTTCCTCATTTTTGGAATCTTCTCTTCTTCACTTCTGCTCCTTGAGATCCCTGTTTCCCTTCAGAGCCAAGTTTAGATATTCTCTTGTGAGATGCCTTTCCTGGTCCATTGCCCCCACTTCTTAGTCCTCTCTGATCTCTCTCCACACCACATTGTATTGATCATTTAATAAGCGTTTAAGGAACTGTATTCCAGGCACTAGAGGCAAAAGACAAAAACCAAAAAAATCCTGACTTTCAAGGATCATTCTTTCTAATGGGGAAAAGGATGTATGAGTAAATATGAAGTGTAATGGAAATATAAAGAAGTTGAGTAGTGGGACACCAGTAGCTGGGAGGATTAAACCTCCCGCAATAGGTGGCATGTGAGTTTTCTCAGAATCTAGACAAGCCTTCTAAGAGGTGGAAGTTAAGAAGAGAGAGTGCATTAGATAATCTGTGCAAAGGTTTGGAACTTGGAGATGGAATAATGTGTAGGGCATTTTGGCTAAAATTCAGCATGCATGAAATGGCTTAATGTGTAAAGCCTGGTAAGGTAAGCCAGAGCCCAGATTGTGAAGGGCTATAAGCAGTGGTGTTCTGGTAAATATTTAACAGTTGGTTCTTCAGGAAAAAAAAAGTAGGTAGGACATATTTTAAAGTTTAATCTGCATTATTAACATTTTCTCCACCACCTTATTAAGTGTAAGTAATAAAAAAAAATCAAGCTGTGATTTATATTATTGAGAATTTTCAAAGTGTAAATAGTCACACTGAAAATATGGTGATCAGAGAGAGCTAGTTTGAGCTGACTTCACTACCTCTGGCTGTATATGCCAAACAGTAGAGTTTGTTTTTTATCTTAGAGGCAAGAGGGAATTGTTGGAGCCTTTGAGTAGGGATATGATACGGTTAGATTTATACTTCAGGAATATAAATTTGACATCTGTGTGGAAGATGGATTGGACAGGGAGATCCATTAGGAGGCTAATTGAAATAGTCTAAGTAAGAATTAATGAGGACCTGAAATAAGATATGGTTTTGTGAGTGGATAGAAGGAATGCATGTGAGATACGTATATTAAGGAAGTAGACTATGCAAAGCTTAGTTACTGGTGAGATATAAGGGTTAAAACACATGAAGAGTCTAGGATGACTCTAAGGTTGTGAATATGGGTTATTGGAAAGGATGAGGGGTGTAGAAATAGGAAATAGGAAGACCAGTGAGCTGGGAGTGACAGATAATGTTGCATTTAAGATGGGATATCTAGTGGGGAATGTACATTCATTAGACAACTGCAGATAGTGGACTGGAAAGATACATATAGATTTATATACAATTGTAGGTAAGTCACCTCACCCTGGAACTCAGGTTCTTTATCTATAACATGGGAATAAAACACATTTACTTTGCTAACAATTAGGTACAAGGGTGATGTGAGCTGTTGATTGATATTCATTCAGTGATGGTCAAAATGGGTGGTCTCTTCAGACCTTGGTGGGCAGAGAAGAAGGGGCGGGGGAGGGGAGTCTGTACAGAACTGTATAATCATGTATTTCTCTATTATTTGAGTTTTTGCACACTAACTTTAGCTTATGTAAACATAATGATTTTGTTTAGTAGTTTATTTTTCCCCAGTTACTTGTAAAAACTATTTTTGACATTTGTTTTTAAAACTGTGAGTTCTAAATTCTCTCCCTACCACCTTACCCCTCATTGAAAAGGCAAGCAATCCAATATAGGTTATATATGTGTAGTCTTGCAAAACCTATCCATAATTCTCATGTTGTAAAAGAAAGCATAGATAAAAATACTTAAGAAAAATAATGTAAAAAAAAAGTATGCTTCAATCTGTATTCAGACAGCATTAGTTCTTTTCTCTGGGGATGGAGATAGCATTTTTCATCATAAGTCCTTCAGTGTTGTCTTGAATCATTGTACTGCTGAGAATAACTAAGCCATTCACAACTGTTCATCTTACAATATTGCTGTACACTGCAATTTGTACACAGTACATTTCACTTTGCATCAGTCCATGCAAGTCTTTCCAGGTTTTTCTGAGAGTATCCTGCTCATCATGTCTTAGAATAATACTTACAATATTTACAGTAATATTCCATCATAATCACAGAAATACCTCAGTATAGTGATTTTGAAATGTGCAAAGTGCTTCACAACCTTTATGGTTACTTATATAGCACTATTAAAGTTTACTGAGAGTCTTCCTTACAATCACCATGCAAGAGAGGTGAATCAAGTAGGATTATAAATTTAAAGAAGCAAATTGAGATTCAGAGAGCTGATATGATTTATCCAATATCACAGAGAAGCAGGAAGTAGTAGAGCCAAGACTTAGACCTGTCTTTTAGCCAAATCATATTTTCTTCAACGTGACCACATATAGTAAAATGACTATGTATGTATGTATGTGTGTGTATATATACACACACATATATCTTGCATGTGTTAGTCTTGCCCTCTAGCCTTGAAAATTAGTTGTGCCACTCTTCAAATTCAAGTTAACGAATTCTTAAGTTTTTATAGTTGGAAAACCTTGGGGTAAAGATAAGAGTTCTTTTGTGGACATGTTGAGTTTGAGAGGTATCCAGAATGACCCATTTTGAAATTCTAATAGGCAACTGGTAATGTAGAAATGAAGTTCTGAGGGAAAAAGCTAGGACTGTTTAAATCTGGAAGTTATCAGTTTAGGTATGATAAACCTTGGGAAACGTCCATAGTTAGGGGGCATAATGCTGGATGAACTAGCAGAAGACACCCTTCTTGCTTATATTTGTATCCTCAGTTCTTAATTAAGTACAATGCCATGTACACCTCTAGTAAATGTTTAAGAAATTAAAAGGATAAAAAAAGGTAGAGATCAAGTCAGAAAAGTTGAGGATGAGTACAGTGCTTTCAACCCTTCTAGTGTGGACCAAGAAGGCTCCAAGAGTACCTGAAAAAATGTAGTGCTGTGTACTAGGGAACATGAAGATTGGAGTGTGCAGACAAGGAAACCCCAGAGCAGTCAGATACCTGTAGTCAGAATTCTGAATTTGTATATGGGAATGAGATTTGCTAAGACTCAAATGAGAGGGATCAGTCTGTGATAATCTTGCAGAGGTGGGGAACCTGTGGCCTTGAGGCCACATGTGGTCATTTAGGTCCTCAAGTATGGCCTTTTATTAAGGGGATTTGTTCTTTGAAGTTTGGCCTCTGTCAAAGGGCTGCACTTGAGATCCTAGATGGCTACATGTGGCTTTTAAGGCTTCAGGTTCCCTGCCCCTCCTAGGGGCTCAGAATGTTTGCATCTTACTGACAGGAACTACTGTAAAAGCCAAGAAGAATGCAAGACTCTGTGCCCTAAGGCTATAAATGAGTCCAGAATCTGACAGCACTGAGCACTGATGACATCTATGAAAGTGAAATCAGTGTCAGGACTCCAGGTGATACTGTCCAAATAGGGCCCCGGTGTTCCTGACACAACACCCCATTTCAGGAACTAAGGCTATAAATGAGTACTAGAAGAAGATAACAACAATAATGAAATTTTCTCAGTCCCAGGATTTCTAAGACACAAAAGGAGAGAGAGAGAGAGAATAAGTTCCTAAGATGGGAACCTCTTTTAAAAGAAAAGCTTGCGCAGAAAGAATATGAGTTCCTGGAAGAAATAGCACAAGAGTTAAAAAGGAAATCATAAATGACATGAGAGTTGTAGAGGAAAAAATGAGGAAGAGAGTAAATGATTTTTTACAGGACTTGTTAAACTTTATCCAAGTAATAAATAGCCAGAAAATTTGAATGGACCAAATTGAAAACAATGACTTAAGGAAACAAGAAATACTAGGAAAAAAATCAAAAGTCTGGAAAAAAAAATAAAAGGAAAAATAAAAAGCAAAAGGAACAAACTGACTTGGAAATCTGGTCAAGAAGTGGTCATTTAAAGATTATTGGACTACTTAAAAATCGTGACCAGAAAAGGCATCTAAGTACCTGCCGTATTTCAAGAAATCATATATAAAAACTGTCTAGATGTTTTAGAACTAGAAGGCAGTGTGAAAAGACTGGTAAAATGAAAACTTCCAGTGATGTTATAGCCTAAATTTGGGGCTTTTAGATCACATTAAAAATATTGTGAGTAGCCAGAAAGATTTCAGGTACTAGATTAAAGTACTAAAGAACCATGCTGTATCCTCTAAGGCCTGGCAACTATTAGTATAAAGGAGTGGAGATTTTGGAATATATTATCCCTCAAAGCAAAATATAATGACTTTCATGTTAACAGCACCTTACTTGCAAGACTGACTATAAATCCTGCAGGGAGACTTTTAATTGAAATAGAGAATTTCCAAGCATACCTGATAGGAAAAGGCCTATGTCGAGCAGAAACTTTGAAATGCAAAAGCAAGAGAGAGAATGATGGTATTCCAGTAGAAGGAGAAATCACAAATGTTCTTTCAGAATCTTGAAGGGTCATAAAGTTGGTTAATTAAGATGACACAGGACCTGGAGTTGGTCTTGTTCTCTCTAGAAAGTCTTAAGACAAGAAAGAAATAAGAATAAACTAGGGGAGAATGGATGTGGAAGTCAGTAGAACATAAAGTTTGTCAGAAGACATAGATGAAAGTGGAGCATCATGAGCTTCTTTTCTATCGCTGGAAGGAGCATTGTGAACACATGTACATTTATATTAACAAAGAATTTAATGTACAAATATATTAAATTCAACATGAAAATAGAAATAAGGAGAGGTTAGAGAAAAGGTACTTATGAGAAGTAAAATCAGGGAGGTATTTAACAAACAATCTGAATTTGAAAGGTAGATGATGAAGTAGGCTAAGAGAAAAGAATAAAAAGCTTAAGAATCTGTGATTGGAGTTTGGGAGAAGAGGAGAGAAGAAAGGGGGTGGAGTGGAAGCAGAGCACTTAAGTTATTGATCATGGCGATAATAACAATAGCAATACTCATGCATATGACACTTTCAATTTGCAAAAGGGTTTACAGATATTTCATTTGATCCTCATGGGAAGGATCTACTCTGGGAAGTACATATAATTATTATCTTCATTTTACAGATCAGGAAACTGAGGAAAACTGGTTATGTGATTTGCCCAGGGTACTAGTAAGTGTCCAAGGATAGATTTGAATTCAGATCTTCCTAATGTCAGGGCCAGTGTTGTATTCACTAGTGTTGAACACACTTCTCTTTCACTATCTTCCATTTAACAGGGGGCGTCGGAGCAAAGAGAGCAAAAAAATAGGAGTATATGTTGGAGGGAAATAGCAATTAACCAAAACCCTCTATTGACTGACTCTCTCTCTGCTTTGAGGCAAGCCCTTTACTTCTTCGGATTTCTGGAGACTTAGGTCTAGGATGTATGTGAGACCCCTTATTTTTCCATCAATTACTCCCTAATAGACAACTTTGATCTTACTTCGCATAAGGAAAGTTATGTAAAACAGTCACAAATATCAATTTCAAATGACTGCAAAAGTACTTCACACTCTAATGCTGCTTGACCCAAACTCCCCACATACTCTGCATTCTGATGATGCTGGCTTCCTTGCTGTTCCTCTTATAAGAAACTCCTGTCTCCCAACTCCAGAGCATTTTAAATTGCTCTTCCCTTATGTCTGGAATTTTCCATCTCCTTTGTCTTTTGATTTCTCTGCCTTTCTTCAAGTATCATCCCACTTAATGCCTTCCTTTTGTTGCTTATAATCAGTTTATCCTGTGTATTTTGTTTGTATGTAGTTGTTTGCATATTTTTTTCCAACTCCTTGATAGCAGAGACTGTTTCTCCTCTTACCTTTCTTTGAAACTCCAGTGTTTGGCATAGTTCCTGGGACAGAGTAGGAACTTAAGTTTATTATATTGACCTAATTTTTAACTTTCTTCGCCATACATTAGTTTGCATACATCTTCCCATGTTTCTCTGGATTCCTCATAATTTGTTTTTATGTACAAGGATGTTTCATTGTCTTTCAAATTGGTGATCTCTATATGTTCAGCTTTTTATTACAAGTAGTGCCACTGTGAATGTTTTTGTACTTATAGGGAAGATTTAAACAAACTTGCATGATGAAGAAAGCAGAGCCAAGGGAACAATATACACCACAAATACAGTAATGTAAAGAAAGACATTATTAAAAGACTGTGTAAGTGAGGTTAGGCACTTGCTGATTTCATATTTTTTTGTTAAGAAATGACATACTTTAAGAACGGAAAGTTATAAGACTATCAATCCAGTTGCTCAGTTGTGTCTGACTTTTCATGACCTTCTGGATGGGGTTTTCTTTGCAGAAATACAGGAGTTGCTTGTAATTTCCTTTCTGGCAGACTAAGGCAAACAGAAGTTAAGTGACTTGTACAAGGTCACATGGCCTAGTGTTTGAGGTCGAATTTGAACTCAGGTCTTCCTGATTCCAGGGTCAGTGCTCTATTGACTGAGCCACCTAACTGCCCCTTCCATAATTCAGAATTGTTTAATTCATAGCTACACCTGCTATTAACATACTTTTTTGAATATTGACTCTTTCTTTTACCATATTTTGTCAGTTTGATAGTGTTAGTAAATATTTATGAACTACCTACTGTGTGTAAAGCATTATTCTAAATGTTGGAAGTGCAAATAAGAATAAAATAAAGTCTTCACTTTTGAAGAGTATAAAGGGATCCTGAGATTCAAAAGTTTGAGAGCCTTTGGTCTGAAGGATCTTGTCAAGTTTTTGGTGGACTTTCACTACCTTTTCATCTTCTGCGCCAGATGTTGAGCTTTAAGGCGCAGTTAATTTTTTTAGTTCATGATCAGTAATGCAAGGCATGGTGATGAAATAATTCTTGTTTCCTTTGGACATTCTGTATATTCAATTTCATCAACCTCTTTATTCATTTCTGTAAGGGGAAGTTGTGAGGCATCCTGTTTAACCTCTTTATATTTAATGCTTTTTAAAAAAAGTATTATAGGTGTCAGGTATTCTTCAAGTAGCATGTCAACTTTTTGATCATTGTGTTAATTTTTCACATGTAGAATTACATTAATGTTTAATTTAGTCTAATTGTTCTCAATTGTGTCTAACTCTTTGTAACCCCGTTTGAGGTTTTCTTGCCGAAGATGTTGGAGTAGTTTGCCTTTCCTTTTCTGGCTCATTTTACAGATGAGGTAACTGAGGCAAACAGCATTAAGTGACTTGTCATAGTCACACAGCTAGCACATGTCTGAGGTCAGATTTGAATTCGGAAGATAAATCTTCATGACTCGAGGCCCAGCACTATCCACTGCGCTACCTAGCTGCCCCAAATTAATCTAACATCTATGCTAAACTAATAGTTAAAGATAGTCTCAAACTTTTGACTTTTAGCATCTTCTCTATTTTCTGACATATTGGTAAATCAAAATGATCTAAGAGTAAACTATATTGTATATTTTTATTTGTTTCTTGGGTGGTTATGGGCAAAAAAGTATTTGAAAAGTACTTGCCAACCATGTAAAATAAGCCTCTCCTCAGTTACAATATGTTGTCTGGAACATACTCCAAGAATTTTTACAACTTAGTAGACCCTGCCAGAATTTGTGCTTCTCTGAGATATGTAATTGGAACCCAGGGTCACCTCCAAGTCAAAATGAAGTAGAAGTTAAGGTTCATTAGTCTTTATTTGCATTGTGTAGTGGGTGTCCTATACATGATAATTAAGGGTTATAATTCTTTTTCTTCTCCTTCCATTAAAAAAAAAATTGAGTCTCTGGCACAGAATTGTGGAAGATATATAGATTCTTTTAAAAAAATCATTATTTTTCCAGATAAATTTCTTCAATACATTGTTGAACAATATTATTAAAATGCATTTGGGGGCTTTGGTCAGTGTGCCAGTTTGTTAAATGAAGGATTTAATTTTCTTAAATTGTATTTGAGATACTTTTCCTTTTGCCAAATGTTTGATTTTTGTCCTCTACAGCCAAACCAGGTGGACGGGTGAAATGTCAGTATATATCTGCTGTGGATAAAGTTATCTTTGTGGATGATTATGCAGTAGGGTGTAGGAAAGACCTTAATGGGATCTTGTTGCTAGACACTGCTCTGCAAACGCCTGTTTCAAAGCAAGATGATGTAGTTCAGCTTGAATTACCAGTTACAGAGGTAAGTGGAATTAAATACAAATGTTTTTACTTTCTGCTTCTAAAATTTTTATATGTGTAGATTCTTAAATGAGCTCAGATTATATTTATGAGGAAATGGTCTATCAAAAGTATTCATGAACACTGACTACAATCTTGCTTAAATATTGGATGTTCCATTGGACAGTTTTGCGGTGAATGTTTGCTGAATGTTGTATTGTTGTGCTGAAGAATGTAATGTCCTACTGTAGATAAGACAGTGCCCATTGGATATTACTTTGGGCTATTCAGAATACCAGGTTTAAATATGAACATCATGTAATCTGAAAGTATGTTTCTTTAGGTTATTGAATTTTTAGCCATTTATGAGCTAGTACGATAGGATTTGAAATTTTGCCCTCCTGTATGAGAATTCCATGTAGAAAGTTATTTAAATACTTTTGTTTCCACTTGTCAAACTGTAGAAAACCAGTTGTTTGTCATTTGAAATTATTAAATTGTTAGTTAGCATTTATTAAATATCTATTGTATGCTAGGCACTGAGCTAAAAACTGGAATCTTCAGCTTCTGAGAGCATTGTCTATTATCTAATTTCTCATTTAGGATGTCAAATGTCCATCATTTTGAACTTCAACAGTGATTACCAGGTAGTTAATCATGGCAGCCTCTTGTTTTCATTAGTGAACACTTTAATGTTGCTTTTAGTTTGAATTATTGTACATTGAGTCCTATTTTGATCTTTTCCATGGTTTAATGGAAGATGTTTTTCTGTATTATATTTCTTTTCAAGGTAGATTTTTGTGATCTTCCATGTCCCTTGCCCATAGTGGAAGGTTAATAAATGATTTATGAATTGATTTGGTACTATCCTACAGGTATAACTTGCATCATGTGTCCAGGAAATAGACAACAGCAACATAATATCTGAATTCAGAGCAGATGCTCAAAATCTGCTGGGCCCGTTGATAATATAACATAGATGTAAGGCTTTTAAACAGTAAATATCTAACTTGTGTTTAAGTGTTAACTAGAATTAGCATTACTTTCTTTCTTTGGTTCAGAAAATTTTAAATTAGTTTTTAATACTTAAATGAATCTGAAAAGAACTGTCTTTGAAATATAAGTATAAATGAGGAATAATAATTATTCCCCCTTTTAAAGTACTTGGAAGTTTTGAGGTGCTTTCTTCAGTAATTTTGTGATGTAGATAATATAAGCAGTATTATCTATATTTTACAGATAAGGAGACAATCTCAGGAGGCTGCAACTTTCCTATGCATGTAACAGTAAATATTAGAGTCTGAAAATAGAGCTCTGGATTTACAAATCTGCTATTTTTTTTTTTTTTTACTATGACATGTTGCTACATTATATTTTGGGTTTGTAGTATCTCTCTGGATCAGATGAGAGTAGGAGAATTACAGAATATGAGAACAGAAATGGATCTTATCTTTTCTTATCTTTTTAATACTCTTAATTTTCTAAATGAGGAAATTGAAATATGCAGAGTTAGGGCACATAGTTTATGACAAAGTTGGCATTAGAGCTGTAGTCTTTTGATTCTTACTGGCACCTTTTTTATGCTAGGTTGCCAAATGTTCAACTGAATGCCAGTATTGATTATAAGTGTGCTATTTCAACATAGGATCATATGTTTAGACTTGGTAAAGACCTTAGAGGTCATCTAGTCAAACTAGATGAGGAAATTCAGGTTCACAGAGCTGAAGTGCTTTCCCAAAAGTTGTACATGTTAAAATAAATGGCGGACTTGGGATTTGGCTTTAAATTGTGTGCTCTTGTGTACATTGTCTCTCATTCCATTGCCACTTGATCTTTATCTGTGAATGAAGTTAGTTTCATTGATAATGGGCAACTTAGTAAGATGTGGCTATCATAGTAATGCCTGTTGATAGCCTTATAGCATTTAGTTATACTCCTTAAGATGTAGATTCTTGGTTACTGTTATTGGTATACATATGTCATCATGCCATTAATTAAAGGAGATTTTAGATTATTTTAGGATAACTTCATGGCAACATTAACCTTTAATACATGTTATTAAAAAGACTTTGTAGGGAATTAATAGTAAAAGCAGAGTTAGACTAAATAAATAAATATTCCTTGACCAAGACACATTTAACATTAACCCAGTAGTGGAACTTGGTTAAATTTAGGATTTAAATGATTATATCTTATTGGTTACATCATAATTTTAACTAACCAGTAATGACATTCTAATTATTGCAGTAGTGCACAGTGTATCTTATTCTTATATGTTTTAAACTGGACAGAGTATGAACAGACCTGGAAAGATGACTTATTGATTTCTTTTAAACTTTTATTAGAAACCATTGTAGAACAAAATCTAGAATCAACAGGTAGATGAGTGTGTATTTTCTGTTAATTTTTATGTGTGAAAAGAAATAGGTAGTAGTCTTTCAACTTCTTTCTGAACATGCTGTGCTATTTTTGACCTTGTAAAAATGCGCCAGATATGCTAAATTGCTCATGCTAGGCAGTTAGGAGAAGTGAGGACATTCGAAACTAGTTAGTACTTAGTTTTTTTAAGCCTAAGACCATTTATTTGATTTAGCCATTAGATGCCTCATTTTATTACTGTGACTTTGAAAACTAGTAGAATGTAATAGGGATTAAAGTTTTCACTTTTTTTTTTTGGTATTCTCAGCACATAGTAGCTACTTTGTAATAAGTAATAAGCTATTTACACAATAGTCTATATATAACAAAAAAAAAATTTAAACCCACATTAACCATTTCCCTGTATTACAGAGCAAAAAGCAAGAGAATAAAGTATACAACTAGACAGGAAAGAAAACTTTAAAAGGCCTGGTTTTAAACACGAAACAGGTTTTTTTATATTTGATCTTGGAAGAGCCATCCGAGTTTATTGAATATGGGAATAGTTCCACATGTGATAGTACTTTCACTCCAAAATTATCTTTTTGGTGTCTATTTTTCTGTATTCTTCTATATTTATATCTTTTATTTTATATCTTTTCTTCTCCACTATGGCTATAAGCCACCTGAAGATATAGATTGTTTGGTTCCGGACTTTCTGTCTCCAGTACATTGTGCCTGGTTCATAGTAAAATGCTTAAAATATTTATTGATTGATTAGATTGCTGACCACATTTTTATAAATAATTCTTCCTGAAAGAATTACAGAAGAAAATGATTTTGTCAGGGTATTGTTCTCACAGCTCTGGCCCCTGCCTACTTTCTTCATTGACTAAATGTTTTAGTGTCTACTATGTGCCAGACATTGTGGGAGACCAAAACAGAAGAAAACCAGTCACTGTCTCATAGAGCTTATGTTCCTTAGTTCTTGAAACCTTTCCTTTCCCTTGCCTTTAAACCCCACACATTTTTCTGAAATTTATACATAGGTGGTTGAGTTACGGCCCGATATGAAGGAAAACTGGGCACTGTTTAGTCTTGCAGTTTTTAACATAGCTTGCCTGTTTTTTTTAAACTCTAGGATTGGTGCTCTGTATGTTCAGTCCTGTTCTAAGCCCACCTCCCCATATCACTGATTGCATAGTTAACAGTAATTTTTTGCTTTGTTATTTAAATGGACTTGTAGAAACTTAGAGTTGGGAGCAATACCTAGTTGAACTGTACATCCTTTTCAAAGCTATTTTTTATAATACCCCTGCCTCTTTGTAACATCTGTCTACCCACTTGTCTTAGGAATCATCTTTTTTGCTACCATCGGTTTGTTGCTGGAGTCCTCAACCATCCTCAGAATTCTGCACTTGAAACATGCTTATCAATATGAATGTAAATTCTAGCTAAAAATTTTAGAAGGGATTGAAGTATAGGGAAAGCGCACTGAATTTGAAGGCCATCTCTGTTACCTGCTTACCTGTTTGTTGTTGGAAAAGTCATTTAACTTTACTGGACTTGTTCTCCCACCTGTAAAATGAGGGTTTGTTACCGCATGAACTATAGAGGAGCTAAATCAAAATCCTGTTATCTTGCAACATCTTACCCAGAATCGAGCTTTGTATTCCACAGTCTGACCAGTACAGATTACATATATAGAAAGAGTGTTATTATCCTTTATTAGACCAAAATATTTCTGCCTATAATATTTTTGGTCCCACCGAATTACAGTATCCTTTATAAGGTTCATTTATATATTGGACTTTTGGTCAACTACATTTTTCAGGAATTTTTTCACAGGCATTCTCAGGAAAGAATTACCCTGTTCCCTACTTATAAAAACTGAATTTTTGAACTACCAGAAAATGACTTTTACATTTATCCTCATTAAATTTTATTTAGACTTACCATTACAATTTATAGATTATTTTGAATTTAGATTTTGTCATTGTTAGTTGTTGTGTGAAGCTTTTTGTTGTGTGAATATTGGATGAATATACTTTCTTTGTCTTAGTTTACATTTTTGACAAATTTTTAAGGACAAAACAGTTAAGTTCAAAACCCAGTAGAAAGATTTCTTTTTATGTAAATCAACATAGTTGCTAAACCAGCTGTAACTGTTCCAGCCCCTGTTCCATTATCTTGTCCAAAAGGATATTACAGAGTCACAGAACTTCATGACTAAGAAATTTCAGAAACCATCTAGTTTGAATCAACACCTAAAAAACTCCTACTGCAACCAATCTGTTGCTTTGAAACTTCCACTCATTTTTCTTAGTTCTGCCTCTGGGATCAAACAAAACAAATCTAATTACCCTTCTACATATGGCCTTATAAGTACTTGAATCCTATCGTATATCCCTGTAGCCTTGTTTTCTCCATGTTAATCGTCTCCATTTCCTTTAATAGATCCTCATATGATATGGGGGGCAGCTAGATGGTGCAGTGGATAGAGTAGGAGTCAGGAGGGCCTGAATTCAAATCTCACCTTAGACACTTGACATTCACTAATTGTGTGATCTTGGGCAAGTCACTTAACCCCAGTTGCCTCATCCTGGGTCATCTCCAGTCATCGTGATGAATATCTGATCTCTGGATCCAGATGGCTCTGGAGGAGAAGAGAGGCTGGTGACCTGCACAGTCCTCTCTCATTCAAAAGAAGGTCAAGTGCAAGTCATGTCATTTCTCTGATGGCTTGGTCTTCTTCGGCAATGAAGAATCAACACAACATATGATATGGATTTTAAGTACTTTCACCATCTCTGTTGAATTTCTCTGGAGCTTCTCTAGCCATGTCTTTGACATGCCTTTCTAAAATAAAAATATCCCTGTCATTCCTTTGCCTAGTAACTGATCCAGGTTAATCTTTTTAAAAGAAAAAAACAAACAAACCTATTTCTAATATTAAAAAGTAGATTCGGCTACAGGTGGCTGCTTGGATGTAAATTCCCTTACCTTTTACTGATGTAATAGACATTACTAAAGGGAGAATAACAAGGTCACTCCACTAGGTATTGGATTGGATTTGGAGATGGTGCTATTTATTATTAACCGTTTGACATCTTATTCAGTGAAAATCTTCAGGATAGTATTAATTTTATGTGTGATAGAAAATTCAGAATGGGCAAAAGCACCCCTATATGCATTTAAAATTTTACTGGCAGTCAAATGAATTTCATTGGATAAATATTACATGATCAGTTCAAGGCATTTGAGGTATAAAAGAGAAATATCAATAAAGAATTTAAATTTTTATCTCTGAATTATCCATGGCACCCAGTTTTTCATATGTGATTTTTTTTTGTTGAACAGTTTTCCTTATGATTTATGATAGCATGTTGTAAAAATAGGATGATATAGCTTGAAATTTCAAGTGTTTTCAAATCTTTATTTTCTTGGGTTACAGTGAATACCGTATTGATATCAAAGGGAAGAAAAGCAATGCCAGAACTCAAGAATATTTGCCTAAGATGGACAGATAACAAAGCTGAGAGTAGAACTTGAGTTTTTAAATTCCCTTTCTTGATCTTTTTTTAGTATTTTCTTGCCTTGCATAATTTTTCTTATTCATCTTTTTTTGGGAGAGGGATAACCATTTTCATCTATTTTATGAGCATTAGCTATTCAGTAGGACTGAAAAATAAAAGTACTTTTTAAGAAGTAGTGTGATTAAGTTCTATATTGTTCACTTTTTTGTAACAATATAGATACCTGTTAGGGTTTCCTTTTTTGGTAGAGTATCTGTTCACTTGTAGAAGTCTTAAATATTGAAGATTTTACAATTTCAAATATATCATGTAAAATATAAAATTTCTTCTGTATTTTTTATTCAATAATGATAAAAATAATTTCATATTCTGAGATCAGTGACATGAACAGTTAAAAATACTAGAACCTTTGAAATTCTAGTTTAGTATTACTGATGGGGCATGGGATAAAGAGAACATGTATTTCCTTCTCTTGGAAATTATTTATAGCATCATTATATTATGAATTTATTAATCCTTAAAATCAATAATTCAGTTGTAAGGCCCAGATTATTAAGTTTTGTTTAAGTTTTTATGTTTTAATTTCATTTTTTAGGCCCAGCAACTTTTATCTGCTTGTATAGAGAAGGTAGATGTTTCTTCTTCTGAAGGATATGACTTGTTCATCACACAGCTAAAAGATGGACTGAAAAATACATCTCACGAGACAGCAGCTAATCATAAAGTTGCTAAGGTAAGAATGTATAAATAGACTAATATATTACATTAGAATTATAAGGTAAAATATTGTCCTTTTGTCTGTCTATCTCTCCACTCTTAGAGACAGTATTTTTAATATACTTGAGATCTTAAAAAGTATCTAAGAGTCTTCACATTTAAATGGCTTTTATTTAAATATTTAGCTTACTGAGTTTTCTGGGCTGGCCACTTCTTTATGCATAGTCTCATTGTGTTCAGGTTGATTCTAAGCTAGATTAGGTATAGGCTTTTGTTTCGCTTCTTTTTTGGGGAGTAGTTGAAGTATTCTAGATCAGACTTCAGTCACTTCTTTAGGAGACTGGAATGTTTGGACTTGCCTTGCAGACTCAGTTCACTTGTTGGAAGAATGTGAGCTGGCTTTGAGGCATCATGAGCTGATGTACAGAACTAGTAAACCCAGGAATTTATAAGGCAGTGTTTATTTTTCCTGAGTGAGAATTTTCTACAAAGTTCTGTTTTAGTGTCTCATTGTGGTATGTTGGTGATTCTTAAAGCTAAGTCTGGTTTCTTAAAACTTTGTATACTAAAGGATAGACTGGAAAAGATTTCATTGTGGTCCTAAAATCAGACTGTCTTCAGAGAATCCACCTACCAAATGCAGATATGGCCATCATAAGTTTGTCTACTTAATGATGAATTTTTGGCCATGGCAACTCATGGAAAAAAATACAAAGAGATCTTTAGTCCTGTGCCATTCTTCTACTTCTGTAATAATGAAAGCCATATAGAGATAAAGAGTGCCAATGAATCAATGAACTGACATTTAATAGGAGACTCACATAATTTTTAGAATGTCTATATAAATGTCAGCTTAGTTGATGCTGCTGTAAATGTAAATTACTGTCCTGATCAGTGAATAGACACATTACTGGAGGACCTATTTTTATCTTTAGTTTTTGTTACAAATAAAATTAGTAAACAGAAAGATCCATAGGATAAGAAATGTAAAACCGAAAGGGACCTTGGGGTTATTGAGTCCAAATTGTTCATTTTCTAGTTGAAGTTTCTCAGACCCAGAGGAGTTAAGTGATTTGCCTGGGCCATTCAGCTAGTAAGTGCCTGAGGTGGAATTTGAATTTAAGTCTTGATGACTCCTTAATTCTGCATAGTCCCTGCTATAGTCCAGGGGTGGGGAACCCATGACCCTTTAGGTCCTCAAATACAGCCCTTTGAATCCAAGCTTCACAGAACTATCCCTTTAATAAAAGGATTTGTTCTGTGAAACTTGATCTCAGTCCAAAGGCTGCATCCAAGGATCTGGAAAGCCAAATGTGACCTTGAAGTCGTAGGTTCCCCACCCCTGTATATCATGCTACCTCTGTAAGGAAATGTGCAGCTAAATTGAAGGGTCCTTCATAGACTTAGCTTGTTAGATGTAAATAATGGAATTGGCAGAGTTGATTTTGCTCTGTATTTAGAGGCAACAAGAAACCTCAGGTGGAATCATTCCTGAATTAGCTCATTGACTCATTAGAGTAGATATCAAAAATGAAGAAAGATATGGTATGCAGTTTAACTGATGCTAAAGTAACTTTAACCTCATATGCTAACAAATGGAAAAATCATTGAAAAAATGCACTATTAAAGTGTCTGTAATTTGTTACATAAGTTTACTACAAAAGTAGATAGAAATCTCTTCAACGGGTAAATATTTGATCTTGGAAAATGGAGAGATGGAGAAAGATGGTACAAGATTCTAAGAATCACTTCATACCACCTCACACCTAGCAGATTAGCAAATATGACAAAAATGGAAAATGTTGGATGTTGGAAGAGATGTGGGAAAACTGACACATTAATGCATTGTTGGTCGAGTTGTGAACTGATCCAAACCATTCTGGAACTGTGCCTGAAGGGGGCGGTAACACTGCATACTCTTTGATCCAGAAATCCCACTGCTAAGTCTATAGCCTAAACACATAAAAAAGTGAGAGAAAAAGACCTATTTGCATAAAAAATATTTATAGCAGCTCTTTTTATGGTGACTAAGAATTAGAAATCAAAGGGATGCCCATCAATTGGGGATGGGCTGAACAAGCTGTGGTATATGATTGTAATGGAGTATTATTGTGCTGTAAGAAATGACAAGCAAGTTGATTTCAGAAAAACCCAGAAAGACTTAGATGAACTGTTGCTGAGTGAAGTGAACAGAACCTGGAGAATGTTACACACAGTAACAGCAATATTGTTCAATGAAGAACTGTGAATGACTCAACTATTCTCAGCAATGCAGTGATCCAAGACAGTACCACCGGACTAATGATGAAGAATGCTTTCTGCCTCAAGAGAAAGAACTGATCTTGTTTGAATAGATTTAAGCATTCTGTTTTTCACCTTCATTCTTTTTCTTGGATGAAGAATGCTATCCACCTCCTAACATTCAGAATGAGACAGCTTTTTAGAAGCTCTTCATTTTCCATCAGTTGTTCTACTTGGTTTCAATTCCGTGAACATCATGCTCCTATGTCTAGTACCCTCTGGCAGATGTGTGTTCCCTGTATTTCCTTAAATTTCCTTTTACATGTTGTCTTCCCTCATTATATTGTACCCTCATTGAGGGAGGGAACGGGTCTTTCTTACTTGTATCTCCGGTGGAAAACAAATGTACTGTGTACAGTGATATTTTGAAGGTGCTTAATAAATATGTATTGACTGATTTGACATGGCCAATAGATAACTCTGGTTTGCTTAAATTTTCCTGTTTATTTAGGGTTTTATTTTTCTTTTAGATGAGGATGTGGGTGTATGTGTTTGTGGCAGGTTTTGGCTTATGGTGGGAGGAAGAGAAAATAATTGTTAATTGAAAAGTAAAATAAAATGAAAAAAAAGTCTCCCAAATAAATATGGAAAAAGTCCCATGGAAAAATTCATTCCCCCTCTTCCCTTGTCCTTGAAAAATTACAGAAGAATGGAGTATACCTGAGATATAACTATATAAGGCAAAACGTGAATGAGAATGGGCAAAGCATCCTAGCAAGCACTTTAGAGAAAGTGACAGACAAATTATGATATTACTTTTCATGTTGCAATTAACTGTGGTTATAAAGCAGAAACAAACAAAACCCAGCTGGGTCTAGCCCAAGAAGACACAAAAAAAGAGATTGTACTGGAGGTGGCACAATTTTGAGGATGATGAAGGATTAGTTCTTAAGGTGGTAGATGAAGGACAAGGTCTGAAAAGAAATCCTCACACCCTAATGATAACCAAAAAGGGGCCACTGAGTAAATATCAATAAGCCATTTGCCTACTTTGTTGCCATTGAAAAAATTTTTATAAGGATAAAATACAAGTAACTACATGTTTATCCAGAATATCCTTGTTATGAGCATTAGAAAAGTACATGTTAGCTGTTACAATCAATATTCATATCTTTACTAAACAATGAGTAGAACAAAGAACAAATCATCGAAATTGATTATGTGAGAAGAAAAATGATGGTGAAACAATGTATCAACATTTTTGAGATGCAGCTGAAGCAATCTTATAGAAAAACTGTATCCCTAAAACATACTTTAATAAAAATAGAATCCAAGCAGATTAATAAACTATGAACATGCTTAATGAATATATGTTTTAAGTGCGCTTTCAAAGAATTATAAATCAACCAAAAAAGAGATTTTAAAAAATGGAGGAAAAATGAAATAAAATAACTGAAAACCAAAAAAGGCTATAATTGAAAAGTAATAAAATTGATTATTTAATAGAAGATACAGAAGCAAAAGCAAAGGAGATCTACTTTCCCCACTATTTTTTGATGTAATTCTGAAAATGCTAGCAATAGGAATAAATTTAAAAAAAAAATTAAAGCCTTAAAAGTAGGCAAAGAGGTGAAAAAACTATCCTTTTTGCTTATGATATGATGGTTTATTGAGAAAATCCTAGGACTTAAATGAAGATACCAACGGAGACAGAAAGTTTAGAAAAGTTGCAGGAAAAGTAAGCGCATAGAAACAGCTGCATTTCTATATAGTGAGCATTTATACAGGTCTTCAGATCTTTAAATTAAGTTTTAGTTTTATTGATAGTTTTTATTTTTATATTATGCATATTTACAGATTGCTCCGTCTTCATGAGATGTTTTTTGTCACAAAATAAAACATTTAAGTAAAACTAATTACATAGTGATCTCATCTGAAAAGTTTATGCAATATTTTATATTTGTAACATCCCATCAATTCAGTATATATTTGAATTAAGAGGTATTTAGTTTCTTTTCCAACTCTATCTAATTATAAATAAGAGAACAAGTCACATTCCATGTGATAAATACACATAGTCAAACAAAGCAAATTCCTCTGATATCTATGCAAAATACATATATTCATTTCTGCACCCTAAATCTATCCATCACTTCTCTGTCACTTTAACAATTTTACATATTTTCAGTGCTATATTAAATTGTTCTCCTGGTTTTATTTTTAATTCCTATAATATTGATGTTACACAGTATAAATTATCCTTCTGGTTCTTTTAACTTCCTTTTGCATTTGTTCATGTGGAGAAGTGGGTGCTGTTACTATTCCCATTTTACAAATGAATGAAACTGAGGCAGAAGGAGGGTAAGTGATGTGCCTGGGGTTACACAGCCAATGAAATGTCTAAGGCCAGATGTGGCTTATCTGCATGGCTCCAGACACAATGCTTTATCTACTTTGCTCCCTAGCTGTCTGTAGCTAGACAAGCCGCAAGATAATAGGAAGGAAAATCTCACAATGTATGACTTAAAAAAAAAACAGCCCAACACCATAAAATAGATCAGTCTACCAAAGCAGACAAAATACTTGTATAGATTTAATGAATTATAAACAGATTGAATAAAGAACACCTTGTAAAACTGTAGAATATTCAGTGCTTTGGCTGCACTGTGTTAATATAATAAAAATGACAGTACTACCAAGGTTAATTTAGTTCTAATGGTATTCCAGTTGAACTATTAAAATGATACTTTTACAGCACTCAGTAAAATAATAATTCAGAGAAATCTAAAGTCTACAATACTAAGGGAAATAATGCAAAAAGGTAGAAAAGAAGGGAGAATAACAGCTCTTATTCTCAATCCACATTATAAAACAACGATCATCAAAACAATTTGATATTGCATAGAGAAGTAGTTAGAACCAACTAGACAAAGGAAAATCAGAAACTGTGGAATTCTGTAGCTCAATGTTTTGGGATACAAATTACTTACCAAAAAGCTGCTGAAGATTTTCATTGTATAGTATATGTGGATTGAGTGTGGAGGAGGGATAAAGAGGTTTCTGAATGACATTGGTAGATAACAATAACGTTTAAATAGTGCCAGGCACTACATAAAAACAGCTGTGAGCTTTTGGGTTTTCTCATTTGATCCTCACCACAACCATGTGAGTTTTATTTTTCTCATTTTACTTACTGGGAAACTAAGGCCAGCAGAGGTTAAGCAACTTGCCCAGAGTCACATAGGTAGTGTCTGAAGATTGGATTTGAACTTGTCTTTCTGACTCCAGACCCTGTATTCACTGTGCCACAGTTGCTTAGCAGCCAAGATAGAGAACCTCAAAGTAGCTGTGGGAAACAAAGTTATTCCAGCTCCCTCAACTCAGCCAGAGGGGAGTGAATGAAAGTTTAGCCGGTGCTGGAAAAGGAGGGAGCCAGATCTCACTGAGACCCAGGAGTTGGGATGAATGGGAAAGGAAAACAGTTAAGATGAAAGGTGGTTTGTTGCCTGTGGATGCGGCAGAGAACGGAGTGGAAGGGGTGGATAGTTTTAGAATGGAAATTTGGATTGGCTTAAGAGGAATGGGAATACGTGGAGGTTGAGGAGCAGAGCTTGAATAATTACCAGGCAGAGCTCATTTATGTTGTTGCTTTTTCTGTTGTAGTCTTTGCCAGTAGTTTTCTGATTTTGTTAATTTCATTTTACATCAATTCATATAATTCTTCCCCTTGCTTTTCTGTTTTTATTGTTTTCATGCTAGGTATTTAGTAAATGGTTTTCTTTCATTAATATGCCACTACTGTAATGGAATCTAATAGTTTGTTCATCTATTTCCTTATCAGTATTTTTTCCCCAGTTTTTCCCTTATTCCCCTCTCCCCCCAGTTCTTTACTATTGCAAAAAGTACTGCTTTAAATATTTTTATTTATATTTGAGGCTTAATTTTTTGTCACTGACTTCCGTGGAGTTTTTATGCCTAGCATAGCATTGGGCCAAATAAAGTTGTGAGTATTTTAATCGTTCTTTCCATAATTTGTAATTGTTTTCCAGAATGGTTATATTAATTCACAGCTCTGACAACAGTTTTTTAGTGTACCTGCTTTCCATGTTTGTTTAACATTTACTTTCCCCATCTTTTGTTGTCTTGAGCAGCTTGCTAAGTGTGTGGCAAGATTTGAGTTTACATTTGCATTTCTCTCGCTTGTGATTTGGAGAACTCTTTCATATAGTTGTTAATAGTTTGTAATTCTTTTGAGAAATATTTTTTCATATCCTTTGCCCTTCTCATCTTTTGGGGAATTTCTTTTGGTTTTAACCTTTTTTTTAGTTGTCTGTAAATTTTGTATATCAAAACTTTATCAATGACATAATTGGAAGGTTTTTCCCTGTTTCAACCCTTTCTTCCTTTTTATCCTCATTTCATTAATCTTTTTCATTTGAAACTTTTCAATTTTATGTAATCACAGTTACCTATTTTACCTCTTTAATTTATTTTACCTCTTATTTCTTTAAGAATTCAAACTCCCTCAATTGTGAAAGATATGTGATCTGCTTCTCTTAAACTTTCTCATGGTATGAACTTTAATATTCTGCTCATGTTTCCATTTTGATTTTCTTTTGAAATAATTGGAGGAACATTCTCACTGCTCATTGCTGTACTGTGATAAGATAATAAAATAAAAATAACAATGCCACCAAAGTTAATTACAGATTTAGGGCTATGCCAGGACGACTGCCAGAGGTACATTTTATAGAGCTAGACTGAAAAACTGCTCATTTGGGGAAATGATGGGGAAAAAACTATTACAAAACAAGTAAAGAATTAAGTCATAGAGCATTTATTAAGCAGTTGTTATATGCCAAGTGTCCTAAGCACTGGGAATACCAATATGAACAGAAAGAAAAATAATTCCTGCTCTCAAGGAGCTTGCTTTCTACAGGGGGAATGTGAAGGTTCCTAGCTGGGGGCATTGCAGGGCACCCTAAAGAGGCCTTTCTAGATTTCCTCCTTCAAATGGAAGTTTTAGGAGCAACCAACCAAATAGAGGGAGATGCTACAAGGGGTGGAGGGCACTAAGAGCGTATCAAGTGTCAGGATATAGTGAGCTTCCAGGGTGAGGGGCATTACAGGGATATTGTCAAAAAAAAAGTTTGGGAGAGTCAGGAATGAAGACTGGAGAGGTTTATTAAAACCACTTCATCCTGGTCATAAAGTAAGATGCAAAAACAACTGAACTTAGTTATTAGCTTGTGTTGAGTGAACTTGAAAATAAAATTACCTAGGAAAGGGTTCCTTTAATAGGAATTGCTAGAAAAACTAGAAATCTGTCTGATAGAAGTTAGATTTAGATAAACTATTTTTAACATTGCATACAAATCTTGGGTGAAACTATAGCTTTTAAAGGGTTCTCTTCAATCTTATATCAAAAAAATTTGCTAGTATTATTTTTCTGTTTGAGAAAATAGATTATGCTAGTATGACCATAAATTTAGAGCTAGAAAAGTTTCTAGAAACCATCTAATACAGCCCCATAAAGAAACTGAGACCCAGAAAAGCTAGTTAGTTGCCTAAAGTCCTATACATAGCAAGTAGGAAAGTTGGGATTTGGTAGTCTTTTCACTGAGCTGTACTGTGATATATGCTCAGTGGGCTTAGGCTTTTAAAAAAAATATTTGATAAAAGCTTGTGGTTCATATGTATTTGAGGAAGTCACTAGGACATTAATATGGATATAGGCTCAAAAAAGATACAGGTCTAGGTGGAAGAAAAAGCTTGATTAAAACAAGAGTGATTGCTGTAGTCATTGTTCTTGTTTAGTCATGTCTGACTTTACACGAACCTGTGGACCATATCAGTACTGTCTATGGGTTTTGTTTTGGTGGGGTTTTTTTGTTTGTTTTGGTTTTTTTTTTTTTTTGGCAAAGTACTGGAGTGGTTTGCTATTTCCTTCTCGCAAATGACTTGCCCAGGGTCATACTGATAGTAAGTGTCTGAGGTCAGTCAGGTTTTTCTGACTCCAGATCCAGTGCTGTATCCACCAAGCCATGTAGCTTCCTCATAGTGATTACATTTTATTTTAAATTCTGAGATTGTCATTTAAATTGTAAAGAGCCAACTTCATTTCCCCTTTTACCTCATTTTCATATACAGTGGCTCTAGGTGCTTGGTGATGTGGAATTTGGGTGGCATTATAGGTTACTGTGGTTTAAATTTTTGAGGATGGGGAAAATAGGATATGAGCAGGGATGAACACTTTTACATTGTGGCTGGAGTTTTCAAAAAGAATTAATTTTTATTTTTCTAGTTCAAATTTATATCTGTGATAAGTTGAGCAAGAAAAGAGAAAATCTGATAAAGCTTTGATTCTAAGCATTTATTTTTGGTCATTTAAAAATTAAATGTTGTATTACCTTAACGTTGAACGTCCATACCACCTACTTGCTTAGAACTACTTATATATAAAATTATTAATTTCAGTGCATTAATGTATGAAACATTTTTAAATTCCCTCTTTAATGTTTGTAGTTAAATTTATGTGTGTATTGTATTCTGGTTCCACTTTTTTTCACTGTATATGATTTCATAAAGGTTTTTCTAGCTTTTGCTGCATTCCTCAATATTATTAGTGTTGATTGTGTCCCATTATATTGTTGTATTACATTCTAACCATTTGTTCTGTTGTTTCCATTCTCCCCCTTCCCCCATTACACATACTGCTACTATGAAAAATCTTTAAACAGGTAGTTCTAGTAAATACTTAGTTCAGAATACATTTTCAAAATGAGAATTATTGGGATAAAAAGTATGCTTGTTTTAAAAATTTAGACCATGTATTGCCAAATTCAAATGATTTTATGATTTTTCATGCATACTTGCAATCAATTCATGCATTGATTTCTTCCCTTTCCTGCCAATATTGAATTTACCTGCTTTTTGTTATTTCTTGCAGCTTAATAGATGTGATGGTGGTGACTTATTTTTCTAAAAGTTTACTGACTGACCGTTTTCTTAAAACTGACGTTTTTTTTCAAGTGATCATTAACGATTTATATGTGCATTTTAGTAAATTGTTAAAATCAGTTTTTCCTTTTTCTTTTCCTTAAATTTTATTTGTTTTTATCATCCAAGAACTGCCTTCTCACTGCCCTACCTCAAAACTTTCAATTGAAAACACAAGAAAAGCAAAACACATGGAAACATGTCCATTCTGTCGAATAAATTTCCACATTGACCATGTTAAAAAAATGTATTTGTCTCGTTCTGCATTCTATGCCCTTTACCCAGGAGATGGGTAGCATGTTTCCGTATTAGTCCCCTGGAATCCTAGTTGATCATTGTGCTGATAAAATTCAGCATAATTGTATTCTGTTACATTTATATACCAGTTTATGGATACTCCCTTACATCCCAATCTTTGCCACCTCCAAAAGAACTATGTGTGTATTTACATCTTTAGTATTTGTTGTACTTAGTACTAATCCCTCCCTTATTTTACTCAGTCTCTAATTGGCTTTTCTCCTGCTTTAGCTCCTTTCTTTTTTCAGTAAAATAAATTTCAGTACTCTGTACTCTTCTTTCTTTTGACTACTTCAGATGAGTATGAGTTTTAAGAGTCAACTACTACCTTCCCCTCATTCATGTGGATATCAACTTGTGTACCTTGATTCTGAGTAATTTTCCCTAACCTTCCTTTTCCTTCTCTCCAGTGTATTCTTTTTTATCTATTTCCATTCTTTTTTTTTTTTTAAGATCATCAGGACATTGAAATCAGTTTTTAAAAGAATTGACAACTATATATGTGATTGCTCCAGATCATTAATAATAAGAGAAATGCAGATCAAGATAATTCTCAGATTATGCTTCACAAACAGTAAATTGGCAAAGCTAGCACAAGATGGAAAATAAAATCAACAAGAATTTGTTAAGCACCTACTCTGTGAATCAGGGGTATAAAGACAAAAGACAACTGTGTGTGTGTGTGTGTGTGTGTGTGTGTGTGTGTGTGTGTGTGTGTGTGTGAGGGAGGGAGAGAGAGAGAGAAAAAGAGAGAGAGAGAATGAGAATGCAAAGGCATGCAAAATAGATACAAAGTAATTTTGGGGAGAGATTGTTAGGAATAGGGAGAGGTTAGGAAAGCTTTTCTTGTAGAAGATTGAGATTCTGCTGAGTTTTGAAGAGAGTGGAGTGAGGAAGAAGTACCTTCCAAGCACTAGGGACTACCATTACAAGAGCAGGGATCGAGGTGTATTGTGTATTAGGAAAGGGAGTAAGTTCGCTTTAAGATGGGAGAGAAGTCAAGGTACAGAGTGATCTAAAAGTCTTAGTGTATTTTAAAGATTTATTAAATAGCTTAAAATGTGAGTTTTGGGAAGGACACTCTGTTTTTATAAGCCTAAAAAGGTCAAATTGTAAATGTATTTAAATGTTAGAGGAGTTATATTTGATCTTTGGAGTAATTGGAAATAATTGAAGTTTATTGAGTGGGGTAGGTCCCTTAGGTCTGGACTTCAGGAAAGTCACTTTTGAAGCTTTATGGAGGACAGCATGGAATGGGGAGAATCTTGTGGTAGGACGATTAATTAGAAGATTTTTTCAGTAGTCCAAGTGAAAGAAGTGAGAGCCCTGATCAGTATAGTTGTAATTTAGAAAAGAACATAGATATGAGATGTTGTGGGACTAGAGTACTGCATGCAGGAAGATAGGCACACTAATTCCATGAATTGATCCTTTGTTCTATAAAAACAATTATTATGCTGAAAAAGTGATGAAAATATCTTTTGACTGAGAGATCCCACTGGTAGAGAAAGTTTCCATAGGTACCAAAATATTCATAGCACCTTCTGTGATAAGAAAGCATTGAAAATCAAGCAGGTATCCATTGATTGGGGAATGGCTAAATGAATTGTGGTACTTGAACGTATTAGAATCTTGTAAGAATATTGATAGCTAAAGCCGAAAAACCATGGGAAGATATTGATCTGATGCAGAGTAAAATAAGCACAATCAGAAAACAGCAAATACACTGACTCTAGCATGGTAAACAAAAGGAACAAAAAAAATGACACTGAATGCTGTATAATTAATATGTCCAAGTTTGGCCTCAGACAAGAGTTAGGACAATTTATCTTCCTTTCTTTGGGTATGGAATATTGCATATACTGTCAGATAGTATCATCATTTTTTGCCTTCACCTTTCAAAACTAGGATGGTTTAACCTGAGTGTGGGGATGGGTGGTATATATGATATTTGAAAATCAATGGAATAGAAAAGGCATTGATAAAAATTATAAAATTTTCTCAGACAGTTTCTGCCCAGACCTGTTTTCATATCTTTGTGGAGACTAGATCCTAGTTTAGGTAGAGATTTTTAGTAGTTATAAGTTGAGGTCCTAAATACAACTTTCTCACTTCTGTATTCCTTAATCTTTGCCGTTAATTTGTTGTAGGACCTTGCCCAAGTCACATGTCCTCTCTAAGTCTCAGTTTTCTCAGATGGACAAAGTGATCTTTCTGTTATCATTTACTTGTAAATGTCTTTAGATTCCATATTGTAGCAATGCTTTAATTGAGTTTCATATTTTTTTAGTCTACTCTGTTTTTCTTTTGGAGCAACTAAATTACCCACCTTTTAGTTATCTTTTTCTCCATTTTTTTGTTTACCTAATTCTTCGTTCTGAAATCCTGATAATAAAGTAGGAGGTAAAAGATGTCCGCCTGCTTCCCCATGCCACTCTAGACTTTCTTATTTTGTCTGGAAAGTTAGCTGAGTTACTATGTTACAGCAGTTTACATTTTGATTTAAAAGTCACTTTATGACTTAATATATGTAAAAATTAAACCATAACTTGTTATAATATATTAAAAAGACATACTCTTATCAGTCAAGTATTCATATCGTGTCTTTATGTGTGCAGCACCATTTGGCATGCAGTGCATCAATGTTTGGTTCTTTACCTCTGGCAAATTAAGATGTAGTTGTAGAGAGATACCAGTAAACCCTGGAGTGCATGTGCAAATTATGTTACTAATATTTATCTCTTGCACAAATGTGTTTTCTTTACATTCCCTTTTTTTGTTGATTTAGGACTGTTCAAAGATCACCGAATTTTAGACCTGGGAGGGACTTTTAGAGATCACCTAAAGATTAACTCCTCAACTAGGACCCAGAGAGGTTGGGATTTGCCCAACATCATACAGTTAGCTAATGGAAGAGTGAGAGCTAGAATCCAGGTATTCTGATGCCTAATCCAGTGTTTTTAATCCTACCTTGTTTACTTACAATTGTACAAGTTTTTTGGTGGCTTATTAGTATTATTATTACTATTTTTAGGATTTCATTTAAAAATTTTTAATTCATTTTAGAATAATATTTTATTTTTCTTCCAGTTACAGGTGAAGACAATTTTAAATATTTCATTTTTTAAAAAATTAGAGTTGCAAAAATTTTCTCTCTCCCTCTCTCACCTCCCATTTCCAGAGATGATAAGCAATTTATTATAGTTTCAGTTCTCCAAAGCATAATTACCATATTAGTCATATTGTGAAAGGATACAGACACAAAGGGAAAAAAAACATAAAAATATACAAAAAGTGGAAATAGTATGCTTCCATTTGCTTTCAGACTCCATCAGTTCTTTCTCTGGAGGTGGATAGCATTTTTCATCATGAGGCCTTTGGAGTTGTCTTGGATCATTGTATTGCTGAGAATAGTTGAGTCATTCACAGTTGGTCAGTGTATATATATTTTTTCAAATCTTATTTAATGTTTTATTTTTCCACAATTACATGTAAAAACAATTTTAACTTATTTTTTTCTTCCAAATTTTGAGTTCCAAATTCTCTCCCTTCATCCCTCTTCCCCTAGAGAAGGCAAGCAATTTGACATAAGTAATACATATATAGTCATGCAAAACTCATTTTTATTTAAGTCAATCTGTGTAAGAAAACACACCAAAAAAACCTCCCTTGGAAAATAAAGAAAAAAGCATCTTTGCTTTGCATTGAGGCTCTACCAGTTCTCTCTTTGGAGAAGGACAACTTTTCATAAGTCCTACAGAAATGTCTTGGATTATCTTATTGTTGAGAATAGCTAAGTTATTCATAGTAGATTATCATAAAATATTGCTGTTATCACGTACAATGTTCTAAACTCATTCTGTTCATTTCACTTTGCATCAGTTCATGTAAGTCTTTCCATGTTTTTCTAAAAGCATCCTGTCCATCATTTCTTAAAGCAAAATAGTATTCCATCACAATCATATACAACAATTTGTTCAACCATTCCCCAATTGATGGACATCCCTTCAGTTTCCAAATCTTTGCCATCACTAAAAGAGCTGCTATAAATAATTTTTGTACACATAGGTCCTTTCCTTTTTGTTTTTTTATCTCTGGGATACAGACCTAGTAATGAGGCTGCTTGGTCGAAGGATATGCGTGGTTTTATTGCCCCTTGGGCGCGGTACTCATTGTTATTACAGGTCATCTTCACTTTCCACAGGTGGATATGATTATGATAGTCACAATAATGATAGTAACAACAGTACTGTTGTTACTGACAACACTGACACTGACAACACTTCAGGATGACCAGAGTTCTTTATGAACATTTCATTCTTACCACAGTTCTGGGCGGTTGGTGTTATTGTTATCCCCATTTTATAGATGAGGAAACTGAGGCAAACAGGGGTAAGTGACTCTCCTGTAGTCACATAACTATTCAACTTTTTAGGCAGAATTTTAAGCTCATGTCTTCTACCTCCAGGTGTAGTGTGTTGTCCACTGTGCCACCTAGCTGCCATCTTTATAAGGTGTGCCAAGTAGTAACCCAGTGACAACCACGATATATCTCTTCAGAATGGTATTTAACTCTTATTTTACTGGCAGTTTGTGGTTTAAATTATATACTTTTAAAATATACTAAAGATTAAAGATTATATATACTAATATATTTTGTTTTACTTAACCTGTTGTGTTGATGTGTAAAATTAAACAGACTTTTAGTTTTTACTCTCAACTTTTCCTCCTGTATATTTTTTTAAATTGTAGTGGGCCACAGTTACGTTTCATCTTCCTCATCATGTGTTGAAGTCTGTTGCCAGTGCCATTGTAAATGAACTCAAGAAAATAAATCAAAATGTTGCTGCCTTACCTGTAGCCTCTTCAGTGATGGACAGGCTGTCTTACCTCTTACCTAGTGCGCGACCTGAACTTGGAGTGGGTCCAGGTCGATCTGTAGACAGGTATGGAAATGTCTAATTTGTGACTATTTTTTACTTTTTTGGTGAATTGAGGGTTCGTTGCTAAAATCTAGAGAATAATTCAAAAAGCAGATTTTTTTTCTGTTGCTTTCAATAAGGGGAGTTTTGGGAAAATTCACATAAAAATAGATTTTCACTTGCTTCTATTAAATTAGTAGGTGTAAAATATTTAATTTTTCACTCAGACATTTTTACTTGTCGTCTTAAAGACGCTATTAAGTTATGTTTAAAGTGGTATTTTTAGCATTTCTAGGTAGTAAAGTCTCAAAATGTTGAATCAAATAAATTTAAAATATTTTAGACTTAGAAATTACCTTCTCATTGCTAGAACTTCAGTTACCTTTGGGATAACTTAAATTAAACATTTTTAATCAGTGCCAGACATTAGTTGTATTGAGTTATTTTATTGTGAAATTTGGAGGAAATGGTTGAAATGGGATGGTGGGCCTATGGCACCCAGAGTTTTTTAATGTTATGGTATAGTTTGTGCAAAAGGTAAGTTGTGTGAGCTAATTGCTTAAGAACTGCATAGCGCAGAGAAGCATAATCTCAATAACATTTAGGAACTGAGCCTGGACAGTTTATCAATGGTTAAGTTTTTTGAGAGTAAAATTAGATCTTTCTGCCAAGGCTGAACAGCAAGGAGAACACCCAAATCTCATGCACTTTCTCTAGTAAAACCCATACTGAATGATAGTTAAGAAATTCAGTGAGACGTTAACACCCTGTGTTCTACGAGTTTAGAAACCATTTCACTAAAGTAAGGTTAGTCTGACATGACCTATTTTTGAAAAAGTATGAGCTCTTAGTGATCTCTGCTTTTTTTTTTTTAAGATATTCACTAACCATTCCTTTAAAAATATTATAGGTATTTACTTGGAATTGAAACCATGCTTATTGGCTTATAGTGGACAGACTATTTTCTACTCCTTTTTTGAAAAGACGTTCCATCGTCTTTTTTCCCGCAGTACTTCTTCTGTTTTCCATGATTTTTCAGAGATTACTTTCAGTGGCTCATCTTTCACAAGTGACTTTTTTCATTACACTAAGATATTGTTTGAGGTCAGAGGTTTCAACTCAATAAAACCAGTTATCTTTTTACTTACTATTTCCCTCATTATTTTGAGTATCACTTCCCTATCATTACACTCCTATCATTTCCAGCTTTTTCTTGGTAGAGAAAACAGAAGTAAATTACAAGATAAATTACTCTGATTTCTTTCCATAATCACTTATTTGTTCTACCTACCTTCTTTCTTTTGACCCCCTATAAATACAGCTCTTTTATCTGATGTATATGGTTCATTCTGAGCCTGCAATCGACTTCTCTCTATTCAGAACAAGGAAGTGTTTAATCACTAGTCTTCTATAGTCACCATTGGTCATTGCATTTAATTTTAATTTCTTTATCTTTTTGTGTTGTTTTTCAAGCAGTTTAGGATTGTGGAGCGTAGAGCTTAAAGTCCTTTTACATATGAGGAGACTCACTCTTAGTCATTTGGTACTTTGGTCTTCTATTTCTTTTTTCTTCATAGAATCAGTTCATGTACATTCTTACTATGTTTTTCCCAATTGTTTTTTCTTGGCATGCAGTAATATTCTATTCCATTCCTGGGCCATATTTCGTTCAGCCATTTCCTAATTGATGGGAGCCTACTTTGTTTCCAGTTTTCCATTCTATGAATGAAAGCTATAAATATTCCCTTAAGTATGCCAAAATAATTTGGTATACGTAGGACCTTTCTTTGTCTTTTCCTGTTCATAGCTTAAATATAGTTTGTTGAATTGTTGCAGAATTCCCGTTTGTGTTCTAGAATGTTTGGGCCAATTCACAAGTCTACCAACATCTTAGTGTTTCTATCTTCTAATAGAATGCTACCTCCTGCATGGATGATTTCCATCTTTTGACAGATTTACAAGTTTTCTATGTGTGAGATAAAAATCTTGGTGGAATTTAAATTTGCATATTTCTTATTAATTGTGTTTTGGAGCAACCTTTATTTGGATATTGAGAGTTTATAATTCTTTTGAAAACTAATCATTCTCCTTAGATCACTTATTTATTGGGTAATGATTCTTAGTCTTATTTGTGTTAGTTTCTTTTATATTTTATCTAGTATTATTAGAAATATTGCTGCAGAATTTTTTCCCTCAATGGACTTTAACATAATTTGCTTTTACTTTCATTGGTACAAGACCCCTTTACTTTTATGAACCTACAGTTGTCTAATTTCTTTGATAATTTCCTGTTCGTTAAGAGTTTTTCCCTAGTGATAACTTTGAAAAGTTCCCCTTTCCGTTCTCCTTCTTTAACAATGATGTGACCTTTTGTAATTAGTTTGTAAATCCACTTAGAACTCATTGTACGTTGCACAAAATAGGCTAGTGAGAGTTTTTTTTGCCAATATTTCTTTTTTCCTAGCAATTTTTCTTTAATGGAGATTCCTATTTCTCAGTTTTTTTTGTTTTATTAATATTGTGCCACTAGTCGCTCATTTATTTCTGATTTTTATCTAGTCTGTTCCACTTAATGTACTATTAAGACTTTTTTATCAGTAGCAAATAGTTCTAGAAATTGCTGCTTTATAATATATTTTGATATCTGGAAACCTTAGGACCTTTTCATCTTCCTTTTTTTTTTTCATTATTTTTCTACAATTTTTTTTACCTTTTTGCTTTTTCAAAGCTGGTTTGGCAAAGTGTCAGTTTGTAATTGTAAATAAATTAGCATCATTTTTATTGTAATGGTGCAGGTCAAGCATAAACACATACTACCCCTATAATTATCTACACCTTTATTTTTGTAAATAATGGAATTTTTTATGTTAATTTTTTTTGGTTGTTGTTACTACTGTAAAGAATTGCTGATAGTTTTTTATAAACTTATTTTGTATTCTGTGATGTTGTTGGAAGTTAGTTATTCATCACTATTGGGGAGGAGGTATAGAGACCTTATGATGGATTACTCTGGAGGGAGGTTGTGCCTTGGGAAGTCTCCTTCTTCAAGAAAGTGTTGTACATCATGGGTAGCATCCCTCTATAAGAGAAGGAATGTCTGAGTTCTAATTGCAGCCAACATCTAGAGTGGTTGTGGGGACATGGAGTCCGAGATGGTAAGACATGGGAATTTTGTGTTGGAGGCTTATAGTAATAAAGAGATATATTTTTGTCAGTGTTTTTTTGTTTGTTTTTTGTTAAATTATTTTTTTCTGTTACAAATTCTAAGATGGATTACTAACTATCCCCCAAGTGTTCCCATTCTTTATGCTCTTGCAGACAGTTCTTCCTTGTTGGGAAGAATCATATCCTCAACATATTTTCTCCTTGTTAGTTCCTATAGTCAGAAAGCATTTATTTATATTTTATTTGTTAAATATTTAAAAATTTGAATATTAATATATTTATAATATTTATTTATGCTGACCAGCCATGGTGCTAAGCCATGGGATAGAAATGTAAGCAAATGGAAAGAAAACCCCTACCCTCACAAATGGGAGAAGACCCTGTATAAAAGTAGGCTAAAAAGTTGGGGGTGGATGGGAAAAGAGAGTACTTTATGGGGGCATGACGGTGAACTCAAGAGAGTGAGAAGCAGGGATGACTGAGGAATTTAGGATGGTGGGAGGAAATCACTAATAGGAGAAGGGAGCTGCAAGATGTTCTCAGTGTGAGAAGGCCATAGGGGTTGAAGGAATCACTAAGGTGAGAAGGCAACTGAGGCATTGTGTGGAAGTCTAGAGAAGTGGAAACAAAGCCAGGAGAGGAATGTTCAGCATCAGTGTCAATGTAAAGGCCTGGAAATCCAAAGGCAGGACAGCAGGATGCATGGCAAGGTCCAAGGGTCACAGTGCTATGTCAGTAGGTTATATGACAGTGGCTGGGGTCTCTTCCTATCTCCTTGCTATCTAGGATGGTTTCTGGCATGGCCTATTTCATTGTTTGTGTCTTGAATGTGTCTCTCTGAAAGTTTTACACAGGGAAAAGAATGAAATTATTATGGCAAATAAAAATTGCACCAGTTTTGGTAGAGAGAGAATCCCAGCAGCTGTCTGGATAATTTTTCTCTCTTTTCATTTTCCAGTAGACATAGGCAAAAGTATTCTTAACAGCTCATGGTCATTTTATTTATATCCCTGCCCAGAAGCCTGTCGATTTCAGACATCTGTTCAAGTCCCAAATCAGACTTTCTTTTCCAAAACCTTTTCTCCCTCTTCTATAAATGATGAATATACCATTTGTGACTTTAAGGACTAATTTCCTGGACAAGATCTATCATTTAATAAACATTTATTAAATACCTGTTATGTGCCAGGTACTGTACTGAGTGCTGGGGATAACAAAATGAAAAGGAAACGAGGACCTTTGTCCTTAGGAGCTTATATTTGAATGGGAGAAGACTGCACAAAAAAGGAAGCTGAAAAGGGTTGACATGAAGGAGGGTTCAAAAAGAGCACAGTTGGGTAAGAAATGAAGAGATGGCTGTCCTGCATCGCTTTCTTTTCTTTAGTTTTCTTTTTAAAAAAAATTTATTTATTTTTAGCTTACAGGATTCACTTCCATAAGATTTTGAGTTCCAAATTTTCTACCCATCTCTCCTCTCCCTACACCTCCCAAGATGGTGTATAATTTGATACAGGCTCTCCATTTATATTAAACCTGTTTTCACATTAGTCATGTTGTGAAGAAGAAATTAGAATCAGCAGGAGAGAGAGGGGGAGAGAGAGTGAGAGAGAGAGAGCATATAATATGCTTTGATCTGTATTCAGATTCCATAGTTATTTTTCCAGATGTGGATGGCATTTTCCATTGTGAGTCTTTTGGAGTTGTCTTAGATTCTTTCAGTGCTCTCAAAGTTAGACATAGCACAGTGTTCTCTTGGTTCTGCTCACTTTAAATCAATTCATATAAGTCTTTCTAGTTTTTCTGAAGTCCACCTGTTTATCATTTCTTATAGCACAGTAGTATTTCATTACATTCATATACTATAACTTGTTGAGCCATTTCCCAAATGATGAGCATTTCCTCAATTTCCAATTCTTTGCCACCACAAAAAGAGCTGCTATAAATATAAATGTTTTTGTACATGTGTGTCTGTTTCTCATTTATATGACCTCTTTGGGATATAGGCCTGGAGGTGGTATTGCTAGGTCAAAGGGTATGCACATTTTTATAGCCTTTTGGGCATCAACTGCTTTTATGGCTCTGCTTTGTAATCAGCGTGGGAATATCATAATTTTCAGCAGTGCTTCATTTTTTTTTTTTTTGCTTTAAAAATTATTTGAAGTTTTTGTACACTCACTAGGTGGTGTAGTGGATAGAGCTGGGCTTAGAGTCAGGAAGAATCATCTTTCTGAGTTAAAATTTGATACTAGTTGTATGACTCTGGGAAATCACTTAAATCTGTTTGCCTAAGTTTTCTCATCTGTAGAGTAAACTGGAGAAGGAAATAGCAAAGCCTTCCCGTGTCTTTGCAAAGAAAACCCCAAATTGGATCATGAAGTGTTGGACAAGACTGAAAAACAGTAGTTTTTTTATCATCTTCGTTATCTCCCTCTTCCTGAGAGCCATCCTTTTTAACATAACATATTTAAAGGATGGAAAAAAAAACCCAGTTCTATAAAGCTAACTGACACTTTAAGGAAGTCTAGCATTATACAAAGTGTTCTGTATCTATGTATAGTGACACACCATTGATGTGAAGACTTTTTCATATCTCTTCTTTTGAGCCAAGTTTGATGGTTTTGATTTTGCAGCTTTTAGTTCTATGTTGTTTTTAAGGTTATATTCAACCTTACACTCATTGTGTATATTGTTTTTCTGATTTCTTTTTACTTAACTTTTCATGAATTCTTATATATTTCTTCACTGCTCTTTTTTATTCACCAGTCATCCTACAATCATCAAGTATATATATCTGCATATATATATATCTGCATATATATAATACAAACACTGGCAATACCACAGAAGGCAAAAACAGTGCCCTTAAGGAGCTTATATTCCAATGGTGGATGTAAATAACATGCTACATATAAGATATGTACTTCCAAATTTCTTTCCAGAACAGCTTGACCAATTCAGAACTTCACCAACAGTGAAATCACCAAAAATATGATAAAATTTAGGGTGGTTGTGTTAAATAAGATAGTTCTGAAAAACAGGAACAAAATTGAAGCAGAATGTAAATTATGGTGATTTATAGGAAAATGCCACTTGCTATGATTTTTATCTATGCTATCTCAGATTTTTTGTTACTAGTAGCTTCTATACCATTTTGTTGGTAATAGTACATCAGGTCAAGGTAGTCTCTTAAGTGATATCTTAGAGATAATTTAGTTTTTCTAAACAAGTATTTTTTGAGGAATGTGAAGATAAGACTTTTAATTTTAAATATGCTCAGGAATACCTGGTATAGATATTGGGGTTTGGGCACTGAGATTTAAGTGTTTGACCCATGGTCACTCAGCTCTATGTATCACAGGCAAATTTTAAACACAAGTTTTTCTGACACCAAGACCAGTCCTCTAACAGCTATATGATACACATCAACACATGTATGCTTTTTAGAAAGCTTCTAGGAAATTAGCCAGTCCAATGAATTTAAAGAAACATAGCTTTGTAAGCATGGTGACATTTTGGGGGTATCTTTCTTTTCCCCTCAACAGTTACCATTTCAATATATGGGTAATGTATTCTTGTGCTTAACCTTACTTTCTTGTCTCAACTTTTAGCAAGGATTCTATTTAATTTACGTGCACCTACTCTTGGATCTGTTCATCTCAATCATTGCTTGTTAAGAAAGTCAACATTCAATAAGCTATGGCTATTTGCCCTGAATTGTGTTAAGTGCCAGGAATACGAAGAAAAGGGGGAAAATAGTTCTTGCTCTCAGGAAACTCAGTCTTAATTGACAAATAGTTTGCAACTAAATATGTACCGTCAAGCTATGGATAGGATACATTATAGATAATCAGTAGAAGGAATTAGCATTAAGGGGGGTAGGGAAAGATTCTTGTCATAGGTCATATTTTAGTTGAGGCTTGAAGGAATCCAGGAGATGGAGGTGAAGTGGAAGAGCATAACAGGCATAGAAGACAGTCAGTGAAAAAGCACAGAGATGGGAGATGGTATGCAAAGAACTGCAAGAAGACTAGCATCACTGGATCATAGAGTGTGTTCAGCTAGTGGTAAGGTGTAAGAAAAATGGAAGGAGGGGAAGGGTGGTGTAGATTATGAAGGGCTTTGAATATTAGGGTATTAATCCTGGAGGTGTAAGGGGGAGCCACTGGAGTTTATTGAATAGGAATGTGTGGGAAGAATGTTGGTGGGGATATTGTTAGTCACACTCTTCAAGAAAATAACTTAGCTGAAAGGAGAATGAACTGGAATGGGAAGAGACTTGTGGAAGGAAGACCGACCCCCTTTTCCCCGCACTGTTGCAATAATGATGAGCCTCCTTACCAGGCTGGTCACAGTATTAGAGGAGAGACAAGGATATAGGCAGGAGATGTTAGCATGGTAAGATGATAAGTTAGTTTTCTGGCATGTTGCGTTTAAGATGTTTATGGGACATTAAATTCTAGAAGTTCAGGAGGCAGTTGGAGATGTGAGACTGGAAGTTAGAAGAGAAAATAGAACTGGATAAAGAGATATATGAATCATCTGTATAGATCTATACAGATGTGATAATTGAACTCACAGGAGCTTATGGGATAAAGTAAAATAATATAGAAGGAGAAGAGAAGAGGACCCAGGACAGAAGTTTTGTTTTTCTCCTCCAGGTTTGTTCAGCAGATTGTTTGCAGGAGACAAGGCAGCAGATTGTGCTGTGCTGTTAATCTAAGCCTGAAATTTGAGCAAGAATGGCAGTAGGCTAAAGGTGTCAAGAAGCCAAGAGAAGAAGATAGTGTAGATTTAAATTGGCTCACTGTGAGGTCAAGATGGGGAAGAGAAGGGAGTGTAGCCAGTGTAGTGGTGATAGTCTGGGAAAGAACTTGAGAGTTGATGGGACTGAAACATCATGTTGAGGATGAAGAACTGGGTTTGGAAGATAGAGGGAGAAGTGGGATGACTGCAGAGTATAATTAGGTAATGTTATTTGAGAGTTAATAATCCTGGAATTGGGAATATTTTTGGATGATGGAAAGATCAAGGGCATGATCATTATCCTTCTATGTAAGGCTGTGTAGGTGAGTTGGTTGTTGGAAATGAGTATGTTGAGAAACTGGTAAGTTAGGATGTTTGAGGTAATAACAGTAGTATGAAGTCAGCCGTGTTGGGGAGTAGAGAAAGAATGTGAGCCATACACTCAATTTGTTTAGGAGAGGAGAACAGTGCCTTAGAGGCTGTTAGATAATAGCTACCAGAATTTTTGGTTGAATGATTAAGTATGGATTTAAATGAAGCTATCATTTACTACTATCACTCAGTAATCTCTCCTGCTTTGAGATTCATTCCAGTTCTCCCTCTACTTTATGACTCCTAATCAGTTCTTCATACATGATGTCCCAATTCCACTACCCCCAGGTTCTTTCCCAGACCATTTTTCTGTACTAGCCACCTTCTCTTCCCTTCCCCATTTTGATTGCTTAGTGAACCAGTTCAGCTCTCCAAGTCCCCTAACATGACTGCTGATGATAATGAGTGAAAATGCAAACCAGAGTGCTATAAAAGGCAGTAAGAGCATCTGTGTCATTAGGATAGGTGCCAGGTCTTAGTAAGGACAAGAAGAAACAAGGAGTAAGAGACTAAAAGGGTTAAGATGAAAGCAAGTTTGTTATCTAGAGAGGAGGCATTCCACAGAGCACAGTGGAAAGGATCAGACCTTTTGAGTGGAATGTTTGGACCTGTGTTGGGTTGAGGGAGATGGGCATAAGAATCATCAGTGGAGGTGGGGGTCGGTGAATGGAGTTTCAACAATGACAACGGGGGTTTCAGAATCACTGAGATAGGGGAGGGTGAGTGAATGTTAGTCATTGAGGAAGGAGTTGAAATAGCTTGTCATCATCCCTAGGAGATTAATTTGGGTTGCAGTTATCTTGTGGCATCACTGTTGTGTATCTAGAAAAGGATGGAGGTACTTGCGAGTGGGCAGGCACAGGTGAGATGTGTGAAGGTTGTTCTAGGACGCTAAAGAGGATTCTGGGAGGGACTGTGACGTAATGGCTGTTTCAGGGAGGTAAGATGATAATTTTTTTCTTCTATAAGTGTAGAAGAATCTTAAAGTTCAGTATTAGGGTTATTTTCCTTTACAAAAGTAATAATTTTTTACTGCCAGTACTACTAGTAATACTTATTAGTGTCTCTGTGGTTTCTTTCAACTGTCCTTTGGAATGTCTCTGTCAAGTGAGGGCTAACCTGTCATTACTCTTGTTGTTTTGTAGAATTTTTCAGATCAAGGAGAATTTTACATTTAGTAAAATTGTAGGATTCTTGGCTTCCACATTTTTGGCTACCCCATTCTTTGGTCTAGCAAAGTTTTACAGGGATGGACTATTTTAACTAACACATTTGAAGTTCATTAGTCTTTCTCATTAGCTTATTCAAATTTCTTCTTTATTAAACTTTGTTTTTCCTTTTAGCGTAATTTTTGAAATAAGTGTCTAAAACTAGTTATTTTTCTTTTTAATGTAGTATATGCATTGAACATGAGAATTATAAGAAAGGTGAATTTATGAGAAGATACATCATGGGATTTTCTTATATAAAAATGATGGGGCTCATGAACATCATCATAATTTGATGCACAAATTGAGTAAAGCAAAATGTGTTTATCTTTAGGTCATTGATGTACAGTGAAGCTAACAGACGGGAGACATTCACCTCATGGCCTCATGTTGGATATAGGTGGGCACAGCCAGATCCCATGGCTCAGGCTGGCTTTTATCACCAGGTAAAAAGATAAATTAAATTGGATCTTTAGCTTTTAACTTACTTAATTATTCCAAGTCATAAAACTAGTTAGAGCCAAAGATCAAATTTGTGGCTTCTGATTCTGACTCGTAGGTCTTCTGTTGTCCAATCATGTATGTACTTTTTGTATGGGCTGTTGTCAATCCATATTCTTTAAACTGTCATCTTGTCTAGTAAAATATGTATACAATGAGCATTCAAAAAGTATTGATAATCATAATGTTTAGAGCCTCATTACATGTGTGGAGTAGTAGTGAACTAAATTTCATTTTATAGGGAAAGACATTCTCAGAAGTCATTCAGTCTACTTAGATTGATACGCTTTTCTATTTTATTAATTTTTTGCTTCTTCCGTAGGTATTCTACTGTAAAAAACTAATTTTTTTAAATTAAATCTACCAATGTTTTCTCATTTGTATAAGTTATTGGTTATTTATGTTGGTGAGAAACCTAAGGCCTATGGAGATTTTAGCCTTCTTAATGTACTTACTTAATGTACAGTTACTTAGTGACAGGGCCAAATCTAAATGTATAAGAATACATTTAATGTTCTGTTTCATGTTATATTTTACTTATTAATTTAAGAACTGTTTGAGACTTGCATGTTGTAGTGGAAAAAGTTCAGGATTTGGTTCAGAGAACCTGGATTAGAATTTGAGCTCTGCCCATTCCTACTACATGTGATTTTGGGCAAGTCACCGAACCTTGTTGTGTTTCAGGTTTCTTTTCTGTCAAGTGAGGGTTTTACTAGGTAACCTCCTAGATCCCTTCTAGCTTTAAATTGATCATCCTATCATGAAGTTTAGTTCTGCATTTATTAGGTAACATAGTTTGAAGACTAAGATTTAGTGTGATTTTTTTTGAGGGGGAGTGCAGGTAGACGTCACAAAGTGTTAGCTTGAAGTCAGGAAGACCTGAGTTCACCAGTCTCAGACACTAACTTTGTGACCTTGGACTAGTCATATAACCCTATGGGCTTCAGTTCCCTCATCTGGAAAAAATGATTTGGAGAAGGAAAGGGCAAGCCCTGCCAGTGTCTTAGCCAAGAAAACGTCCCAAATGGGCTTACAAAGAGTTGGACACGACTGAAATGGCTGAACAATAAGAATATTTTTGAGAGGGAGGGAGGGAGGTTTTCTTTGAAAATATAATATAAATACTTGAATAACATTTTAAATAGTTTCATAAGAAGAAAATATAAAATGTAAAGATATACTTATTATTACTACCATACTTTTTAGGCCCATTGGTTGATTATTTTGACATTTTTACTGTGCCTAACTATTGCCCTTTCCATATCATTTTATATAGCCTGCCTCATCTGGAGATGACAGAGCCATGTGTTTTACTTGTAGTGTATGTCTCGTTTGTTGGGAGCCTACTGATGAACCTTGGTGAGTCTCACTCAATGTCTTGGCATAGTAGAGATTCTATCAGTCACACAAGTGATTGCTTGCCTGTAATAACACTGACTAGCATATTGGCTTTTTAGAGCATTGGAAAGTGTTAATTTTATTGAACACATGCATGCTAAGAATACTTTCTGTTTAATAGTGTCACAATGAGCTTTTTGGATTTGTTCTGCTTGGTTACAATTAATGATTTGGAGTCTCTAAGATTAGTCTTCTCTTTTCTTAAAATATCTGCCATAAATTATTGGATGATCAATTCAGGGGCGTATGATTATTTTATAAGATTGTGGAGATAGAAGAAACTTTAGTGGTCTTTAATTCGCTCCCTTGGTTATTTATGTTGGTGAGAAATCTAAGGCCTATGGAGATTTTAGCCTTCTTAATGTACTTACTTAATGTACAGTTACTTAGTGACAGGGCCAAATCTAAAATCCAGAGAGATTCATAATTATGAATTATGGACCTGGAGGAAGTTCTTTTGAGTAGCTAAGGCGGAAAAGTATGGGAAGGCTTGTGCCAGTTGAATGTAGTCTCCCTGAGCAAGTGGATCTTTTGCCTGCCAAGAGTCTGGCCAGGTCCTTGTTGTACACATCTGATGGCATTCAGTCCCTCTGAAGATGAAGAGTAATTTGGTAATGGAGAATACCACATCTCCCAAGAGAAATGACAAAGCAATAGGACCTTCAGTTGTGATGGTACCTAAAGAGGTAAGGGATTTTAGTAGTGTTTAAAGATTGTGAGGAATGGAGTTGGTAAATTGATTGCTATGCAAAGGAATAAGCATCCTCTTCCCTCTCCTGGACTGATAGATATCCTTGTAGCCTAGATCAAAACTCTAGTTGCATTGATTATCTAGTGAGGGCTCTAAATGCAATCAGCCACTGTGTTAGTTTTTGGGAGTATAAACGAGTCATTTAGAATGAGACAATTCTTCTCTTCAAAGTGCTTAGGTAATTTTTTCTGGTTTTATAATATAGTTGTTTTTTATTATCTTTCTTAATCAAGAGAAGCATTTGCATGAATTATATGCTAAATAGCACACAGTTAAAAAAGACTATTTGTCTGAGGGATACATTGTTTTGCACCATTTGTTTCATAGTAAATTTGTTTTCATAACTATGTTTGATTTGGACTGACTTATTTGCTTTTTGTAAGCATTAATATACTGATGGGGGAGTCCAAAAGCATGTTAGTAGTGGTTAGAATGTAGTATTAAATCTTCTGTACAAAACAGAACTCATTATCTTTCCCCAATCCATCTCTTGGCCTGAAATTTTTTTTTTTTGCTCTTGAGGACATCATTTTCCTAGGCAAGAGGTTTGCAGGCTAGGTGTTATTTTTTGGTTTCACCCCTTCTCTCAATTCATTCCTCCTTTCCACCCCTCCAACCTATTTCCAAGTCATGTTGATTCTAAAAATTGACATTTCTTTTATATGCTGTTTTCTCTCCTGATACTACCACATCCTGGTGAAGGTCTACTTCATCTCCAGCCTGGACTACTGTGCTAACCTTCTGGTTTATTTCCATGCCTGAAGTCTCTCCTCAGGTCACTCCATCCTCTAGTTCTCCAAGTGTTATCCTTAAGCATAGTTCTGACCCTTGTCATATCCGTACTCAGTAACATAAAATCTCCATTTTTCCATTTAAAGAATCTCACAACCTGAATCCTTTTCTACCTTTCCAGGGAGGTATGCATATGTTTTAGCATACCACCAGTAACACATGGTAATCAAAAATACCATCGAAGGTCATCTCAGACTATTCTTATGCTACTCCTGTAATCAGTTATCAATAGCAGATGGACAACCTGACTGTTGTTGTACTATGTTTTTTTAACTACTAAAAATCTTCCTCCTTGTTGAGTTCATTTTTGATCTATTTTTGGAAAGATAGGATCCAACATTTCACAAGAAGCAAAGGATAGGTTGCATTTTGCATTCTTGGTGGCACACTAATACTGATGGGATCATGAATCCATTTATTTGTATATGTGCTTGTGTGTATATGTACATGTACATACATATGTGTGTGTGTATATATAAATGAAAGATGACAAATTCATTGAAGAAGGAAGCTGTATGTGTAGACCAGAACTTTTGATTTCTGGGAAAGATATAGTAATGGCAATTTGAATTTGGCAAAATAGGAAAGAAGGATGTTACGCTGTACTGTAAGTTGCATCTTTGATCCTTGTCTCTTATTTAATGGGGCTATTGGTAGAGCAGACATCAGTTGTAGGGTGGTAAATATAAGCTAAACTGGTATTTTGCGAATTGTATTTGTGACCCATATTTGGAGCTAAATCAGAGAAGCTTGACCTCAATAGTTCCTTCAAGGAGGTCACAGTCTAATCTAATGAAGCCAGTAAGGTTTATTTTAGGATAAACTTTTATAGAAGTGATGAATTGATGCCATCATTTTAATAAGAAATACTTTGCATTATCTTTGACTTGCTTTCACTTGTTGGAGCAGACTATCTGCTAGATATTTTAGTAATTTTAAAAAATCTTTTGTAAAGGTCTGAACATGAGAGACATTCCCCAAACTGCCCATTTGTGAAAGGTGAACACACGCAGAACGTACCCTTGTCAGTTACACTTGCAACGAGTCCAGCACAATTTCCCTGTACTGATGGCACTGACAGAATATCCTGCTTTGGGTCTGGAAGCTGCCCTCATTTTCTAGCTGCCGCAACAAAAAGAGGAAAGATCTGCATTTGGGATGTTTCCAAACTTATGAAGGTATGTTTTTATTTGAGACATGAAAAGTGTTAATGAAAAAAAATTAGTATAAACCTATATTTTTTTATTTATTTAGGTGCACTTAAAGTTTGAAATCAATGCATATGATCCAGCAATTGTACAACAACTTGTTTTATTGGGAGAACCAAGCTCAGGAGTTGATTCAAGGAGACCAACTTTAGCATGGCTGGAAGATTCGTCTAGCTGCTCAGATATACCAAAATTGGAAGGAGACAGGTATACAAGTTGCAAAGTTAAGAAGCTTTAATAATAACCACTATTTTTTTAATGGTTATTGAACATTTTCTTGAATTTTATTTTTGTAATTTCTTCCAAAAAGACTGAAAAGTCTTTCTCTGTTTTAATGGGTTTAAGAAATCAGACATTATTATGGTATCAATAGACATAACTTTCTTTTTTCTCCAAAAAAAAATTTTCTTCTACAGTATGTAGGATTGATATAACAGTCAATTTTAAGACTGTTAGTTGGGATAACAGAAAAAAAATTGATGATAAAAAATTCTTCAGTTTAGCATAAATGCTATCCATTTTTCTCACAAAATATTTTGATGAATCTCTTAAGAAGCTAATTGACTGGTTTACGTTTAAGTAAGTTTAAGAGTCCAGATTATTTTGCAATTGAGTGTAGAAATAAGTGTATAAGAAACTTGGTTGAAGTTTGCCTTTGAGTGATGAGAATAATTGAGGTAATAGCTTAATGGGAAAATGTTTCATTCACTCATGTTGGTGTTAATGAGAGTAAAATGGTTAAGAGATATGCAGAGAATGTGGGATATCTCTTAACTTAAGATCACCAATCATTGGTGATTGCAACTTTATTGCAATCGTATTACAAAATTTTAGTGAATACGGTAATATTGGAAGAAGTTTGTTAAATGCCATTTGACCTATTCATCTTAACTTAATAGATTCTCTCTCAAGATCTTTCTTTCATGGTTACTCTATTACTGTCTTTAAAGTAGGAGAATAGCCTTCATTTTATGTAACTTCTCTCAACCAGCCAGTTTTGTTTCGTGGAGGCTTGCAATTGTCTCTGTGTAACTAGTTCACATCTCAGAGTAACATATATAAATCTTGTGAGTAGTCAAGTAGGTGTCTGGAATGAATTGCCATCACCTTTTGGGGATCTGTTATGGTACCCAGTGAATGAAGGAACAGCTGTTAAGGACCTAGAGGGTAATTTCATGAAACAGAATCAGGTGAAAGGAACAGGGAAGAAAAGGAAAAAGATAAGAACTCATGTTTTTATGGATAGCTGTTTACCCATAGGGTCTTAGATTCTTTGTCATCATATAATAATTTGCTCTATCTGTGACATAAGTTTTAGACTTTTGGTTCATATTTTGTCCCTTTCTAAATAATACAAAAAAGGAAGAGAAATTATTTTTCTTTGCTTATTTCTGTTGTCCGGGTTACTTTGCAGTTGAGTATAGAAATAAGTGTAGAAGAAACTGTTGAAGTTTGGCTTTGAGATTTATATTAGATGAGAATAATTGAGGAAATAGCTTAATGGGAAAAGCTATGTTGAAGAAGTACTTATGGTTATTTGGTAATACTTTGTTCTAATTGAGCATTATCCCTCTGGATACTTAATTGCCTTCACCTATACATCGTCTCTTTCATCAGAACCATGTAGGTGAAATAAAACTGATTGTTTCCTCTCCCACACTAAAATTCCAAATGACCTTCTTTGGCATGGGAGTTCTCTAAAAGAAAATCCCTTTTTTGATTTTTAAACAGTTGTAAACATGAATTAAAATCCCTAAATATGATGTTTTGGAGGGCTGTAGTTGTTAATTGATTAAACACCTAATATGTACTTAATAAGTGGTTGTTGATAAATTCTCTTTAACATTGTACCTCACTGTGTATTTTCCTGGGGCTGCATATGGCATAAAATAGCTCTTGCCTTCAAGAAACTTCCAGTCTTTGGGGAGACAATACATAAACATAGAAACATTAGGAAAATACCTAAGTATTGAAGATAGTAATACATTCTTTAGCTTTGTGGTATGTTTGGCAGCTCAGGATAAAGACTAAATCCATTTTGAGAATACTTCATGGAGCAGATGGGACTGCAACATAAGCTAGGTTTCCAGTCTTGACATACTCTGGTTTAAGAGACCCTAAGAGGGAAGAGTTGTCATTGGAAACTAGCAGATAAAAAAGAGCCATCAAGTCAGCTTTGTCTTTTAGTCTTTGACCTTGCTCTGCCTTCAGAACATCTTCACACTTGTATAGGCTTAGATGTCTTCTTCCTGCTTCTTCTAACATTTAAACCTCAGTACTCATGGAATATTTGTGAAATGGTCATTAAACCACTTGATCATAGTTGAAAACAGTAATAGTCAATACTGGCCCTAGATGAATCAGAGCAATATTCTAGGCCTGAAATGAGTCCTTCAATATGATTTATTACCTTGACTTCCAAGTACAAAAACATAACTATTTTGATAATAAGTTTAACATGCACAGGCAAACATTTTCATTTCTTTCTGTGTTAGTTTTGATAAATTAAAGATTATTTAGTAATTTGAAACATAAGACAGTGTAAAATTAGTTGTCTCTCTGCAAATGCTACATTTTGAGCATTTTAGCTCTGTGCACAGTTAAGCAAATTTTGTTGTATTTATTTTTACTTAAATTAATACTGCCAAATGTCAACATAACCAAAATTAGAATTTGCTATTTTTTTATGACTGTAACTTCTGGGAGTAGTTTTTAAGTCTTACACAATGACATGTGATTCTCTTGAACAATGATATGTGTAGAATTTGGGACTATGCTAAAATTTTGTTCAGTTGCATTTATGTTTTTTGAGTTCCACAAGACCTAGAAACTACTGGGCAAGTTTAAACTGTTCAAAAATAAGGAAAAGCATTCATTCCATGTAAATTCCAGAGTGAAAGAAATCCCAGTCTAAGGAATTCAGGAGTTAAGGCTCTAGAAGGAAAGTAGTGAACTTTGAGGAAAAAAGGAATATTTAGGGATATCAGTCATGAGATTCTGCTTTGACTTTCACTGAGTTCTGATAAAATTATATCAAGCATACAGCCCTTTAATCTATTGGTAAAAATGTTAGACTTGTTAACAATATTAATGTTTTAAAGTAATTGTCATATAATGGGGTATAGAAATCTATCCTGCCCTACAGGAAAATAGAAGGGTAGGAGAAAAGAGAAGGGGCAGGGTTAGTAAAAGGGAGGGCAGATTGGGGGAAGAAGTAATCAGACCATCTGGCCATCTTGGGGTGGGAAGAGATGGAGAGAAAATTTGGAACTCAAAATCTTGAGGAAGTAAAAGTTGAAAACTAAAAATAAATTAATAAAAAGGAAAATTAAGATTTCACATACTTAAAAAAGTAAAATAATTGCCATACAGTTTCATTTATTAGACTTAAAGGGACATTTAAATGAGATCCTGTGTATTCTGATAAGACATACCAGTTATGAGGGGCAGCTAGATGGTGCAGTGGATAGAGCACCAGTGCAGGAGTCAAGAGGACCTGAGTTCAACTAGCTGTGTGACCTTGGGCAAGTCACTTAACCCCAATTGCCTCATCCTGGGTCATCTCCAGTCATTCTGAGGAATATCAGGATTCAGATAGTTCTGGAAGAGAAGTGAGGCTGGTGACCTGCACATCCCTCCCTCCCTCAAAACAAAATCAAGTGCAAGTCATGTCATCATTTCTTTGATGGCATGGTCTTCGGTAGTGAAGGATGAACATACAGACAGTTATTATTTACTCGACTCAACAGATATTTTAAAGTACTCACTATATTCAAGGAACTGGTCTGCATACTGAGGGGAATAAGAAGTTCAGTCAGGCACAGATTTTAGCTTCAAGGAGTTTGACACCATACTCCCCACACTCTCTTCTAGTTTTTTGTTGCTGCGAAGAATAAACTACAGACTTAATTTTCTGACTTTTGTCCCTAACTGCAAGGTGCACAGTCCTACCTCTCTCTTAAGACTCTCCTTAACGACTCAGATCAACGTTATTACAGCCTCCCGTCTATTTACACGTTATGCTTCTGATAAATCTTGTGGTAAATAAGATAAAATATAAAACTGGAGTCCTCTTGACGGATAGGTGGCTAGAGCAACTGACCCTGGGGTCAGGAGATCTGTAGTTCAAATCTGACTTACTAGCTGTGTGACCCCACGCAAGCCAATTAATTTAACCCCAATTCCAAGACACCGAGGCCCCCCACTTCCCCCCCAACTCCTGTTTCAAACTAATAGGGCTCTATCTGAGTAAAGTTAAAATTACTAAAATATTGTTAGTTGATGGCATTCAGGGAGTATTGAACTTTGTTTGCCGGAATTTCTCTTAGCCTAGATGACTTCTAACTTCTAGAAGTGTTGTCAGAGGATAGTTATAAGATGAAAATTAAAAGTGGATGAAGTTTTGTGGTGCTGGGGTGGTTAGACTGATGGCAGCATTCAATGAGGATATGTATCATGGGCAAGGTGCAATAATCAGTGATTTAGGTAACTTCCCAAAATTGATGGGTCAGTAATATTCAGGACATTTCTTTCTAATATTTTCTATTTAGAATTCCTCTGGCCTTGAATTGAATTTAATGGTGTAGCTTTATAGACTTTTTAAAAAAATAATTTCTGATTTATAATTTCTCTTAAAAACCCCTAAGTTTTCCTTTTATTTTCGTACCTTTTTTGTCAGCATGGAATTGTAGACTTTTTCCTGAAGTCTTTGCATTCTAATTTTACACTGCTAAATGTAATTTCATGTTAACAATATTTTTTTCTACAAATCTCCCTATGTAAATCCTTAAGGGTTAATAAAATGTACCAAAAGAAAATACTTAGGATAGGTTGAACTGATAGTTAATGGTAGTACTGCTCAATATTATGTCTTAAGTAATTTTATATAAATAATTTACATGATTAAATTTTTTTAGGAATCTTGTTGAGTGTTGTATGCTTTATGTAATGTAATGTGTACTCAGATTTAGATGTCTGGTATCATGTATAATAATGTTTTGGTTTGAAAATAAAATTATTTGCTTGTTTCTTCTTTAAGTGATGACTTACTGGAGGATTCAGACAGTGAAGAGCATTCCAGATCAGAATCAGTGACAGGTATGTGATAAACAATGCATAGTCTTATATTTTTCTCCTTCACATTTGGAGCTGTAGATTCAACCTGGTCAAAGAGTTTGCTTGTTTTTTAAATGTCTTTGAATAATAAAGGCTTACAGTGTACTTTGTACATACACTGACTGCTTAAAAATATTTTGACTGAAAGTTGAGTAGATTTGGAATGAGTGGGTCTGTATTTACCTTTGAGACTACTTACTTATATTTAAGTTAAATAAAATATTTTGCAAGGGAAAAAGGAATTAACTGTTTAACCAAATGCTTAATGACTAATGAATTTTATCGTTGTGATAAAAGAATCAGAAAACGAAAAGCCAATAAACATAGCTTAATTTTTTATTTACGTGAGGTACCAAAATTAGCAATGCTTTTTTATAAAGCTAACTTCAAATAGTAATTCGATATATTTTATTTTAAAAAGATCTGAGGAATATGTTTTTAAACTATAACATCTTTCTATAGAGGAAGCTTTGCAAAATGAGATAATGTACTGAACTTCGAACCATGGAAATGTGTGCTCAGTCCCACCCCTAATGCTTATTAGCTACATGATCTCAAGTATGGCACTTCACCTGTTTCTCAGGCAAATCTCTACTGCATCTTAGGTTACAATTTCTGTTAGTGGAGAAAGTTTATACAAGTAGATTTCTCATAGTGCACAAAGGACAGGGGTAAGATAAGCAGTGATTGCTCTTGGGGGGGTTAAAGAATTATTGCTTCTGGAAAAAGAGAGAGGGTGGAAACCAATGTAAAGGGTTATTAAAAAAGCCAATATAGTGATTCCTTCTCTTTTGGAAGTGTCTTCATAGTTTTAATCCCACGTATTGCCATCCTAGTTTTTGTGTGCTCACCATTACATCTTCAGGCAAGTTCAGCAAAGATTGGCTTCTTTTAACCAAGGCACATTATTTGATGTTGCGGATACAAAAAAAAAAGTAAAAAAAAATTTTTTCATTTCATTTCACCAGTATGGAAGGTTTGATATCTGTTGCTTGGGCAAGTCTTTTATTATCTCTGCTTTTAAGTTTTCCCGTTTGAAAAGTGAAGTGGCACCTTCCAGTGCCAGATTTATAATCATAGTAAAATGAAAAACTCTATGCAGAGATTGAATAGTGAAGAAGCATTTATTCAGTACTTACTAAATGAGATCAAATATGATATTATTTGGAAAACATTTAGCACAGTACCTGGAGCCTAGGTGCTAAATAAAGACTAGCTTTTGTTGTTTTTGTTCTGTAAACTATTGGATCAAGCACTGAGAATACAAATATAAGATTGCAATTATTCCTGCTTTCAGGTAGCTTACTTTGTGATGGGGCGAGACAATTTAAGCAACTGCTCAGATGGCAGGTCCCAGTAAGTCTTAGGTTACAAAGCCGTACATTGGTAAAACAGACAATAGAGTCTAGTGGTCTGATTAATGAATAACCCTTTGCTGGAATGTTAGGGAGATAAGGCCACATTTGACATTTGATCTTTGGTTTTAGTGAGGTACCTAAATGATGACTATTGATAACATTCAAAATGGCTGTCATACTAATACATTTAAGTGTTGTTTTGGTTGATTAGAATATATCTTTTTCTGACATTGAACTGTTGGACAACACCAAAGACTTTGTTGGTAAGAACTTTGCTTTCTCTATCTATATTAGTGATTACTGCTGAGGAGGGGTAAGGGATTTCAGTGCCAACTTAGGCAGTTTCTAGGGTTGATCAGGGTTGAGTTAAGGCCATTAATGGGGGGACCCGTCATGTTCAAGGTACTCTTGGGCTCAAGCTTCTGTGTTACCAGGGTTTGGTGATGAGTGGTGGCCAAGTTCTTTTACTGCCATGGCTTAGTTAGGTAATAGATGTTTTGAACATGTGATCTGAAGAGATGATTGATCTGAAATTAATTAATTGTAGAAGGACTAGAGTAAATTAATGGATTTCATATCTTTATTGTTTTGGGGATATTGGAATTATTTCTGTTTTTTGAGGTCAGTAAATAGGCATTTTGATTATTACATACTAATTGAATTTAGTGGAATCATTTGTTACATGTTTTAGAATGAATTTCTACATTGTGTGGAAGGTGGACCTCTGAAGTCCTTTTCATCTTGTTAGATTGGTTTGATTTTGTATACTATACCATTTTAGCCTTTGTTCTTAGTTTTAAGAAATTTGGTTTTTTTAGCAGCCTGCAGACATTTACAAAGTCTATTCATATTTGACAATATGATAGTAACAATCCTTGTATTGGTTTTTATTGTTACTTGTTTGAAAATAGATACAATATTGCTGATATTTATTGCATTTTCCCTCTTAGCTAAGTCACCTGCTCTAAAATTTATTTCTGATCTAATCCAATTATTTCATGCCTTGAAATGCATATCCACACACCAGTTATGTGGAAAATTTCTTTTCCTATTGAAATGTTTTAGATAATAACTTTCTCTTTGTAGTCTGCAACTTGTGATGCTTTTACTCTTTATTTCCTTCATATCTTCATGTCACTTGAATTGTAAATGGTTATGGCAATATATATTACATGGTATAAAATCATATTTCTGGTCCAATCTAAGTCATTTTAAATTTTTAAACTAAATCAAAACTGTCATGTCCAAACACAAAAGAGACCTGAAAGTAAACAGAGAAATATCAAGTTTTGGGGACTATCAAGTTTTGATATACACTTAAATATTACTTTCATGGTCCTAAGGAAGGTATTTGAAGAAGGAATGCTTTTAGGAGCTAGTAAGCATTTATTAAATATCTACTCTTGCCAATCATTTTTTCCTTTATTGAAGGACATTATGTACTATTAGTGTAGTGCAAGAAGTACTGAGGAGTGGTGGCTTTTAGTGGACCTATTGTGGAAGGGGCTATTTTACAAACATTCCCAAGGATTGTGATTAGAGCAGAAGTTTGTCCTTCAAGTGATACCTAATAGAGAATTAGTGATCATATATATATATATGTGGGAGTAGATTTGATGGTTTTAATCAGTCAGCTTCAGAATTTGCAAGATGAATAGAGGTCTACTGCAGGATTTTGTGTGGTGGAGACCTCTGGTTTTAGTGAGGTACCTAAAAGATGGCTATTGATAACATTCAAAATGTACTGAATGAAGACTCCATTACTTTGCAAAGAAGCCTATGTATTTTTATCGGTCAATTGAGTTGGACATAGTTCTTGTCATTTCTAAATCTAATGGTCCTAAAACCAATGAGGAGACAGTTATGCAATTAAATCAGTTATCCATACTAATCGAGGGCAACAGTAAGTAATACAATAAAGTAAAACTAATAGGTAATGCTTATGGCTTCTGTATTTTTCTAATAGTGCTTCTTCCCTTAGAGTAAGATTCGAGTTAGTTAAATTACTTGAATATGTAACTAATATAATTAATAATTTAGAATCCTGTGTTTCATTAGTTGTAAGCTAGTCTGTGGTAAGAAATTTGTCTTGATAACCTCCCTATAGCATAGAATTGACTGTATTTGGAATTATATTTAGAGAATGCATACTGAAATAGTATTCTTATATTTTACTAAATTAATTAGTGTTGTCTTTTACATTTTGTTTCTATCTTTTTATTGAAATGACTCCATCTCTTACATAATGACCTAGTACAGTAGGCTATAAATGAAAAAGAAGTTCAAAGCAATATGAAGTAAAAATCATTTTTTCTTTCAAAATAAACCTAGTTCAGAATATCTTACTCCATTTAGATATTTTAAATTATCTCTAATATGCAATAATATTGCTTACCAAAGAGTTGTATAAAAGGGAAATTTAAAAAACAACAGTAATTTTTGCCTTGATTTCACAATAGTATATATATATAACATATTCTTTTCATTTTTGAAGGGCATACATCACAGAAAGAAGCCATGGAAGTAAGCCTTGATATAACAGCTCTCAGCATTCTCCAACAGCCAGAGAAACTTCAGTGGGAAATTGTGGCAAATGTCCTCGAAGATACTGTTAAGGATCTTGAAGAACTTGGGGCAAATCCCTGTGTACCTAACTGTAAGAGTGAAAAGACAAAAGAAAAGCACCTGGAACAACACAACATTCCCTTTCCTTGTTTATTAGCTGGGGGATTATTGACTTATAAATCCCCTGCTACCTCTCCCATTAGCAGTAACTCTCACAGATCACTGGATGGTGTAAACAGGACTCAGGGTGAAAATATTTCAGAACAAGGGTCAACAGATAATGAATCCTGCAACAATTCTGAACTAAATTCCCCTCTAGTAAGGAGGACTTTACCCATTTTGCTACTCTATAGCATTAAAGAGTCTGATGAAAAAGCAGGAAAAATATTTTCACAGATGAATAATATTATGAGTAAAAGTTTACATGATGATGGTTTTACAGTTCCTCAGATTATTGAAATGGAGTTAGATAGTCAGGAGCAGTTGCTATTGCAGGATCCTCCTGTGACTTACATTCAGCAATTTGCAGATGCCGCAGCCAACCTTACCTCTCCAGACTCTGACAAATGGAACTCTATGTTTCCCAAGCCCGGGACTTTGGTTCAGTGCTTGCGGCTGCCAAAGTTTGCAGAGGAGGAGAACCTTTGTGTGGACTCTATCACTCCTTGTGCAGATGGAGTTCATTTGTTAGTGGGCCTGAGGACATGCCCTGTTGAATCCTTGAGTGCAATAAATCAAGTAGAGGCCTTGAATAATTTAAATAAGTTAAACTCAGCACTATGTAACAGAAGAAAAGGTGAGCTGGAATCTAATCTTACAGTGGTGAATGGCACAAATATCAATGTAATCCAACATGAATCACCAGCAGATGTACAGACTCCTTTAATTATTCAGCCTGAGCAGAGAAGTGTTAGTGGTGGATATTTAGTGCTTTATAAAATGAACTATGCCACTCGGATAGTGACTTTGGAGGAGGAGCCAATAAAAATCCAGCATATCAAAGATCCCCAGGACACAATTACCTCGCTTATATTGCTTCCACCAGATATACTGGATAATCGAGAAGATGATTGTGAGGAGCCCGTAGAAGAAATGCAACTAACCTCAAAGAATGGCAACGAGAGAGAAAAAAAGTCTGATATTTCTACTCTGGGACACTTGGTAATAACTACTCAGGGAGGATATGTAAAAATAATAGATCTTTCAAACTTTGAAATTTTGGCCAAAGTGGAGCCTCCTAAAAAGGAGGGCACTGAGGAACAGGACATGTTCGTCTCTGTCATATACTGCTCAGGCACAGACAGGCTGTGTGCATGCACTAAAGGTAAGCTGTATTGTTGGAACCTTTTCCTGACAACTTTTTTTTTTAATAGAGCTTCAAGACCAAAATTTAAAGTACATTGATAGATATGATGTGTAATTAAGTTTTTATAAGTAATATCAGATTTTTAATTTTATTGATGTTTGTTTTCCTACAATGGCTTTCAGTTAGATAAGCTAATTTTCCTTATGTCCCATGTAGCACTTATAGATGTTCTTTTTGGGATGGAGGGAGTGTGACATGCAAGTTTTTTTGTCTTTTATTTAAGTGTTTCTGCTTCAGTGAACTAGTGGTGATCTTTATTCATTTGATATAGATTTATCCCATCCATTCATCCTATATAATTCTTATGCTTTTCCGTATAGTTTCTCTTCATTATAATAATTCTCAATTCATTGTTGGTTTACATAATTTTTAACCATGATCTGTCCTTAACAGTATCTGTTAAGACCCATCTTCTGTGTAAGTCAGTGATTGCTGGTAATATGTTTATTTACTTCCATCTTCCTGCTTTTTTTTTTTCAACAAAATAGCATTAGCTTTTGAAATATTCAAGAACTGAATATACAACTTATGGATTATCTAGGTTCTTTCTTTTTTTCTTCTTTTCCCTTTTGTTCTCTTTTTTTTTTGCTATTCATCTTGCAACTTTTAATATCTGTACCATTTCTACCCAAGGTTGGGTAAGGCAAGAAGAGGACAGAACCTAAATCATTTGAGATTTAGCATTTCTGATGAGTTTATATGGGCTAAGTGTTTCAAATTAATTGACAGAATGAAGTTTTGAATTAAAAGATTTTTTATATCAAAATTATTTTTGTCATCTCATGTTATTGAGAATTGATGACTTTGAGAGTAATTCTTTTTAGTAAAATCATTAAGAGATTTGTTTTAAATGAACTTAAAGAATTTAGAATTTTTAGTTAGTTCATGGTATTTATGTACTTTTTGGATTACTTTTATGTGATTATGGGAAATTTTACATTGTATGTCTTTTTTATAGTATTGTTTAATGTGAGAATAATCTATTAAAACAAATATATTATGGACTGTTTATATTATTTACAATTTTATCCTCTTTCTAAATATAGTAAGATAATCATAATGTTCAGTTTTAAGCATTTGTTGAGTATCCACTGCATGTTAAAACTGTGCTCTCAGGAGTTTGAAATGTTTTTGCTAAATGTGTTTTGTTTATAGTCAAAGAAATTGTTAGGATAGTATGGTTTTAAGGTTGCATTAAAGAAGAATGAGTTAAATTAAGATGTATGGTACAGTTCTGTAAACTTGAAATGGCATGAATTGTCTTGTAAAGTTTGCTCATAATGGTGATTTTTTTCCCGTTAGTTGCGTCTAAGAGATTCAAAGGGATTTTAAGAATTTCAATTTTAGGAAGTTGAAAAGATGCAGTCTTGTAATTTTTAAGGAAAGATGTAAATTTTTTTGCACATCCTTGCTGCATTTTGAAATGGTCAAAGTGGTATGTGGTGTATGTCAGGATAAAACTAAAGTCATTATCCAAGACTCCTTTATAGTTTTCAGTTTCTGAATCCGTTTGGAAGGGGAAGCTTTCTCAAGTTTCTTATCCTTTGGTCAACATGGATTGTTATTCTGTGGAAAAGAGCTAAGGGTCTCCTTGAATTCTGTGGAAAAGGGGACCAGATACCTTTTAAAAAAATTTTATCTGCGCCCTTAGAGGAACTGCCCAGATCATTACCTTTTTTAGCGGCACTTGAATTCTTACATTCATTTATCTTCCTATAGTAAGTTTAATTGTGGATAAGGAATGTGTTCTGAATCGGTCTTTAAAGAGTATTGAATAGGATTTAGGATCTGAGAGTTGCTCAAGGCTTGATCATCTATCTTCTCTTTAAAAAAATGGACTTTCTGTCATGTCATTTTACTTCATGATATACTTAAGAGCATTGTGAAGGAAGCTGTTTGCAAACTTTCATGTACTGTGTTTGTGTGAAATGATAAGTTGAAGGGATTGTAACCCATAAAGTCCATTTGCTACTAACAAGTCATACCTAGTACCTATAATTGATGATTTGTATATACTTTACTATTTTCAGTATCCATTTTTAATTTTAGGTGTAAATTACTGTGGTGGGGCTATGTGCTTGGGATTTGTGGCAGAATCTTTTGAATAGAAGAAAACAGAATTTAATTGTTTTTTTATTTAATGTATTATAACAATTCTGAACTAGAATATTTAATTACAGTATAGAATATGCATATACCTAGATAATTCAGTTGTTCACTGACCTGTTGTCTTGATGTTGAGGAAAAAGATTCAACAAACACTTACTAAACATTCCCTAAGTATAATTTCAGGTCTTAGGGTAATGAAAAGATTAGTCAATTGGCAGGCATCTGGGGGAATAGAGATCTATATATACCTACTGTGTGCCAGACACTTTACAAATATTTGATCCTTTAAGTGGAACTTTTTTTTTTGTTCATTGTCTCTTATTTTTAGTGTTTTAAAAAGTGTTATCATAGATGTATGTGAAACTTTATGATTGTATTGCTTTTGGAGACTGGTAAAATTTAGGTGAAATTGTATCTGTGTCATCAGTGATTATTATAGCACAAAATTTGACCAAAAAATGGTCCTATGCCTGGCCTTTAAATGATTTGTTAAAATGAATGTAAGCTCACTGTGAGCTCACATATCTTTCTTTGTACTTGTATCTGTACTGTCTGGCACATTAGGTACTTTTAATAAATGCTTATTGATTCGTTGATTTTTTTTTTTTTAGAGTTTAAAGTTGATTCTGTACTGCAGTTAGCCATGGGTTTTGAGTGAGGACCTGACTTTCCAATTTTCCTGTGTGACCTTGGTACTTGACTGTGAAATGAGGTGGTCGGACTTGATGACCTATTAGATTTTTTTCCAGATCTAAATGTATGATGCCATTACCCACTGACTTCTCCCTGTTTTGCTTAGAGACTTGAGAAGCTTTTAAATCTGATTTTATGATTACAATATGATTGGGTAGGGCTCATGTCCCTTTCTGCCTCTCTCCCCTAATGGAAAACAGTCAGATGAGTGCTTTCCCATGTATCCTTAAAACTTATATTTTAAAAGAACATCTCTCTTTGATTAGCTAAGACCCATCTCAAGAAATAACCAGAACACCAAAATTTTAGGTGAAACAATATAAATTTCTTAGTATTTATTTGAAAAACTGTGATGTGTATTGTGTTTCCTGCTACTTTTTCATTATCAGAATTTTAATTTATTTTATTCAGCATTGTTGTTCTGTGAACATTTTGATATGATTAACTGCCTCTGTTAATGAGTTTTCATCATATTATAGGGGGAGAGCTTCATTTCCTCCAAATTGGAGGAACTTGTGATGACATTGATGAAACTGATATACTTGTAGATGGATCTCTTTCTAAAGGAGTTGAACAGTCATTAGAAGGTACCAAGCCCTTATCTAATCCTTCAAGTCCTGGTATTTCAGGTAAGAGGTTAACATTTTTATTGACTTATTTGTCCTTGTGATATTTCTTGAGTTTAATTTATACAAACCATTCCCCCTCCAATCCCAATCATCTCCCCTCCCCCATTGTTGGATAATTAAATTAAAATTAAATTTAAAATTAAAAACTTTTTTTCTTTTTGCCATTAACCATTGATTGTCCAGCCTATCTCTTAATGGCTATGGAAATGATGCTTATACTTAGGGTTTTTTTTGTACTTGATGCTTAATAATATTGGGCTGGATATTTCCTTGAAAAATATATTCCTTACTTACATGGACTGAGTTTTATTGGTTTTTACAGAATCACAGAAAGTGAAGTAACTCAGAGAATTGTGACATTTAATATTTGATCATTTGCTTAAAAAAGTCAACGAAGTGGGAACCAACTATCTTCTAAGAAAGTCTGTTTCATTTTGGGACAGATCCAGTTGACCAGGAATTTTTCCGTATGTTCTTAAATCTTCTTCACATCTTCCACTCACTATTTCCTTTAGGAGAATAGTTTTAGGAGAGCATTAACAAATAGTTATCATTTACTTTCCTCTCCTGAAACTCTGCTTCTCTCAGGCAATATATTCCTAGTTTATTGAGTCTTTATAATGGCATTATTACTGCTATTTTCTCAGTCTTAATGATCCTTCTATGGATGTGCTTCAGTTTGTTAGTTTCTTTCCTAAAGTCTGATCTCTAGAACTGAGCACAATATTCCTGATGTGTTCTAATTACTGGAGCATAATCATTTTCATTAGACAGCATAACTTTTTGACTATAGATTTAAAAGCATTTTATCTACCCTGAATATTTATCTTTATTTTTTGATGTTTCTTTTGCCCCATTATAGCCAAAATAAGCCCATTTTTTTGGTTTGAATTCTTCTCCAACCTCAGATAATTTTAAATTCCATCTTTTATACAGGTTTTGAAAATATAATTTATAAAGTTCATTACTTCTGTCCCTTTAGATGGATGACTTCTTCTTTTCTTATTAGAATGAAAAAATTTCATCTTTATAACTTTGTGTTCTTCTTAGCTTCATATTCAT